>KN538385.1:654435-667611 GCA_000797535.1 Trichuris suis | reverse complement strand
TGTCTATCCTACTTTCTGTTTACGAGTAGAACAAACCTGACTATTGTCAGATTACTGTATTATTTGCGGGCAAATAGAGGAAGAGACCCGTACTTTAAGCTTTATTCCTTCAACCCAATGTCAAACATACAGCAACAGTTGATTGCAACTTAAACAATACGATTATAATGAAAAAGCAAACCTACTCTTGGAAATCTGTTACAGGCGCTTCTGCAGGTCCGACCTGTTGGACCATTGACACTTTTTTGAAATCCAGAAATCATCCGACTTAGCAAAACAAATTAGCCAACAGCTGCGCACGGTTGAATAAAACACCGGATCAAGCAAAGCTTGCAATCAAGATTTCATTGTGCTATCACGGTAAAATAATAATAACTGATTACATTTTTAAATTTTATTTTGAGAATGCACATTATGTTACTTGATTTAATTTAATTTTTGTAAACAGTTTATGCTAGCCTCTTCCATTACGCGCCTGCTGAGTACAGTAGGCGTAAGTAAAATCAAGTTCCTTGGTCCTAAATAGCCGCAAGCAGCCTAAGCAAAAGCCAGTGCTGACTTTAGAACTACGCTTAGGCCATTTATGTTTACTGGGGCCAACAGGTTTTGATTTTAGGCATAAGCTCAGGCTGCCCGCAGTTGCTTGGTCTAATAGAACTTGATTTTAGTTCCACCTACAGTATCCCAGGCGTCTAATGGAAAGGACCGGTTTTTACGCTACGAGAAGGCAGTTTTAAAACAATTAATTAAAAGGTCAGTAGGTAAAAATGTGATCATTATTTTACCCGCAAATTTATCCTTTTAACCCCTCTATCTCATCAGTCGACTGACGGAATAAAGGCGCAATAAGCCTCATCTTTTGTTTTGACAATGTATCGTCGTCGCTGCGCATAAATCCGTAGTACGGCTGCAATAAGCTTGAAACAGCTATCTCGTCAAGCGTGCAATCGAACCAGCCGATACGCATTGACTAAATATTGTTGTCTAACGCTTTGCGTACATTGTGACACTGCTGCCATTGATTCATTGACGTACTTACGTCTATTAAAAACCTTTAATAGACGTAAGTACCGAAAAAGTGCTAAAGATGGAAACTATAAAATTAAACTACCAAATAAAGGGTACGGGGAATGTAAACAAGCCAAGCACGGCATGGAAATATTGTGAATATGCAGTTTGAAGTAGACACTACGAATGTTATTACTAATGATACTTGAAAAGGCATACGACATTCACAAGAGCGTTTTCACTTATTCGATAAGCTCATTAGCCTTCCTGTTAGCTCAAGCTGAACGCTAAGTTCTTCTTGCATACTAAATGCGTAGATATGTGCCATTTGCATAAAATTACCAAAGGGCCAAACAAGTCATTTTACCTCATCTTCGGCTGACGTAAAAGTAAACATGTCCTACGATGTTGAACATTTATTATCTTTTTAAAAGGACCTTTCTCCTTCAGGGAAGACGTTGTTTACGTCCCATTTTGGTTTGGACGGAAAAGGCAAGAAAGGACCCAATTACCAAATTGAGCATTCGAGCGGGAAACCATTCGAACTTGCTAATTTTCCCTTTTTGGCCAACAGGCTAAAGCCTAGAAGCCTTCGGAATTTAGAAAGACCAAAACATTACCTTCAAAGTTGATAAGTCCATCGCCGTTGCTGTCAGCCGCCGAAATCATCGTGCTGACGTCTTCGGCGGACAGCTCCTCGCCAAGATTGAGCATAACCGACCGAAGCTCGTTCGGAGATATCAGCCCGTCTTTGTTCTGGTCGAAAACCTAACGACAACAATGAGAGAATGGACTTTTGCGGCTCAAACAAAAGTGTGGGGGGCACCAACTTGGAAGATCAAAGCCAACTCCTTTTCTTCGTCCACGGGTACTGACCATCTGGACAGGAAGCGAACAAATTCGGAAAAGTCGATAGTCCCATCGCCTAAAGTCGTCTCCACTCATTCTATCAAGCACCCAACGACTTCATCCTACTGACCGTCAACGTCAGCTTGAATAATCATTCTGCTAACCTCTTCCTTGGAAGCGGACAGGCCAAGCGATTGCATAACGCTAAGGAATTCTTGATTCGATATGGAACCATCATTATTGCTATCGAACATTTGAAAGGCGGCGCGATACTGAGCCAACAATTCGTCGGATATTACAAGAGGCGACTTCTTGCCTTTGCCGGCCGACGGCTGAGAGAAAAGGACGATCTGGAACAACACAGTCGCCAATACGGTCGTCTCAGTCTACCTGAGCACTAGCGGAGGACACTTTCGACGACGTGGCCTTTTGATTAGGACAAAGGTAGCGCAGTCGGCTGTCGTCTTTGCGCGAATCCTTACTTCTGTTGCGAAAGTGTCGAGCCGATTTGAACAGAAACATCTTGGCGCTCAGTAAGCTTCTAAATGAGGAACCTACTAGCAGCCTAAGAAGCGCCCATCGCCGGACAACAGATCAGCTTTTAGAATGACCAAGCTGAAATTAGATGCCGCCATCGTGTTGTCTACAAAGACAAGTGCTCAGTTAAGGTGGCACGTCAGAAGGATAAGGAAAAAAGGGGCGAAATTTGCCACAGGAGTATTTGCGCTAATTTGGGCGCTCGTCCGGGGCGCGTGCCACAAGGAAACGCCTCCGGAAGCGGCAAGACATCCTGCCGCCTTGACAGGCCGTAAGCATTGACCAAACGGGGAATAGGAACGCTAATTAGATGCCGGCAATCATTCACCTTCCAGTGCCGCGCGTTTCCGAGTTGCAAAATTGAAAAGACCGTTCGTTGAATGGGAGAAGGCAATAAGGCCCATTCTCGGGAGGCTCAGAATTCATCCATTCATCACAAGGAAACGTCGCGATCATGGGCCTTATGCGAGTTGGCGAGCAAGCGCCAAAAAAACTCCTTAGACTTCAATAAAACAAGCTCCATTTACAAATTCGATTTAAACGCGCTCTTGCCATGGATAACGGCACGTTTGGGGAGAACAAAAACGTTGCTTAAATGTATTTGCCCGAAACGAACCGGACACGTCATCGGTTGGTGATGAACAAGAAAAAACAACGAAGCGAACAAGGCAAATGAATATTAATAGATTTAAGCATTTGCATTGCCCCGTGTCGAGTAGTCGCGTTGGGGAACGATGCGAGCGCCACCTATACAGTTAGCCAACAAATTGTCGAATAGTCGAAACAGTTGGGACAATTTTGAAAATAAAAGTCGTACTTTACTTTCCGCTTTAATAATTTGCATAGGCGGTTAAATAGCACCTATCTTCGCATGGGACATTTGGTTAGAAACAATGAATGTATGCAAATTTTGTTTTGACAGGAGTTCATATCTCCTCGGCTTATTGGCCACAAGTATTAGCGACAAATCGTTATGGTTTTGGCTGGCTGTAAAACGCTTAAGCACCAGCGTCAGGGCGGCTGAATTAAGCGGGTGCGTAAGTTCATCAACTCCGGGGCAGCGCAACCTTTTGGAGCATTTTAAAATTAAAGGTGACCCTACTTAGGACCGGCAAAGCGCGAGCAGATTTTGGAAATATTTAAAAAACTGATCTACTCAAATAGTCGTTCAATTATTGGCAACTTGCACTTGGCCAGCCGAGTTGGATTTTAACGCTTTTACCATTTAGAGAACGTCAACGTGTCTTCTCTCCTCGAAACCGGCCAGGAAAGCTCAATGGGAACTAACTCTGCCATTGGAATGAATCAAAGTTACCACCATTGACAAAAACTGTATTGTTGTTGAATGGAGGCTGTCTGTCATGAACGTATTAACCGACAAATGAGTCGAATGCACCGACTGAGAGACCTGAAGTCTGCTAGAACGACCAATGGCGTTGAAAAGTCTATTCATTTTAAGGTTAGAATTTCAGGACGATTCAAATTACCACTAAAAGCCGCAATTGGTCAAATCCGCTCTCAACGTAGACACACATGTATCAAAGCACAAGTTTGAAAAATGGACTCGGCCTTGCAAGGAAAGGGAAAACAATGCATTCACAGTCTACGAAGTTAAGATGGTTTTAACGAACAGCCCATTGAAGCAGCGAAAGATTGAATGTTGCCTTCTTTTTTGGTCAAAGCGTTCTTTGCCCAAAGCGACGAACCGCCAAACGGACCAACTTGTCCTTGTCGTCCATTTACGGTAAAATGTTTTTCCTACCCGATCGCCCATCTATCAATTCGCATCTAAAGTAGGCCTCCACCTGTCAGCCCACTTGCTCGCATCAACTACGCTTGACGGTGAGCAGTCAAGGTGCTTCGAAATTTAAACTTAGAAAAAAAGAAAATGGGAAATCTCCTTCCCCGTATTGGCGAACTGCTCTCGTAGTAATAACAGTAGATGGAGCTTACCGCGCTGCTGCCGGCCTCGTCTGCTCAAGGAGAAGAGTAAAGGGTTACCGGTTTGCCGGCAAAGCAACTTGAAATCAACAAACAAAACATCGGATACGGAAAAGAGAGACAGCCGCAACAGAGCCAATGAGCGTCAAACCTGTCTCCTTTTTACGCTCTACGAATATCCCAAAACTAACCAAGTAGTACAGCCTGTCGCCGTTCCATTCATTAATTGAAATGAATGAACAATTTCTCAAGTCAACTTGGCCGCTGACGTTAGGGCCAATAGAAGAAAATCCCTATGGGGCGATGATGTCGCAAAAAGGTGGGTTGTTCGCCTTGTATGGGCAAAAAATAATTAAAGTTACTTTGTCAGCTCGACTGGGTCGTCTAAACTTTTTGGGGACCCCGTACGACTGGTTCCTACATTCAATGAGAATACGTAAACCTGCGAGATATCATCATTTCAAAGACAACAAGTAGTGCATCGATTGGGAAGTAGGTAACACAATCGGTCGAACGTCGTAGACGACAACGTAACCGCCTTACCGTTTAAGGAAAACTTTCGTGGTCGCAGCTGGGCATTGCCGCAACGGCAAGTCGACATGCCAATTTGCCAATATTCAAACACAACACGCAAAAACAAGTGGACAATGCGCGTTAAACCAGTTCTTGATGGAGAGATGGATTTGTCAACAAATAGCTTTGCCATATGTTGCTTGGACCTTCAAAACACTTCGTTTATCTATTTAAGGGAAAAGCAAACAGCCTACAGTTAGTTAAATGGTCGCTCGGAGTCAGGACCAGACGACCTTGAGCAATTCATCCCGTTTGTTCGCGTAAGCAATGGGACATCGCTTCTTGAGCTAACGCTGATAATATGCAAAACAGGTTGCGCAATCGCTGATACAATATGGCAAAAGATAAGAGAAGCGCGTTGGAACTTCGCAATGCGCAAAGTAACATGTTACGACGAGTCGTGACACAACAAACCCGATCGGAGATTGTCGTATAAATCACCATTCAGTCTTTCGTTGAATGGGAACAGGAATCCTGAATGGAGAGACTATCAGTACGGCCAATTGTAGTCTTGTTGGAAAACCAACAATTTCTCGTATAACAGCTTGACCAGGACCCCCAAGGCGACCTAGGGGACCCTAAAAGATAGAGGCCAGCGATGACAGGGGCTATACAGTTTCAGCAGTTCCAACGGGGGCCCCAGAAAGGTCGGACCTGCAAAAGGGGACCTTGCTCCCAAACCTTTACGGTTTCGTCCTATTGAGCAGCCAGTAGGACGCGAAAAGAATGAACGTGGCTTTCGGGATTGACCATATCCCATTGTTAACGTATGGGTAAGGGTGCTGATTACAGTTTCCGCGTTGTACCGACTCCTCAAGAGGGACAAAGCCGTAAAGCCTAAATAGAAGGGCAACCGAAACGTTGAATGCATTAATACGAGCACCTTCGTGTATGCACAGCCGCGAATGGAGCAGACTACCTTTTAAAGCTTCCAACCTTTGCGGCAGACATGGCTTCAGCGTCACGTTATATTCAAGGGTAAAATAGGGCATACCTTTACGCACATACTTCCCTGCGTAGATAGGCTCGCTTCGCTGGACGAACGCATGGCTGAACTACCTTATCTCATCGAATAATAAGACAAAGGACCAATGGTCAGGTCACACATAAAGGTTCGAGCAACCTTGCGTGGGCTAGCCTTATATGGTAGCTTTAAGCGGGAAGGCACTTACGCCAATTTTCCGCATCGTTAGGCGTGGACCAATTGCATGTCGAAATGAAGGTCTGACTGTTTGGTAGACCATCATGGCGCTCTATTGATAACTTTGGTCTATCATTGACCATACGAAGGGGATAGAAGCATTGTTAGATGGTTTCATAGAAATCGCTATAGTGGCACAAATAAGACCATCTTTTCCGGACAGGTTGCGCCCTCGCGCATTTGTAAAATTGTTGACAAAAGATGACGAAGAAGCAACCTTTAAAGGTCAAAAAATCAATACCATAAAAGGGCAAGAGCGAACAGCGTTGACAGGTCGGTTCCACAAAGGTTAGCCTTGTAGACACTTGGTGGTCGTCGAGATCTAAGCAAACGAAAGGAAAGAGACAGGTTAACGCTATCGGCGGGAAGCAGTGAATGCGCATCGATTTTAATACTTGCAACCCAGAAAAGCTAACGAACAAAATTAAGTTCTATTTCGCCAGTTATCAAATAATTTTCAATGTTCGATTTTCCAGTCGTTAAGCGTAACTGCTTCATTCATAAATCGCGACTCGTTAAAATCAACATGCGATAATTGAAAGAAAAAAACGACTTTCCAAATAAGGCGATTGTCGCGCAACATTGCTTAGACGTCATCGGCAGAATGCTAATTAACAATATGAGATTACAAAGCGCGTTTAGAAAACAATCGAACAGACGCGCTCCCAACCGCGAGTCAACAGCCCAACAAGGCGATCGTTTGACGCTCGCGGACGAAAGTAATGTCTGAATAATAGAAATTCAAAATTTGCATACTCTGCTCAATTTTGCAGTTCCGTAAAATCTTTTTCCTTTTCTATATGCGCGCTTGTAAACCAGTTCGCGCTCATCGGCGGAGTAAAAAAGCCAAAAATAGAAGTTAATGAAGCAACACCGAACGACAGTGACGTAATACAATTGGCCGAATCTAATTCAACCTAAAAGGCTGACGATGCGTCAGAAAAACAGTGAAGAGATATTGCGAATCCCGAAACGCAGAAATCTTAGATGGGCCGAAATCACACTGTAACAGGTGGCGCTGTGGTAGTTCTGCATTTGCAACTTCTAAATAAGGGACGTATTGGAACGACAAACATGTTGTTTCTTGCGTCACTGGTTGATTTCATATTTTCCACTTCTTCTGAATTTTCGGTCTGACATTACTGATAGCCAACCAATAGCGCTTCACAGTGATACAAGAAACAACAAGACTGCCATGCAAATGCAGAATTGCCATAAGGCGACCGCTTACGGATAGTCTTCAGCCCATTCGGGATTTGGACCCTAACCCATTGAGAATGTAAGATTTGCATAATTAAAAGTTAACACAAAAAGCATTACCGTCAACCTTTTTGTTTAAACTGTGCTCAACTTGCAACAAATGCGTTTTTTAGAAAAACGGTCGATTTGAACTATACCTTACGAGACCAATGGTGACGTTGACTTTTTCGGCCAATCGCTATTCGAAAGTTAAATTTTGAAAGTGGAACCAAAATGCAAATGAGCAGCAGCGATGAGAGCGCCTTTGAAACAGAAATAATTTATCAAAACTCTGCACATGCCCGCGGAGAAGCATAGGAGAACTATTGGCTGGAAAAACAAAGTCAACGTCAAATTACCAAGGATTAGACGGCTGTGCGGATACCATTAAGCCCAATACCATACTTTTTAAAGCGATATATATTTTCAGGGAACGACGACCTAACGCAATACAATAGACTACTTCATCTATGCGGGCCTTATTATTATTATTATTATTATTACTATTACTACTACTATTATCATAGTAAATGGAACCATCTTCTAAAGCGTATTGCGTGTTGCTACGCCGACGTGGCACTGATTGACCTGAAAGCGAAAAAGGGCATTTTAAAAAATTATTAAGGCGATTTTTAAAAAAATGACAAACCGCCATTGCGAAGCGAAGAGAATTGACCGTCTCGCCAAAATGCTCCTCGCGAGGGCTTATGTTGACAAACATCAGCGTTTTGCAGTTGCCGCCAAGACAGTTTTGTAATAAGTAGGTTAGACGGCTATTTCTGTACGGTATGTGCTTTTCCTAAAGAAGGAAGGCGACACGCGTAGGCTCAAAGTCGCGACAATGGAGCGTCGTACGTACCTTTTTGAAAAGAGCCGTAAAAACTTGGCCCAAGCAAGACAAGCTCTTGTTGATAAATTTCGCTTCCTCCAAACGTGCACCCTCGGACCCACTTTCCTTCAGCCTTTCCGACCCGGCCAAATCAACAAAGTTTAGGCAACCCTCGTAGGCTAAGCCTTTCTTCTCGTGTTTGCACTTCACACGCATCGAAAAGACCGAGTGGCTTCGAGAACTACGATCGTTGCACTTTGTTGCCGCAACGGCTCGGTGCTTTCTGGCTTTGTTAATCAATTGGCATACCTGAGCAGACGTAGTCACAAAAGACTATATAAGCAGCGACGGCCAATCACTTGTCGCTCCTTACCTCGTCGACGTTATTCACTTTTACAATGGTCAATCCCGGAACGGTCACTTCGTGTTGTTGGGAATCCCGAATAGAGGAAGACGACTGACCAGCGGCCAGTTTGATCTCTAAATGTGCAGCAGCACCATCCTTGCTTGTTTTTTCCGTCAGCAGGTCGTTGATTGTTTCGTTGTAAATTTCCAGAAAACTAGCGTACATCTCGTGCTATATGTGACAACTTAATTGGCGTATATCAATCAATGAAGGCTACTACTACTACCTGCCAACCAAGGTCATGCAAATTTTCGGAGCATTGAAAAATTTGATGCATTGCAAGTACGATCATGCCTGGACAACTGTTGTCGTCCGTTGGACCTTCCATTGTGTACGTTTTGCCGCTGCCCGTTTGACCATAGGCAAATACGCATACGTTGTAGCCGTCAAGAGAGCTCTATACAAAGTTTTAGTAAAGCTGCAATGTCAGCACTAGATTGTTGACGTCACTTGAACAATTGGTTCGATCTCTTGAAAGACGTCAGTTTGCGAACAGTTTGGCGGGAAAACGCAGTCGAAAGAAAAAGTGATCTTCTGTTTGCCTTTTGGCAAAATGGTTGAATTCATAACCTGCAATTTCACGTAGTTAGAAAATCTCGACAAGATCCCATCGACTGACGTCGCTTGGAAAGCCGGAAGCCGGCTTAAGTAGTTCGACTTGTTTTCGCTCCATATCCGGAAAGGTGACAAAGTCGGGAACCCCATTGGCATCGGCGGTGCCAATTTCGCTGCTCAGCAGAGGTCGCATTCGACAAAAGACGCGAACATTGCCCTGAGCAAAAGATTGGAACAAAATTTAACGGTATTATACGGGCATATTTAAACCTTCAACTCCATAACTGAGTTGTGAAGTTTGCGACGCAAAGTTTCCCCTTCTTGCATCTTCTCGTAGGCGTCGTTCAACTTTTGTTCAAGCTGGCAAAATTTCAACTGCAAATCCTCCAAATCGGATCGCAACTTGGCGTTCTTTCGATCGCTCAAATCTTTTTCCGCCTACAAAAAACCAAAACGATTGTTCGATACGTTTAAAACACCCAAAATGGAGCGAAGTACGGATATTGCATCGTTTCGACGCAAGTCTAACCTGAACATTCTTAAGCTACCGTATTCTAGTTAAAAAATAACCATCACGAGGAAGGACAAAGCAGAGGCTGCGGCTCGTTTCAAAAAATGTTCACTAAGCTTATTAAGCTTTGCGTAACGTCCACTTACGGAAAATATCTCATTAAGGTTACCTACATTTGCGTAAAGGAAACTCGCGGGATAAGCAACTGTCTATCAATTGTTAGCATTCTCACTTTTTGGCAATTCTGAGACTTCTCAACCGTATGGACTGCAAAACGTACAAAGATGGTGTTTCTTTCGGAGCGGCTTTTCTCAACTTGGGGAAATCGCAAAAAACAATGTACGCAGCTTTCGGGATTCGCTAGTCCCGTCGTCAGCTTGGTGTCAATAAACATTCCCGTGTTGTAGGAGGATCCGGAAGCTACGTATATTGTTTTCTGTGATTTCGCCAACAATCTGCTCATCCATTCATTGGCAGGGCGCTTATTTTGGTTTTCTACATATATACTTAAAAAGAGCGGGAAAAGCCGTGGAATGATCAAAGTGAAAACCCATCGCCCCGTTAGCGGATACTCAGTCTTTGAAAATAATTAGAAATACCATAATTTACAAAAGTGCATAAATCTGATGTTCAGACCTAAATAATCCTATCTTTAACGTATCGCATTGTGTATACGGGTGCACTTTTTGGTTCCAAAGGCTTTTCCTTTCCCCGATACTGACATACCCCAACATATGCTGTCTATGAGAAAGTCGAATTCGTTAATGTAAAGAAGGCGCAGTGTGAAATATGCAAATAATAACTCAAAGCAGCCATAGAAAGTGCTACATTGGTTTTATATATATGCATTTTCATTACATTTACGGTGATGCTCTCCGTTCAACCATTGAAAAGCTTTTACTACACTGACTGACGTCATCAATTACGACTTACGTCATCTGCGCGTATTACGACATTTTATTACGCGCTGATTGACAAAGCACGGTTCGCTCCGAAAGCTACGTGTAGTGAAAGTTTTTCAATGGTTGAACGGAGAGCGTCACCGTAAATGCAACGAATAAAGAATAGAACATTTATAGTACAATTCGCGGGCTTATGATGTTAATGGACTGTCCACGTGATCAGTCGAACTGAAGTGAATGATGCACGCACTGTATTGTAGTTTTTACGCACAGCTGCGCGCGCGCTCAGGGCAGAATAGACTAAATATGAAAATTCTTAAAAGTATTCCAGAAGTACTAGCAGAGGCCTCGTTTTAATTGATAAACTGTTACTTGAGCGTTCATTCATTAATTATTCTCAATGTCCAGTATCAACGGACACGTAGAATTGTTCTTCTTGGAATGTCTTAGTCTTTCTAAGGTCGCTATTAAGTACAAAAGTGAAAATCGAATGTATGCCGTTGAATTTGAAGAATATTTGGTATATTACCTGCAGTATATTTAGGTTATCTCTCATTTCGACCACGGTGGCGGTAATGTCGCTGTTTTTCTTGCGCTCCACCTCTAAGCTCTGTTCCAAATCAATGATTTGATCCTTCAGATGCTTCAGGTCCAATTTGTACTTCCTTAAAGAAATAGGTGTCGAACAAGTTATGACTAAATGCAAAGTTACTCGATCGACGCCTGTAAGTTTTCATTTTCGCTACACTTTGCCAACAACTGCTCTTGGCTGCTCTTATACGAAGAGTTGAGCAATTCCTTTTCGCTGCTTAAAGAGGCTATCTGAGCCTTCAGCGCATCTTGGGACGACTTAAGCGTTTTATTTTCATCGTGTAAACAAGATATCTCAGCCTTCAGAGCTGCCTGCGATAACTTGAGCGCTTCGTTTTCACCATTTAAGGAGCGCATCTGAGCCTCCGTGCTTTCTTGCAAGTGCAATTGCAGCTCACCAGCTTGAGGCTTACATTCTGCTTTTTGCTCGTTTAATCCTGCAGCACAAACTGCTACTCTATGTAAAGGAATCTAAACAGGTGTACGCACCTTTCGCTTCGGTCAGCGGTGGGCGCCCCTTATCCTCGTAACGCATTGTTGCACCATATTTGGTGGGTGCTTTGCCACCTGTGGGCTGGCGGAAACCGATATTTCCCGCATTCGGTGCTATAGTTGTTCTCGGCTTTGTACTACTGACAACCGTGGCGATACTGCGAGGAGCAGCGTGAGCAGCTACACGTACATTGAACCATAATGGTAAACCGATTCTGTACAAACTTACCCTGCGTTGACGGCCCCTCAGTTCTCCTGCTTTTCCTCGGAGACTCCATGTCTTCGCCCAGGCTCGGTGGCCGCATTCTCTTGTACGCTACTGGCTTCGGAATACGACTCATTTTTCTAAAATCGCGCAACAAGTGGAAACGACTAACAACAACGCCCTACGCTGGTGGAATTCGCGCTGACATCCACCAGTTTAAGCGGAAAACACGAAATAACTAACAAGCGAGCAACACAACCGACAAATATTACTAAATTTGCAACCATCACTCGAACAGAGAGGACAGACCAAATTAAGGCGGATAACTGCGTTTGGCGACAACGAAATCGACGAAGGCGGACACAACTACTAAAAGGCGCGTCAGAACTAATCCTGAAGATTAATAGGTGAGCTGGTGCATCCGACCGACGGCAAAATCATTACTTCAAACTAACTTCAAAGTTCCACGGTGAAAGGAGGTACAAAGGCTTAATGATTCGCAGGTTACGTTAGTTTAACATGACGTCCTATCGCAATTTGCAAACCAATGCGTTCATCGACGCGCAGATAGGTCAGAAATTTTTAAAAATATTTTTAAGACTCGGCAATAACAACCGACTGCGCGAGAGTGGGAGCAAGCGAAGAAGCAAGCAAAACGCGAATGCACAATACCTCGAGGGCGTAGGCTCGGAGGCGAAAAAATTTACTCGCTCAACAAGCCTTTAGCGCCAGCTGAAGATATTCCTAACGTCGGGATCAAGCTTGGACGCGCTGTATCAATTTATCACACCTTCGGAACCGCACATAATCAAGTACTGGAGTACAGCAAATTTGGGCAAAACTGCTAACTGCACTGTGCTGAGTAGGCGAAATTTTGACATGCACACTCAATGTTAAACCTGTTTGTGTGGAGTCAACCGATCCCCGCCCGGCAAAAACGTATTTGAAGCAAACGCAAGCCCACGTAGCTCAGCGAAAAGTGTACTGTAGGAAGAAACCTGCATTCCAAAAAATTTAACGCGGCATAAAGCACGTACTGGAAGACAAAAAGATGCTTGTTTATTTTGGAGCAATTTTTTGGCTTCCTTTTAAAATAACTAAGGTACTTTTTGGCCTATAAGCGACGGTTAAAGAATGTCAGCGAGGTAGCTCGTAATGAACTTTATTAACTTCTTCTTTGCGAAGAAAGCTCCATTCATTCGCAGCGTAGTGTTACGGAGTGAAGGAGGCGCTGCATCGGGTGCAGTTTACTTTGACGCAGATCACGTTGCCGCACGGTAGGAATCGATCACGTTGACGCATCGTTCACGTTGACGCGTCGTTCACGTTGACGAACG
>KN538385.1:643424-654335 GCA_000797535.1 Trichuris suis | reverse complement strand
GGTGCGTCAACGTGAACGATGCGTCAACGTGGACGATGCGGCAACTTGATCTGCGTCAACGTCAGCCGCTCCCGCTACGCGTGCTCAATCAACGAGCTTGACAATTTATATATCTGCAGGAAGCAAAACTTACAAATGTAGCTAAATAGGATCCTGTCGGTTATGCGCCCCACCGTCTTTGAAATGCAGGTTCGTTTCTGCTAAGCGTGCGACCATCCTGTTCTGCCTTTACAGGGGAGCATGCCGGTCACCCTGTTCCACCATCGCCTAAGCCCAAGCCAAAATAAGGGCTTAACGCTTAGGTTTCAGCTTAGGCAAGGACGGAAGAGGTTGTCTGGCAAACTTACAGTATGACGTTGAGGCGCATAACCAAAAAGACCCAATTTCCGGCGCCCATGTTGATTATCTGGTGGCAGTGAGTCCTTCGCAGAGCTCAGAAAGCAATTTTAAAAAGAAGGAGCTTCGAAGATGACGGTAGGTTTTGCTGCATTTCAGCTTGCCAGAAGACTTACGCAGTTTTATTTCCCAACAATATCATGAAAATCTAAGGAGTATTTTATATATTTCAACTTATCATAACAGACTTGCTTTCGTGACCTCCGTAGGAGAGTACACTGCTTAGGCTGCCAAAATATGCATTGCGTAAACCGTTGCATTCTCAGCTTGAAACAGTTCGGCAAAGCAGCGATAGGCGTCTTCTTCCTACGATACTGATTGCGACGCAATGTAAAAAATTTTTTGACAAGCTCAAACTCGATTGAACTACTTTTCGGCAAAGCAATAAATGAAGTTTTAATTTTAAGGAAAAATTTGAACTTTCAAAACTGTCCCCAACGGTGTATGTTTGAGCAATGGTCCACATCGCGTGAACCGCGGAAAACTGCAAAAAAAGGCTTGCTGTACATCCTAACGATTGTCAGGTTACTGCGTTGCTGGAAAGAAGGCTTACTGTATATACTAACGATTGTCAGGTTACATGCGTCGCTGCTTTCAAGAAGTGGCTCATTTCTGCTTCTCGGAAGCGTTCTAAAATTAAAATACAAATTTATAACCAATGTTTGAACGGTAAATAGTCAGCAAACAAAGACGCGCTTTTACTTGGCTATTTATTCTGCCTTTCGCAGCAAAAGACACCTGTGTTACGCAATCACTCCCAAAGACGCGACACTTAAGCTCGTACGAACTATCTTCTTTTCCTCTATTTGTAATACAGCAAATACTTTTTGGCATGAATAAGCAACTTCGTCCAAATGTCTTTTCAAAAGTAAATCGGCATTCGGGCGCAGTAGTTCTTTATGGCAACATCTTGCGACTTAATTGTCCTATTTCCAATATCGCACTTGCAATGGTACGCTCGCTGCTCGTAAAATGGTCTTACCGAAGTACGGCGAGCAAGTGTTCAATGTAAGGTCAATGCCTACTACAAACGATGATGATTCAACGGGTAGCATTCGATGCTGACACGCATCCATTCAGTCTTAATTGATTCAAATATACTAATGAATGGAAACGTTGTTGCCGTTGGCATTATCGTACGCTGCGCATCAAAGTTTTATTGAGAAATAAGGAACGCGTCTGAAAGAGGAACGAAAATGCAAATGAACTCACAAATGACTAATTCACTGAATCGGCGGCACTTAATGCTGACCGTTTCACGTAGAACGAAATACAACTTTCAACATCGTAACGCTTTTGTCCAACGTACGTCGGGACATCATCGTGTACTACCGCCCGGTCAAGTCGAGCTTAAGAAGTGCACTGTAATTTCATTTCCTCCAAAGCTTTCTCCACTGTAGAAACGAAAGTGAAACTATTAATGGCATTTGCCGCTTTTCGCGCTTCCGTTGATGAATGGCATTGGGCGAACCCAACATTGGGAGGATGTTCATTCAATTGAGAAGTAGACGGTAAGCAGTCTACCCAATCCGTGTCGCTACAACGTTCGTCGTCGCTTTGATTCCAATCGTTGGCATTTTCCTCCACCATAGCTATGGGAGACACGCGTAGACCATCTCGAGACATATGTTCCTCCAAATTGTAGTATTCTAGAATAAAATAATATCCAACTAGATAAAAGCATTTATGCCTTGCTATTCTTCATCGATCCTTACAACCCTAACAGAAGTTCACAGAGTTTCCTTTCATAGACGCCAACTATAGAAAGGACCCACCTACCTTCGCTACTCCAGGAACTACGTCTTACGGTGTCGTTATCTATATCCGCATCAATGATAGGCTTAAAACAGATACAATAATGGGCGACTAACAATATACGCACGCATACAGAAGCCTCCAGACTGACGTCATTGATATCCGTAGGAAGAGCAGACAAAGAGACATGTTGGTAAACGTAGTCCATAGTAGGTGAAGATTCGTCTTCTGAGGAGCTCCTTTCATCTGACTGATCGCTCGATATACTATCCTTAGACGCTTCGCCGCATCCCGCCTTTGTGGAAACGCTATTGCCGTGTGAATACAGTTGCTGTCTCAGTTCAGTTGAACTGATGCTGACGTCAGCCTTCGCAGAGTTCAAAATTGTGACGTCACTTTCATCGGTTAAGTAAAGAAAAAGTGGTGAATCTGAAAACGGAAAGGAAAATTGACAAAAATAGACAATGCAAATGCACGTCCATTCGTGGTGGTGTACCAAAGAATAAGCCAAGGTCAAAGTCTACCGGAAAGGAGTAAGCAGTTTGGCAATGGACACCTCTTGTCAAACTTTTGTAGCGCGCTTGAGGATGGGAACGCAGTGGGGTCATGTCTGCATAATCTACCGAGTGGAAATGCGAACGACGAGCCTTCCAGGCGTCCAAGCGACGCACAGGCAAAGTTCGACCAGATCTACTTTCTGCTGGATCGTTCACTTCTTTTCCTTTTTCTACGCACTTTGAATCGCTAAAGGCAAATACGGTTAAAGTGCAATCTTGAACACAACCCACTAAGCCTTGTCTGTCAACAAAAATTACCTGCACGATTGATACTTTCTAGTTGGCGCCAACTTTGAGCCGGCAGCGTTATTCGGCATAACCAGGTCGCCGCTGTCCACCAGAATTTGCATAAGCAATGCAAAATGCAAAATTCTTCTAAGCACAACTGGAAATATTTGCAGTACTTAAATCGTTACCCGAAGAAAGATGCTGAACGCGAAAACGAATTTTGAATAAACAAGGCAAACACACAAGGCAGAAAATATAGGCGCACGAAATCTTGCGCAGGACGTAAAAAGGCAGTTTGAGCGATTGAAATGCGGCAGTCTCGCGAACGAACACTAACTCATTTCTAGCAACGAACTGCACGAGAATAACGAAACGAACAAACGACAAGCTTTATGCGGCGATAAAACGGCAAAAATGTTACTTCATCAATTCCAAGCTCAAACACACGTCAGAAGGGACGCGAACAATGCACTTTCGATTCTATTTCAAAGAAGAGCAAAAACAAACTACAGTACTACATGTACATGACGCTCAAATAAATGTACGGTTGAAGATTTAGAAAGCACTTTTAGCGCGTAATTTTCCGTTGCTGCGGTCGCACAACGCCGGAATATTCCTAAATTAAAAATGCTCAACGATGCAGACGCCTTGCCGCGTTTTGCGTTTCGCCAAATTTATTTCCATGCTTGGCAGACGCGCTTATTATATCCGCTGCGATAAGCTTGCGGAAACTAACGCTTTCACTTATCCGAAAGCTTTGAAGCCTACACATTTCAGGAACATCTTTTAAGCGGCCGCTTTCATTGTTCGAAGCGTATCAGCGCGTAAACGAAAATCGTTACGCAATACGGTGTTTCAGCTCAATCGTTTAAAGTGGAATTGACTTGCCGCCGTTGCAGTTAGGGGAGGAATACTCACAAAAAGTCGTTTAGTAAGCTATCGCTTGCTACCGTACCCAGAACAATATTTAGGTACAAAGCTTCTACAATCTAAAAGGAGCGCTAATGAATTTTCGTTCGAGTTCTGAAAGCAAACTGCTGTCATTTATGCATCTGTGCTGCGGCTTCTTGCTCTTAGGACCATCACTTAGCAGCGTTCGTATTAACCGAAGTGACGTTTGGCAGGTTCGACCAGTTTATCCCTTATTCTGATAAGATGAGTAGCGGTTTTGTTTCATCGTTTCTGCATTCCATATACCAGGAGAATATCCGTTATGATGTACAGTTTTAAAGCTTTAGTTACCTTACGGAAGAACGGGATAGTATGCCCCGTTTACAATTTGATGAACGAGACGAAAAACGAAACAAATGGCAGATGATCCAGTTAAAACAGTTTACTTTATGCGCCTAGATTTAGAAATTCAACAACCCACGACGAATATTTTCAGTCTTAATTTGAAATTTTAATCTTCGGCTGAAAATGAAATTCAGGTTCAATAAAAATTCATTGTAGGTCGTCCATGTTTTTTATCTCTTCATAAATTGTGCTTTTTTGTGGACAAGGAACTTTTCCACAATCGCGAAAATGGCCAAAGCTTTTTCTTCTAAAGACAAGGTGCTTATAAAATTCAACAAAATGGGCTGCAAAGGGCTAACGCGCACATCATTTGCACTATTCACTGTCGTTCGCACGTTTGCCTTTTTTTAATTCAGTCACAGCCGGCAATTGCCGAAAACTGCGCAAAGTTAAGTCGCGAAGTTCGCTTCAATTCTAAAGCTGTCTGAGCAGCCTGCCATTCTCGATAGGACAGTACGATGCAAATGAGCAGAAGTTGAAGCAGCAAAGTTACGCCTATGCAAGAAACGTATGCATTTCTCAGCGCGGCAATTCCATTTGCGCCCATAGTAAGCACCGTGTCCAACAAGTCGACAAGACCCACATTCAACCACGCGACAGAAACTCCAATTGGATTGAAAGTGCCACTTGCTGCATCGGTGTTCCATTTATCTTCACTTTGCAAACGGCCGTCAGTGTCGGGTGGAATGGTCTCATTCTGTCCACCGTAGGCGTGTGTCACCGATAATAAAACACGTAATGCCCAAAGGCAGACAAGAATTTCCATGACACCGGAACAGTTGCTAAACTTAACGATGAGTCAATAGTGAGACAATTCGTAAGGGTAAACACGGATAGAAAAATTTATTAAACCGTCTGAAGGATCTTATAAAAGCACGTTCATGGAACAACGCCTGATGGACATATATGTCCGCGCTACATCATGCTGAACTGCGCATGCTGTATAAACCGTGGCAACAAAGGTGCCGCTCAAATAATGTTATCCTCTTGGTACCATTGCTCTATCAGTCCTCAAGAGCTTCACGCTGTCCAGAGGTCTTCACGTATTCTGTGCAACAGCTCGTACAACAGAAAAAGTTGATTCACAAAACCCCCTCCGAATAAACTGACTTGAAAGCTACAGCAAGCAAAATATTTATAGCCACATAACAAGCATCTGATTTGCATAATCTAATTGATTTTTTTAAAAATTATTATATTACTTAGCAGAATAAGTTAGGCTTGAAACAGTACTTCCTCAGCGTAGCCAACCACGCCTGTTTATTAGCTCAACATATTAGCAATAGTGCCCTTTTTGCCGCGAATGCGGATGGTCAACGCAAAACGCGCTTAAACGAAAATTTTTCATCTTAACTTTTCTACTGAAGCATCACGCAACGGGCACATTAAACTACCTGCGCATCAAATTATATGCAACCTGCAAATCATATAGCTTCACTGTATGTGCGTAAATTAGCCTCATATTCAGTGTAAGCAGAGGCGTCCGAGACGACAGGCGGTGTCGTCATAGCCGCTTGGTAAATTAAGATATGCGGACACGTGTCCAATTGCATGATGGACACTTGGTGGCGCAGCGTCATAAAAAGATATGCAGCTATGAGCTGAAGAGCAATGGCAGCCAACGCTTACGACGGGTCAGCTCAATCGCAACTGCGCAGCATCGATCAGAATAAAGATATTTTTTTTTCCAATGGCACTCTGCTGCTTGGAATGTGCTTACTGCAATACCACCAATGAATTTTGAATCATCAAGAGGTGTGGAACAAGAAGAAGAAGAAGAGAAAATGAGGGATGACAAATTTCTTTCATGTGGCAGAAGATTCGGCCTATGAAGAATATTACAGTATTCATCAAAGAGATCTCAAGCGCATCCATGGCTGTACAAGGAATCGTCATTATGCTTTCAAAGCTTTATGATATGGGAACGGCCTCTGCTCAGATAGATATAAGAATAGGCGCTGCGCCACCGATGAGATACGAATGGAGAAGCAAAGCTCAGCCACCAGTACATGCAAGCATTCATGTACGATCTATATGCTAATAAGCATATGAGCTGTAGTAGCTTCAGCCAGCTGGTTCGAGCATGCGGTGCCACATATACGTTTACTAAACGTTGAGGAGTAGAACAGATGAAGAGAAGAATGGAGAACATATAAAAGGAAGAACTTTCTTCGAAGTTGCCAAGGTGTCCACTAACTTCAACAATTCCTATACTCAATGTTCGCTTCATCTTGTTGTTCGTCAAAGCGCCAACATACAGTTCCCTGAACCATTGTGAACTTGAAATTAAAATTCTGTTCGCACTGTTGTTGGCTTCTCTTACGCTTTGCGAAACCGTTAAGCCAAACACAATCGTACGGTAGAATAAATTTATGCAAATAGATTGGACAATTTCGAAATGACGCGCAAAGCTTAGAAAAAAAGAGACAGCACGACTTGACGCAGCGGTTGTCATTATCAACGTTTTGACGCATGCGATCGAGCTACAATAAAGGATACCTGACGCCTAGTAAGACTTGTAAACCTAAGTTAAGTCGAGCTGCCGCAAGTCAATTTATCCCGCCTTCAGGACCACGTGTAGTAGCAAAGCTGCCCCACCACCAGAGAAACACACCTATTCGAAGATCCTCATGCAGCAACTCCCTTACTGTGAGCCAGTACCATGCTGCGTGGACAACAATGAGAACTCGATACGAATGTCAATGGTTCAAGCTCTGCTGCTCACTATTTATAAAGCGCATCACCATTGGACAAACAGGTCGCCCGTCTATCAAATTGGCGCTTGCAATCTCAGCCACGCGCCAGCTCAGGTCACATCCCCATTTTGCGAAATACTTTCATAAACGGTACATCGCTCCGGGTGTGTCGTTCAATCCAAAAGCAGGCAAAAAACAAAAATTACGCAAATCACTCTTCCTTACCGTACAAGTATCAAAAAGGCAGCGCTTTGGAACATTGCCCAATGATAAAACTAATAAATACGCAGTCCACGGACATAATGTGCAACGCTGCTCGAATTCTGCGCGGAGGGTACCTGAGTATACAAGATTCTATATTCAACTACAGTGTAGTGCTCGGATGTGAGAACTCAGTGTGCGAAATTCAGAAATGGTCTTAAAATAACTACTGATGACCTTTTCCGGCAGCTTGTGACAGTATACCAGCTTAAAAGTAACGTAAAGTTGGCCAACAACGTGCCAAATCTTAAAAAGCTCAACTTGCATAGTCGCCTCCTTAAGAGCAGTTGCGGTGAATACTCATAGTGGCATAAGTCACACTCAGACATGTTAATTGGCAGAGAAGGCTGTCTTTAGTGAAATATTGAGTAGTATTTTCTGTCACTATAAAATTTATTGTTACCTGCAAATCAGTGAGACGGTGCACGATAGTGCGGCAGCTACTCCAATATTCAATGTTAGCTGAAGCGTAGATAGCAACGGGCTAATTTGTCGCTATTACTCGCACGATCTTCTCAGATATGATAGTGGTACCTGACGGCGCTGCTCTATGAACATGGAAAAGACACAATTGTAAAGTTATACACCAGCTAGCATCATAGGGATGAACACGGATAGGGCCGCTATATGAAGATATCGATTTCAGCCGTAGAGTCCGTGCAACGCGCCGGGTGTCATTATGCTCCTACAGCAGTGCCATCAATGATATTTGGAAAATGCAAAAGTGGAACAAGGAGAACAGGGAGCAAACAAGAAGAGAATGGAGGAAAGATAAATTTTCCGAATTATTCAAATCGTCATTTCCATCGTTCTCTGACCCGATCAACGCGGACCATCAGAACTTCTCAACACGCGCACCCTTGGCCTCCATTGCTCCTTATGTTGAATGATCGCCTGGTGCAACCAATTAATAAAGGTGTCTGCCGCCGGAACTGAGACGACCTGCAGATTAGATGCACGTTTAGGGTTAAACTTTTTATTCTAAAGTTTGACAACTGCCTCTAAAGGTAGTCTGCTTTTGCAAAACGAAATGGACGTCGCAGACAGGGTATCATTCCTTCCTGCATACGTCGATACAGGAAAGGGTGCTCAGCATGCTCGCTGTGCAGAAAAATGTAACTCAACGTAATCGAACCTGAAAATCCATTTAACTCACATGGATACTGTATAGAGGTTGATAATGTTGATGATAGATGGACTGGGATTTTGGAACCGTTGTTTTGCTGCTGCTGCTTCTTCTTCCTCCTATCGTTTGCACCATCCATGAACGACTGCGCCGTTATTGAGCAGCAAAAAACATTCCTTTTGCCCTAAGCCTGAAATATTCACTACTAATTAGTTATGCGCAAATGATTTTGAAAGTTTAACTGATCTAATAAACCTTCATACGAATTACGTCAGCATTAGAACATTGTCTGTACAACGTAAACACCCCTCTACGCGGTAAAGCTGTTGCTAACGCCATAGGCTTCCTTGACGCATACACGCATGCAGGAATCTTCGATGCGACAATTTCGACACCCGCCGTTTCGCCGCGGTGAACTGTCTGGTCTACAGACGCCTGCTGGTAACGATGAGTGTACGCCATGTAGCCTTAAGCTGAAAATTGACTCCCATAGAACTATTCTCTCCATGCGGTAGTAAATAGTGACCTTAGAAGATGACTCCTGTTGGTTAAACAGGGTTCCATTCTCGGTTAAAGCTTACGTGACGTACGTTCAGCCGGATTAGCAAGAAATTAAATATTCCTGGTGCTTCACCTGCATTACCTTGCTATGTACTATGGCGGGAATCTTGAGTAGACCAAGTCAGCATACCCAGGAATGAGACAACAAGCGATAGTTGTTCACTGATAGAAGGATAGAGGACAACGAACCGTCGCATATGAAAACAGCAGGTTACTGTTGTTTAATCAAAGGGCACAACGGCTGGGTTAGGGTCAAACTCCCGAAAGTCGAAATCCCGATAGGTCAAAATCCCGACAGTCGAAATAAATCCCGAAGGGTCAAAATCCCGCATGGGTCAAAAACCCGATAGGTCGAAATCCCGAATAGGCCGAAAATGCAAAGCGTGGCCTTGTTTAGGTTGTGCATTGGCATCTTCTAGTTTTGGATTAGTCCAAATGACTCCTTCAGCATTTGCGGCTCACCTATGAACACAGCTGGTTTTTTTTCAGCAGTGCAATCTTTTTACTAACCATAAGAAGGCAAAGAGATCAACACGGTTAACAAAACTAGAGGAAAACTAGATGTCAATGCACAACTGAAGCAAGGCCACACTTTACAGTGCACTTTCGACCTATTCGGGATTTCGACCCTTCGGGATTTTGACCCATGCGGGATTTTGACCCGTGCGGGATTTCGACTGCCGGGATTTTGACCTACCGGGATTTGACCGCCACTGACAACGGCCAACTGACATAGATATGGCAGTGTGATCATGGTCAGATCTCCAGGATAACATTGTCTAGTCGACTGTCAACCACGCGGTTCGCCGCGGCAAAACGGACATGGCGAAAAGTTCGCGTTCGATTGAAATGACTTATATGCTAACATACCCTTTGTGTTGAAGCAGGAGATAAGCAATTAATATTCAGCCCATTGTAAATACCTGCGCATCAAATTTAGCGGAACCTGCAAATCAGTTAGGCCTTACGATCTGAAACTAAACTATTCCACCGCTCATTCGTAACTGAGGCGTCTGCAGAGACAGTTCAACACTTCATGCGTTAAGATATATGAACAAACCATACGAAGCTACAAGAAGGGCACTTGATGGGGCAGCATCACAAAAGATATGCGACCATAAGCTGCTTATTCTGAAAACAGTTCTTGTCAGCTAAGCGCCCCACCGTCTGAGATCCGCAGGTTGCTCACAGTTAAGCATGCGTCCATCCTATCCGGACATTATTGGCGATCATGGCAGCTGTTCCTGCTCTGCCCTTAGCTAAGCTGACGCCAAGGCGTATGCCTCACGCTTACGTAAAGTGAGAACAGGACGGCCAGCAAACTTGCACGATGACGTAGTCTGTCAGTAAAGCCTCCAACAGCTTCACGGAGTCTCTGAAAGCAAACGTCTGCGCGCGTTCAAGAAGCGAGTTTGAAAAGAGAGCAACAAATATTGTACAAGCGCGAACCGTCAACGCTTCATAAGAGTTAGCACAGTACGCCAGCAACTGGTGGAGGATACATATTTTTAATATTCTGAGCTTCACGTTAAGTAGCTTAAATTATGAAAAGTCAGTAGCACCGAATAAACTAAAACGATTACTAGCAATTATAACAGACTATTTTTTTCAAAGCAGTTGTTGACGATCAAGCCAGATTATGGCATTCGACCAAATGACTCTCAAGGCCAGCATAGCTCAAGAAAAGAGCTGACGAGCAAAGATCGCAAGACAGATAGTACCCATGCATGGCCAAATTTCTCTCTGACGAAGGACGATTTCCCGATGGCTCGGCGCAACCGTTCAACGACAGAATGTTATGCCACTCCATTAGATGTCTGCTGAACTCTTCTAGTGGATTTGCCTCATTTACAGCAAATGCACTTCCACACCACTTGCAAACAACGTCTTTGAAATCCGACGATCGGTAGCCGTGCATTTGCCACTCGAAGCCACATGCGGTGGCCAATTCTTCGTCCGAAGGTTGCAATGGAACAACGTCTGAAAAGTTGGTATTAACAGACTGATTATGCTGCTGCCCATCGTTACCGCTTTC
>KN538385.1:614998-643324 GCA_000797535.1 Trichuris suis | reverse complement strand
GAGAGGTCAATGGACCCACGGACGGTTCATTGTCAACTGCAGCAACGTCAAGCACGTCGGAACTGCAGTGCAGCGCTTCATTGGTCTAAAAGGATGAACGTGATGACGCGCTTGATTTTCTCCTCAGCATCATAAGGACGCACTTAAACGGTATATTGTTTGAAAAAGCGATTACACTACCTCTGGTTCAACATGTGCTTCGTTTGACCGCTGACTCGTTCTTCCTTCTTCTAGTTGAATCTTATGCACACGCGTCAAGTGCCTTTTGAATATACGCAGGTGTCCGGCCCGAATTGAGAGCGTTCTGTTGCATATCTTGCATGTAGCCTGCCGCCGGTCGCCTGACCATTTTGCCAAGTTTGTCCAGTCGGAAAGACAATCTGTTCCTAACTGTTCCATTTGAACAACAGTCGCGTTAGTCGTATGGCGCTCACCAGGGCGCGTAGGCTCAACGACACGATTGCGCAGCACCCTTTTGCCCATTCTCTGACAGAACCTTAACCGTACATCACTGACACAATCGCACAATACAACCGCGTGCATGCCTATGAATCTCCTAACAATCGTTTATATTCTATGGTGTGGTGTACTGACTGAATTGCTGATTGTAGCTGATATAAGTCATTTAACAGTTGAGGACCGTTTCACGTTGCCGTTGCTCCATGGCATCCCGCGCATAGTGAACGATCGTCCTCCACTGTCTGACTGGCGACCACTTGTTTACTTTACCCCAAACAATGGCTTAAGGTCCCCTCACTTCTGCCCCGACCTCGATTCACCATTGTTCCTCAGACGTCGGCCTCTGATTGCTTTCACTTAAGTTTCCACTGTTGAAGTCCTCTGTTTTGCATCAACTTACGTGATCCATCTCCAACGATTCGCTACTGTCGCTTTCAGGCCATTCGTCCAACTGCCCTAATTCGTGGCGCTGAGATGATCACCCCTTCTCCATCGCTTAAGCGTGTGTGTGTTTGCGCTGTTCGCTCTGCCGGTTCATTTCCATTGGTTCACTGGCCTTAACGAGTCGCTGTTGGTATAGTCGACTTGATTCGCAGGTATTATTTTCCCGCCTTTCATTTGATTCCCTGACTTTCTTCGCCTTTTGCTGTGGCTGATTCAACTCCACTGTTTTACTGTCGTTTGCCTCAGTTTACCACCATTAGCCCTACGAACTGGACCATGACGGCAGAGCACAGAGATCTAAGAATGCTTCACCAAGCAAAATCCATTGCAGCACGTGAACATCGCTTGCTTCGCATGCCTGTTTAATATATCAAAAGTCTGCGAAAGGCCTTTGCGCTACATCCAATGAAAACGATCATATAAGCAAACTTTCCCCACAGCCGTCTTAGCCTTTTCATGAACGTTTGCTAGTGGGTTCATAGTGGGCTTTATGGAAATGGACCAAGCGAGCTGAAGCAAAGCAGAGGAGTTGAACGCTGCAAAATTGACCGAAAGCAATCAACCGTCAGCACCAGAGGAACAACGGCGAATCAGGGTTAGGGTAGAAACGAGAGCACCCTATGGGCGCCGGTCAAACACGCGGCGCCGCAAGAATGCTGGCGCAGCGTGATTGTCGCTGGTGACGTGAAACTGTCTCAAAACGATAAACTAACATGAAAAGCTTACACTGCGGAAACTATACGACGTTGGAACAGCGGCAAAGTTTTACCTGTGTGTGTGGCGGATGTGCAAAATTGCAGACTTTGTCCACAAGGAAAAGTCGTAGCAGCAGGAATACGACACGTTAGCGTTCACGGTATGAAAGTACCGTAACATGAAGCGCAGGTACTAATAAAGTAAAATTCAGAAATGCTCCTTTATTGTTTGCTAGATTTAAGATAGCTCGCTAAAACGGATTAAAGCGAATGCCAATATACGCATGTTTTTTATGTCACTTGGAGAAGTGTTGTGTAACGCGAGTAGCACTGCCGTCAGCAGCAGCGATGAAAATGTTCAACTTTGCGAACAACTGGAGAACGTTTGAAATAGTTTAACAATTCATGGCATAGATTGCATATTGAAGTAGCCCTTTGTCTATTAGCAACAAGTAAAGAAGTGAAATTAACCCTGAATTGTTTAACGCTTACGCTGACAGTATAGCTTTCAAATGTTGACACATTTTTAAATGTCTCTGTGGGAGAAACGCTTTACTGTGTACAATGCAACATGCGCAAAGCGACACAACGATAACTCTCTTCCTCTCGATCTTGACGGGCCCAGAGTATCGTAAGCTGCTGGATGTGCAGGTTCTTGTCTGTGTGCTCTGTTCGGCACATCTCAATGAAGGTGACGCATTAGCGTTGTTCTCCACGTTTGCGTAATTGCTTTGCAAATGAAAGATTGAAGTTTGTTTGAACCCGCGCTTACATAATGTGTTATTTGTGTCTTAGCGAATGTTTCGAAAGATCAAGAAAGCAATGTCGCGAAGGGAAAAATATGCAAATGATCCATAGTCATGCGTGATGTCAACACCAAACGACCGACCAACAATGACTTGCCACGACGGACAATCGTAGTTATCGAAGAATGTCTTCATCATCTTGGCAATATGAAAAATAAGGAAACAATCAGTTTTTGTATTAATATTTAGAAAGACTCAAAACAGGGTAAAATACCTCCTCTTCGTCATCGTACTTGTCCAAAGCTTCTTTAGCTTTTAGCACGGCCACTTCGAGCATTTCCTCAGTCATCTCATAGTCCATCACGAGAGCGTTTCACTTTGCCGTTTGCCACTTTGCCGTTTGCCACTTTGCCGTATATCACTTTGACGTGTGTCACTTTGCCGTACAATCACTTTGCCGTGCAATCACTAGGCCGTGCACGCACTTAGGGTTTCCTCGACTCGCGCAGAACTTGGCTCCACTAGTTCAACTCTAACCGACCCTGCCAAAGCTCCTTATGGTCATCTAATGTAGACTCTCCTATTTCATGCGGTTGTGACGGGGATAATTCGGCAACAGGACGGCAATAATGGGGAGGCAAGGTGAAGGAACCAAAGGAAATGGGCTGCAATGGTTAGAGCAAATCACGGCAGGGGAATCGGATGGCGCACCCACATTTTGGAATGGACGAGCGACGGAAATCCGTCACAACCGCATGAAATAGGAGAGTCGACATTAGATGACCATAAGGAGCTTTGCCAGGGTCGGTTAGAGTTGAACTATTGGAGCCAAGTTCTGCGCGAGTCGAGGAAACCCTGAGTACGCGTACGGCCTAGTGATTGTACGGCAAAGTGACACACGTCAAAGTGGCACAAGGCAAAGTGAAACGCATCCGTCCATCACTACCGATTTTCTCACCTGTACAGAACCTGTTCGAAAATATATTTCTTGGCGCCTCTCCGCAATGGCATTTAAGCTTGAACCAGTATGCGCCATTACTGCCGGCAAAAAACGCCTTGTCGCCACGCATATGACAGCCCTCACGTTGACCTACTGTAGCTTAAAACTTTATTTCACTTTACGACACAACCACCTTCGGCAACAGTTTAAATTGCTCAAAGAAAAAGGGACAACAATTTCCAATAGTGCCATGATTAAAGTGTGCTATTTAGGACACAGCGAAAGTTTTTAAAACTCAAGAAAGCATACTGGCATCAAAAAAGCCCTTTGGGACTAAAGGCAACGCTAATCTGCAAAATGTTACAGTATGCCTGATACTGTATGGAAATTATTAATATTTTCAAGTACTATGTTTTCCTATCGACCGCGTGTCAGGAAGGCACACTTGCAAATGAAGAAATATTCTTTAGACTAAATCCACCTCGCCTTTAACACTGTCCCATCCGTCCGCTGTGAAGGTTTGAAGCTACGCTGCTGAACGCGACAGATACTGTATCGAGTGAGAAATACAAAATTTCTGATATTTCATTTTTTACGAGTATTCCAAACTGTCAAAGAACAACGAAACCTTAATGTGTTATAGCTAATAATACATTGGGGCATTGCACAATTACCGCGCCTAAGGAAGGAACAATTCCAATGCAACACAGTAGGCTCCAATATATTCTTTGCATATTCGTTCAACCGCACAGACGGCGTGCGAATTCAACGACACAAATTCATTGCCTACGGAGAGCTACTGTATTAAGCAGGAGGAGGAGGAGGAGGAGGAAGGTTACAGTAATTCAAATTGCAATCGGACAGCGATGGTGGCGCCGCCTGCAGAGGTGACAGAAGATAAATTTAACAAAATATTTTTTTATATAAAAATCCCTTTCAGAAAAAAAGAAACAATAAACGACGGAGAAAGAAGGATAAGAGCGGTAGAGACTTAATTTAACAAAAGCTTTGCTATCCCGCTTCCCATGTGTTGTTTGTGCTAACTCTGTGTTTGCCCAAAAAGAATGTACGTATGTTGGCTAAGTTCGCCAATCGTCGTCGGATGTCCACGGCAAATTGCGCATACGTGAATTAACTGCCGACGGTTCAACGTTGGCTCGAATATCCGGACATGCGGACGAAGCAGCCGACGAAACCGTTGTAACAACATTTGGTCCACCCGTCCACCACGTACCACCACCACCACCACCACCGGTAGTAGAATTCTGCGTCATCATCTTAGACACCACCGGCGAACTGGGTGTCAAACTGCATTGAGAAATTTGATTTGCCGCCGATTGCAACGAACCAAGAAGACTGCCAAAATCGGTCGTCGGTATTTGAGACAGTGACGGTTGTGTATTGGTATTTTTGAACGCCTGATAAAGGGCAACGTGCGCGGCAGCCCATACGGCCGGAGTTATCAATGAACCAAGATTCAATGCACCCATACCGACTGTCGCTTGATTGGTAGCGCTCATAGAATTGGACGACGATGCTGAGTTAACCGGCGACTGTGACATTGGAGAATTGAGATCTCCTTTTGATGCACCGCTTTTCCAACTGTCCGGACCACGAACGCCCGCCGATACGTGCGACGAGTAGTGAGTCAAAAGCTGAATGAACGTACAATTAAAAAAAAGTTCAATTCATAAAAAGTGTGACTGCGCTTGGAACGTACCGGATTTCGGCACTTCGCCTCCTGTTTCATCTGCTCCGCTAAAGCACCATTTTTCAAAGCGTTCTCTTTAGGTATTGCGTGACAGCATCGTATACTGTTGCCGTTGATGACGAAATCTTGACCACACATACTTTGCGCCACTTCCATACTTGAAAAGGTAATAAAGCCGAAACCTCGAAAAGGTTTTGGTATGAACACGTCGAGCACTTCGCCGCGGGTCGAAAAGAATTCAATCAGATCTTGTTCAGTTATAGTTTCGGTCAATCGGCCTATGAACACCTTCTGCAACGATGGATCGAATGGATCCAACTGAACAATTTCAGATTAATCGATTTAGAGAGAACACGACAAAACAGCCAACCTTCGAATAGGGTATTTTCACTTCGCACCAACGACCTTCGATTAAATGCTTCTTTGCAATGACGGTCATTTGAGCTTCGTAGCTTTGAAAACGAATGAAACCGTAGCCCTTCGATTTACCTGTTCGAATATCGCGTTTCACCTACAAACAATCGTTCAACATTTACAAGCAAAGCGAACAAAACAACAACAACAACAAGAAGAAGAAGCAAAATGCAAATAAAAGCTTACACAGCGTCTGTTCGCGTAAACACAATTGCAAATTTCGAAAGGAAGAACGTAACAGTTGAAATGACAATTTGTTTCTTAGAAAAATAAACCTAAAAAGGGCATAGAATGCCGTTGTTCGAAGTTGAAGAAGGTTAAAAAGAGTTGAAATTATTTCAACCAGCCGACACGTAGCACCACGCTGTTACGTCACTTCCTTTCTCACAAAGCATACAAGTCACACGCACACACCGAAAAAAGGGCAAAAGGGACCGGTCGGAGGTAGGAAAAGAAAGTTCTTAAAACCAAAAGCCAATCGATCCATGACAGCATAGGGCGGCGCCTCGAGTTAAACCTACACAGCGCAGGCGAACAAAAAAGGAAACAAAACAGAAAACATCTTTGGGTGATGGTAAGTTTAAAAAAGTGGAGAACTGCATTCGCTTAATGTACCTGCGCCATTACCACATCACCATACTGCTCAAAATAATCACGCAACTCGTCTTCACCCAACTGATACGGTATACCCAGCACAATCAAATCTGTGCATTTTCTGCGTTCAACCTTTTTCAGTTTCGAAACACCGCTCGCCTCCAAAAAGTCATCCATTTTTCGTTTCGTATTTTCTATAAGAACAACCGACCGTCAAACCGTCACGTCACACGCACACAACGAATCATCTCTGCTCGACCACCAAGCGATCAACACACCGAAACCACAGCATCAATATACGGTAGGTGGCATACCTTAATAATTCACTCGCACCACGATCATCGCTCGTTAATAGTACACACGTTAAGATTAAGGAAAATTCCAAATTCATACTTTAATGAAAATTAGGTTCAATTACAGTACCCTTTGCCTTTTGTTGTTTAATTGATTAGTCGCTTCACCGCTTGGGTGATCTCACCAATTAATGACGCAACTGGTGGTGAACATTTGCCTAAAACAGCCAAACGTACCTTTGGGGAAGACCGCGTAAAAAATGGTATCCTCCCCCTTGGCCGCGTCCTGGCAATAGATATGGCCATTTTCGATTCTTAAATAGATCAAACGTCAACAATAAGACTTTAATGCGAAAAGCCGCTCCCCTACCGAAGACCGCGGAATGCACCCGTGTCGGGATTTCGAAATTTTAAACCGCAAGCGCCGGGCAACATTCCAGCCAAAGTTGTCAATAGTACGGTGCCGTCGCTTTCCAAGGGGACTTCAAGAATTTCATCGTCGCCTTCCTCTTCGCAGACGCGCAGGTAACGATCAAAGGTCTCCATAACTGCCCTGTAAAACTACAATAGTATAAAGAGAGGAGATTAACAAGCATACTATGCGGATTCTAGTCTCGGCTGATTTCACTAATGAACTCTACTTTAGGCAAGATAAATCTAGAAAAGTTATATAAACGAGCAGTTTGAGAAATACTGCGTACAACTCGTTGTTCTCAACACTGCTATCACTTCGTAAGGTCTACAACAGGCTGGCGCCGGAAAAGGCTTTGCAATTGCAACACGTCGCGACAACTGGTCGATTTGGTCAAACTATCAGTGGAAAAAGCATACCATCAAACGATGACTAATGGAAAGGATAAAATGAACGACAAAAGGCAAACTTGTACGGAAAGTTCACTGGAACATAGTCGAGTCCAAAACTATTGGTTGGGCAGAAGGAAGCGGCAAGTTTGGAAAGAATTACAACGGAAAGCAACACCTCGCGATTCCGAGGGCCGATTGACAAATAAAACAATCGCAAATGCAGAAAAACAACGGAGCTTTTTATTGCAAAGTGACTACAGTATACCGATAAATGATCAGTTGGATGTGTTGAACATCGACGCTGACATTTTAATGGAAAAACGGTTTTTCGGCAAACTAACAAGACGGATTGACGAAATTAGGGTTTAGAAAAAGTTTGCTCAATCGACGCGCTGTCGAGCAATCGTCCAACCTAAGCCTATCGATCGTGAGGACGAGTTACGTATCTCAAAATTGAACTTGGTTCGTAGCCTTTGAAAGGCAGTTGAAAAAAGATTAGCCGACGCATTCGGAACGAACGATCAACAAAACGATGCGAGCTAACGACAATTTGTCAAGAACGAACTGCAAATTGCTCTCTCAAGGCGTAAACAATGAAATCCAACGTACGACCTTCTAATCCAAACAATCCACTGGTCGATGCGAAGGCTCGCCGGAAAAGGTTTGGGGCGCGCGTTAACGGAACGTAGAAGGAAGCTGACTACACAACTAACTGCGTGCAATACAAGCTATTGCGAATACAGAAGAAACGTCAGTTAGTTCCATTAATGACGAACAAGTTACTTGAGCCACTGTAGGGCAGCCATTATCCGCAATTACGCTTCTTGCAGATCAATTAATTGGCTATGGCCGTTTTGTACGCGTAGTTTTTAGCGCGTACGCAATCATGCAATAAAGTTTTAGCTAAATTCTCAAAACTTTGAAATTGCCGAGTCATTGCGAAGTTTAAATATGACATCCGAACAGGCGGAAATTATTGCTTTGCTACAAACTACGTGTCGCCAAGCAGTTTCTTGTTCGATGTGCAAATGGAACCTGATTATCATTTAGGCGAACAATTTACGAAACATGTTCATTTTCTTTTGCGGCGACTTGAAAATTGACGGATTAGCGGAAATTTGCTGACGGACGCTTTTGGCTTTTCGGAAAAATTATCGCTTATTAAGCATCGGAGAAGATGTTCAAATTTGAAACGGTCAAACCTAATGGCCTAACGGGCCTTAATGACGCGTGGGAGATTTAACAAGTAAAATGCAATAGACGTCGTTTTTAAAATAGCTTTCAACGCAGAGCCACATTTGCCGCGGCTGGTAGTAACAGCTCTCGATGGTCATATCAGCGTAGCAACGAGCCTTCCGTAAAGCTCGCGTATTGAAAAAGAGGATTAAAAATTGTATTGCATTTATATAGAGAAAATTTTTCCTTGCGCACACGTTAAAATACAGAACATGCAATTTATTCGGAACAACTTATCCGGTAACAAGTGGCCATACAAGTACTAAAACGAAAACTAATTTCAATAATACTGTGAAAGCTAATTGATGACACCGTCTTGTTGCAGCTGGAAGGTTGTCTACGCTTTAAAGACTGTCTAAGTTGTGTTGTAACTTGAAAACATTAAACTAGCATACGGTGAAGAAGGTATTGTATTATTGTTTGTTTCGGTTCGGATGCTTGGCAGCGAAGGCGACGCGGTTGGCTTAAAGCGAACAATCCGCCCAAATTAATTGATTGTACGGTGAGGCAGAGCTCAATTTGCTTGCATGCGTAAAGGTCGGTTGTTGAATGGGGCAAAAGTTCTTGTTTGGTAGTAAGCGTGGATATTATCTTTGGCAAATTATTCGGCCCCGTTTTGTCGTTTTTTGCCCGCAGTTCTGTACAAATCTATTGCAGGTTGCTTAGTGCAATATTAAATTGGCAATAATGCCCATTGATTATTCACGCTGGAAGGACATTGAAATTTCCGACGACGAAGATGACACGCATCCCAATGTGGATACGCCGTCGTTGTTCCGTTGGCGTCACGAAGCGCGCTTGCAAAGGATGGAAGAGAAGAGAAAATGCGAGCAGGAAGTTATGGAAAATTTGACAACTTTTTCGAAGAAAACGGAAAAAATTCGTAGCGAATTGGCCAGCGGCGATTTGGGCGAAGAGAAACGTCGTCAGTTGGAGGCCGAATTGTCCCAACTGCAAGAGCAGGAAGAGAAATGGCGTCAAAAAGAAAACGAGCTGAAGAAACAGGAGGAGTTGCAACCATGGAATGTGGATACGATAAGTCAAGAAGGATTTTCAAGTACTCGCATCAACAAGACGCCGCCGGCGGAGCCGGAAAAAGTGATGACCGACGACGAGGTTAGCAACTTCTACTCGGAAAACGCGGAAATTGCCAAAGAATTCGGCATGCTGCGAAAGTGGAGGGACAGTCAGGAATTTTTGATTGCCCATCCGCAATTGTGCTGCAGCGAGGCGGCCAACCTGCTGACCTTGCAATGTTTGAACTACGAATTGGAGGGAAAATCGGAGTTGATGAGTCACGTTGCCTATCAAACCATCATCATCAACTACTTGCTAGAATTGGCCAAGTATTTAAAGGCGAGTCCAAAGTCGCCTCAGCTGATCACCACCTTCTTTACAAAATTGCAACTCGCCGAACAGTCGTATCATAATATGTTTGACGACGAATGGAATGCTTTGAAGGAACGAATAAAAGCACGTGCAAAAGAAAGGGTGGCCGAAGCTATGAAGGCGGCTGAAGAGGAGGAAAGGCAGAAACGTTTGGGTCCAGGCGGTCTTGATCCTGTTGAAGTATACGATAGTTTACCTCCGGAATTGCAAGAGTGTTTCCGTAGTCGCGACAAATCAATGCTAAAGGAAGTGGCCGAGAAGATGTCCGAGCAAGAATTTACCGCTCATTTGCAACGTTGCATCGATTCAGGATTGTGGATTCCAAATGCCAACGATGGTGATGAATTTAAAACTGAGCCAGACAAGGAGGACGAGCAGTTTGACAAGCCGACGGATAACTAAGTTGCTTGGCGCCAAAACGTGCTGACAAGAAGAAGAAGCTTCAATTAATCTAAGGCACGCAAGCATCGTTTGATACATTTACTTATGCACAGACCGTTTGGCTTTGTTTACAGTAAAGGGTGTCTAAAATTTTTTTTTTACGAAGGAATGCCGACGTACAGTAAGGATTCGTTTGCCGACGAAAAATTAATGCAGACTTTGTTCGGTGATATTCATAATTCTGTAATTGTTCCGAAAGCTATGACTTTGACCCCAAAATATGGTTAGTTGACGCTTTAAGCAGCTGGCGACCGCCCATTCACCCTTCGAAGGTGACAGTACGACGCAGCTAGTGACTTTGTAAGTGCGTTGACACGTTATAATAAGAGCCATAAATTCTTATCGGGAAAATAATGTTGAATTTACGAAATTCCTAATAATCTCCAGAAAAGGACCGCTTTATGCAGATAATCGAAAACGCGTTTCCGAAAACTGCCGGACTTCATTAGCCTCCTTTTAAGCATTTGCACGCCGATGGCATTGACAGCGTAGGTCAATTATTTTTAAATATTTCAACGATGTGTGCTCTATTTTCATCCAAGTTCACCCAAATGGGGCCTACGTCGTGTGACTGTTTGTAGAGCTCACCATAGGCTCGGAAAGTCGGCGCTAATTCGCTTAGGCCTATTTTTAAATTTTAGTCGACTCAACGAGCAGGAAACTTCGTGCTGCTTGCTTAAACGCTTTGTTTTGTTTCGAAATCTACTGTAGGATATTAATGATTTGCAAGTCAAATGAATAAATGCGCTTCGTTTGCAAAAGTTCAACTTGCGACCTCCGTAGGAAACAACGGAGGTCGGACGCTGTTGTAACACGGTGGTATTTGAAAATTTGTGCTGCGACTTTTGCTTCGTTCCGTCGTCAACCGTCTCGTCTGATTGCTACACGGTTGGAAAAGTTCAACCTCGAATAGCATTCAAGCGAGCTGCGTAAGATTTTCCTTGCGCTTTAGGATTACAGAAAAGGGTTTTAGCTGAGGAACCCATTGCCAGATGTGCTGTATAACTGGCCACGCCGAACTGACACGCGCTCTCGACCAAATGGCGCTTTAATCCTCTTGTTCAAAGCTTTTGGCCGGATGGGATAATTCTTGCGAGTTACGCACTTTGGCTAAACCGTGTGGTATGGGCTCTTGTGCTAACAAGCATAGGATATTGCAGCGACAAAAACGACCGGCGAAACAGTAACGCAACCGAACGCCGCTTATTGGCACCCGCTCACATGCACCAAAGACCACTCAAAAACTAACAGTACAACAAGCGTATCGTCCCAGTGACGCATTTCGCGTAGGCGGACAAAATTTAAGTTTTGCAAACCTACTTATCATTTGTTTTCGTACCGTAAGCCACTTCCTTGCACATCATTTTTCAGAGATTACGGTATTGTCTGAAAATTGTGCGCTGTACGAGCTGTGCGACGCGTTTGAAATCAGGCGGCCCGCTTGAAACGTCGCTTTATCTCGCCAAAAAACGCTCCAATGCAAATAACGCGTTTTTGTTTTCAATATTTTAAATTTTTTCTTTTTTCCGCAGACAAAGTCAAAATCAGCAACCAACGTTCGCTTGCGGCCGCTCGCCGGCGCGGCGTCGTTTTAGATCAACGTTTTTCAGGTCGTCTTGCCCAAAAACAATTTTAAAAAGTGGTTTGCTCAATGTTGAACCGCCTAAACGAATGAGAGCATTCAATGTTTGCCGCGATGGGTCGCCATTGCGCCTTTGCCGACAATCTTAGCCGCTTATTACGGCAATTGAAAATTTTGTCGTTCGCCGTTTCGTTTTTACTACCACGTTACGCGATTGTTAATATTACTTTGGCGGATGAGTTCTGCTGGTCAAAAGATATGCTTTACGAACCTTAACCGTTGCGTTAGCGGTTCGATTTTCGTCATATGCGCCCTTCACTGCATCGAACGTCCATCAAGGTCGGGGCGCCCCAGCGAAACTACAAATAGAGATTTGAACACATACTGCATGTAGAAAAGCTGTGAGAAATGGAAGCAGCTCCAATAATTGGCTAAGTTTGCTATGCTCAATGACGTCATCATTTTTCCTGTCGATGCTGCCTAGAACAGAGAAGGAAGAAATTATTGGATGACACACACTTTTGAAGGAGGTTTTATACTGATAGTGCCTTTTAGCTTCAGTCGTCGTCGTCGGTGTCAACTATAAGAAGCTGCTTAGATGCCGATACGCTTTACAGTGCAAAAACAAGTAATAATAGCTATACGTGTGTTGTCTGTTGAAAAGTTCAACACAAAGGCGTATGCAGTATATAGCGACAAAAGCAAACGCAGGTGAATAAAAGTTGACTTGACAATAGCAAACAATATATACACGTGTGCAACACATCAGCATTCAAGCAGTTAAAGAGACTTCGCTTGCTTCCACATTGTTCAATAGGTTTCATTTTTTTCTAAAACTCCAAAGTGAGTGTCTTTAGTAGAACTGCTGAATGACTCATTTCCATTGTGCAACCATTTTTTCTGAATGGGCTCTACGTTGGCCAACATAATTACTATTATTATTCATTGTTGAAAACTTTATGAATTGCTTTAGCTGCCACAAAGATATCGACAATGTCAAAACAGTTCCATTGCAAAGTCAGAGTTGCGACAATGCAAGAAGTTGGCTGCTGTTGTCAGGACAACCATTACGACTTGGCGTCAACGTTGAATCGTATAGTGTTTGGTTCGAACGAGAACGAAAGAAAGCTATCGTGCATTGGCTCATCGGATTCGCCTGCCGACAAAGCTATGTTGAACGACTTTCCGCGTACTTGTCAGGATTTGCAATTTTTTCTCAAATACGGCAACAATATTTTATGCCCAACATTTTTAGCCTACTTTGCCGATGACTAATCTTCCTTGTCCCTGATTGGTCAACTATGCTCTCTTTTGCATCAGTCGTTTGCCGTATAGGACCATTGGATTTTCATGATGCCCGTTTCAAGCAAAAAATCGCTTACCGCCAATTGCTATCTATTAAACCTATATCGAGTCAGCGTATGCTTCTTCGCTGGGACAGCAAATATGCTGTGACACGCGTTCACGACGAACCCATCCATCATCTCTACGTTTAAGCTTATCTAAGAGCAGTCGGATTCCCTGATGGAATTTTTGCAATAGCCCAATATGGTCAAACTTCCTTAAGCGGCAAAACCCTATCTCCTACAATAGTTGAGGTAAGTGTTGCCCAATTTCCACTTTCACTAATTGCTTTGCAAAATCGGCAAGCGTTGAAGATGCACTAAGGAAAACATAACCATTACATTAACATGGCGAACTAACGATAATAAACAGTTTCAAAGAAGGGCGGCGTTGGATAATAGAAATTAATCGATATTCTTATTTAATAGCAATGTACGCTTATTGAATGGATTAGACCGGATATTGTTTCACAATAACTTTCATTGAAGAAGAAATTACACCTCGAAGAGTGGACACGTCAAATTGCAATACATTCTTCCCATTAACCCGTAAAGATCAATGGTACGGAATTGGTTGAAGGCAAAGCGAACAAACGCATTTTTTCGCATTTATCCGCTTCTTCCGACCTTTAGCAGACATTCCGTTGGCAATTGATCATCATTGCCGTGAATGAACGGAAAGGCAGTTTGTACGCATTTCCTATTTACAATGGCCGCGCGCCAAACAGGAACAGTTACAATTTTGGAGGATGATCGGTTGAGGACAATTTTTATTTGCATTTACTGCAATGCCGCTTGGAAGGTGTTCGTCCCAATCGACTCTGTCATAAAAGGGAAATTCGCCAGCATTCAGTTGGATCGGATTTACAATTTGATGAAAAGATAATACTGACAGCTATTGATTGCATAGATTAGCATAGATGAATGGACGTAGAGTGTGCCTAAATGAATGGACAAATTCATTCTTACGATCACGGCAGCACAAAAGTTGTCAGTTCATCATTGTATGACGTCATGAGCTTCTTTTGGTCACCTGCAGTTACAATAATGATTGGGACGATCAAGAATACCGTTGTGCCCACGATTTGTTTGAACTGCAAGCAAGATTTAATGTAAATATTGTTTGCCCGTTGAAATTTGGAACGCTGCCAACAAGCGCGAGCGACACTTGCTGCTTTCTTCCGTTTTGTAAACTATAGCCTTCCTAAGCACTGAACAATGATGCTCAAAATGTCAAAGGGAACTTTCATTCAGCAGAAGAGAGATAGCGTCAAAATTTCGCGACTTGTTCTTTCGTCAAAAACAAATGCACACGCAACGTATACCCATTGACAAACAGAATTGTGTACTTAGGCTTTGGTGATCTGATCGCCTTGGAGGGACCCAAAAAAGTCGCTGCGAAAGGAGGCAGAATCTCAGAATACGAAAATGAACACGAATGCATCAATTGATATGTAATTCCGTAAAGCAGCAGCGATGAAGTTTTCATTCACAACTGCCAGTCACTCTTACTGATATTCCATTCATAAAAAAAAATTGGTTTTACTCATCCATTCATTTTTAAGCGCATAGCATATCAATGAAATGGCGATTGTATAGGGCGAGCTAATTAGAGCAAGGAAAAGCAGAGCACTTGGGAAACTTGCTGCAGAAGCATTGCATAATTCGTGGTATTTACTTAAGACAGCAGCAAGTCGCGATTTCCTATAAATTGCGTTAAAAACGATGAAGCGGCGCGTCCAGGTGCACCAACACACCGTTGGCCGAACGGAACAACTTGTTGCTTCATCGCACGTTACGACGATGGGATATTTGCTTCCCTTCCTTTCAACCATTCTGTTAGGCCAAATATGGCAAATCAACGCTTACGGTAAACTGCCCTTTTTTGATTTTTACATTGGCTCAACGTTTCGCCGAACGATTATGTTACCCATTATAATATTTAGAGCAAAATTCCTAAAAATATTTCCCGCTCATCAAAGCAACACGTACCGGCATGATGTTAACTGAAGCAACGTTGGAATCATCGGTTGGAGAATCCCTAAAAATAAGCACAACCTTTAGTAGTAGCCAAATTTCATTGAGAAAAAAAGCATACCTTTTTTGGGCTTGTCTATTGCGAGGGAAAATTCTTGAATGTCCATATTTGGAAATCTGAGCGCCAAAAAGGGTGGACATCATATTCTTGTTGATTCTCAATCCATTTTAGGTCTTTTACTGGATTGCCGGATTTTCAAGCGCTTTAACACGCAACATTACTAATAAAGCCGACTGAGATTGTAACTTTCTTAATTCCTCTTATGGACAGCTTCTTGCTGGTTAATACGTCATTGCTGTCATTTCGTTATTCATAAAACAAGAACTTATGCAAATTTTTGTCCAGCGCGTAATCATCGTAAGCGAATAATGTTACACCCGCCTCTTAATGAAGAATTTCCAAGCTCCATTGCCGTGGTTTACCAATTTGCAGGAAATTAGAAGATGTAAATATGCAAATTAGGTAGTACGGTTACAAACTTCCTTAGCAGCTAAACTTCGAAAGCTTTGGAACAGTATGTGTGCCACCGTTGGCAAATACTGCACATTGAAGCTGTTGTCGCAATGGGTGCACACGTCTTCATTCATAGATACGTGGGCAACCCGCTTTGATGTTATGACCTTTTGGTGGGCAGCATTTTTTCCGCAGTCATCTTGTAGGGCCCTCTAATTGGACGACTTAAATTTCTGGCATATCCTATTAAGGGCAAAAGCCTTTTAACACAATCTTATTAATAGGTTACTTTTAGCAGGCTATGGTTACGGTTATAGTTATGGTTATCCCAATTACGGGGGTTATACTTATGGAAACGGATATGCACCCGCAGCCTATTATCCGTATCAAGACTACGGCGGCTACTACGGTGGTTATGGCGGCGCGTACGGCGGTGGTTACGGCGGTGGTTATGGCGGATATGGTTATCAAGGCTATTCCCAAGGATACGGAGGAGGAGTGTATCCGCATGGTATGAAACTGTGTAGTGAAAAATATGAGCTTTCAACAAGCACCCAAATTAGCCTACGGAACGTATTGGCAGCAGACTGGAGGAGCAGTATACGATAACTATGGAGACGGTAACGGGGGTCAGCCGAATGCAGGTAATCACCAATTGACATTTATTCAAAATACCTTTTAGGGATATTTTTATTCTTTTCATAGAACTGGGGATAAAGAGGCTTTGATTAATCAGTTAAGGTTGCTCATTGCATAGAGGTCGCTAGTAGCACTTTTTTCATTCAATGCCCGCCAACAACGAGAATCGATGATGGCTTAGCTGCTACGGGGCTAAGGAAACAAAATGGATTTACTCTATTCAGTAGTGTTCAGTCGTGTAGGAGTACTCATTTTTCCTTTGCAGGAGGACAGGAAGTACCAGGAGCACCTCCTGGAGCTGCTGGTTGCACAGCCAGTGACAGCTGCCCGAATGATCAAATATGCATTTCACAGCAATGCATTCCCGGTATACCTTCAAAAACCAAATGCACTTCCGATGCTGACTGTGCCGGGGGTGGTTGTAAATATGAATACTGCTGGCATACGGACCAAGGGCAAGGTGCCCCAGGTTTACTGAAACCACCTGAACGTTCCCACCATTAACCGATCATATCTTGTAGGGCAGCCTGGTCAAGCTGGTCCAGGTGGGGAAACGCCAACGCCGGGAGATGGAACCCAGCCTGGACAAGAAGGCCAACAACCCGGACAAGAAGGCCAACAACCTGGACAAGAAGGCCAACAACCTGGACAGCAGCCTCAACAACCTGGCCAGCAACCCCAACAACCTGGCCAGCAACCTCAACAACCCCAACAGAGCAAAAGCTGTACCACTCAGGACGAGTGCCCAGGCAACCAGATTTGTTCGGATGTTCACAAAAACTTTTGCACAAATGGTTACAGCATTGGTGTTCCATGCAAGGTGGAAAAGGATTGCAAAAAGAAGGACGTGTGCAAGGCGGGAACCTGCTGGAGAGAAGGAGGTAAGCGGCTTCGCCAGTGACAATCGCGCTTTGACGCGGAAAGTGTTGTTCAGACGACACAGGAAAGCCTGCCGGAAGCGAATGCAAGGGCGACGATGAATGCAAAGCAATGACCGTATGCGAGGACAAACAATGCAAACCGGCAATGATTACTACCAAAAAGTGTATGCTTGAAACACAATGCGGTAAAAGTCAGGCATGTCACCATGGATACTGTTGGTCTGTGACCAGCGGTAAGCTCTCTTATATGAGAATATACGGCAGCCCATTGGTATCCTAGTGCAGATATTGCCCAAGACAATAGTATGAAACCATGCACATCGCACAATGAATGCGATCCTCAAAGCATCTGCTCAGAGTTGCATGCAAACCGTTGCATGAAAGCTCATTCAATAGGAGTACCATGCACCCAAGAGAAGGACTGCAGCAAAAAGGACGTATGCAAAGGTGGTTACTGTTGGAAAGAAGGAGGTGACTCTTTTACATATGCATATAAAGTAAAAATTCTTCCCCTTATCAGTCGTCCCCTCTCTGTTTGCGTAATATAAAACAAAAATACTTTACATAAACACATACATACCTGTTGTAGCTGACCAAGGTTCACCAGCCGGCAGCCAGTGCAAAAAGGACGAACAGTGTGCAGCCACGTTGGTATGCGAAGGTAAGGTCTGCAAACAAAGTCAGATAACGCAGAAGAAGTGTACCTTCGAGGCGCAGTGCGGGAAAAACTCCGCTTGTCGCTACGGCTATTGCTGGAGCGTTTCCGGTTAACGTTGAGCATGAGCAAAGCATACTCCATGCAAATGTAACAGTATGTATTCTCTTTGGCCTATAAACCATTGAACGGTGAGAAATGTTTTTTAAAAATAAAAAAAACTAGCTCCATTCAATCTGGCGAAATGGCTCCAGGCAGTTACAGACTGAACGAACTTGACTATCACTAGATAAAATTCTCTATTTTTGCGCTGCGTACGCCGTGGATCCAAAAGTAACAAACAGACAAAGTACTTTAGTCAAATCGCTGAATGGACTACAACAACAGCTAAGAAACCACACATCGTAGCCGTACGCATGAAGCAGAAACAAATACTTAAAATATACAGTACCTTTTATAATCACTGGTTTATAAGAAAGAGGCGACAAAGCTGAAACAGATATTAAAAAACCTGGATTATTCGAAACTGCCATTGCCCGAATTCGGCGAAGAGAATTTATAGAACGAATAAATGATGTTCAGGTTGCAATTAGATCACTTCGCTTTCTTCCTCTAATAAGCCAAGTATGAACCACCATTGGCGTTTGTAGTTATAGAAATTATTAGCCGGACAAAATATTTTAATAATATAGGATAACGTGGCGTGCAATCGATTCAACGATTTCCTTAGACATTTGCTACTTCGCCGCCCGTAGGTGGTCGCTGTACGCTTGTTTAAGTAAGCTAGACGTTGCTGAATCGTTTGAACGTTATTACAAAAATCAGAGCTTCCAAATGACGAATAGTGAAGGCGCTATTGAATTCATTTCAAAACAACCTTCCAAAATTGGGTAAGAAAATGAAAACGAAAAAAAGACAATTGGAATAGGCTGTGCGTTAAGCAGTGAAGCGTTTCGGCTTTTCAAAGAGGTTTTGGAGTGGTCTAAAACTCAACGAAAACACTATCCGAAACAACTTGAAAGACCAAGCAGCTGAGAGCGGCAAAAGCGTCTTTGAGTAAACTACCATAGATTTAAATAAAGGTTGGCTTTTTATTCTACTCGCATTGCTCAAACAGAACTCAATTGACGTATACATTGTAACGGTAGAGATAAGCAGGTACGATGGTATGCAGGTACGAGGTGGGCGGTAGACCCACGTCAAGGAGTCTGTGAGAGCGAGAGAAGTCAGTAGTCTGAACTGGACAGTCAGTGTTGGTTGATCCGTGTCTTCGGTGTGTCGTTGGTGTCATTTGAGCGTGCGCGGAGCGGTACTGTGAGTAAAAGGCTTGAAGAGACTTGGTGGTTTGTTACAATACATAAGAGCTTGTTTTCAAAGAATAAAGCTTATTAAAGTACACCAATAAATAAGGCAAAAAATTATCTGCAAACAAACTCTCGATTATTCGAATTTTTCTTTGTCCCAACTGGCTTTTGCAACAATTAATTTGGATAATCAGGTTCCTACTGTATTCAGTCTTTTCCCTGCTTCGCATATCATCGTTTTTTTAACTTGCGGCCAATGTTTTGCGCGCCTAACAAGCTCTCGCTCTTTTTCTGAAGATTAACATGCAAGTGAAGCTTACATTTGAAAAAAAACCGTATTGCAATCCACAAATAAAGAAAAATAACCGCCATCCAGAGGAACGAAAAGACCTCTGGAAGACTGCTTCGCCTGCAACGTTTTAACTTTACGCTTGCAGTGGATGACGTAATTGATTAGTCATTCAAAAATGGGTGTTCATAATTAGCGCCATCTGTCATCTGTCGTTGGCACTCATGACGAATCGTATTGCCTGTTAGTAATATAGGAAAAATGTCAACAGTAAACAAATTAGGCTGACACTCATTGTTGGGAACCGAAAGCTGCTCCGTTAGTGCTTGCCTGGCTTTACGCCGCTTATTTGTCCTTAATTCATTTGCGTCGTCAAGAGAACGGCCAATTACAAGAAGTCATCATTCTTAAAAATGCAAATTTATCTACGCGCGCGCGCTGCCGGCTCCAATGGCTCATTCACCTTTTGCAGCGAACAATAAAAATACCGCCGTAGTCGTCCGATGAAGTCAACAGCTTCCCACGTTTAGTTTACTCTTAGCTTCGCAAGTTAACGCATTGGCTGTAAGTCGACCAAACAACAAAGCCGACGCTTCTTCGATTGTAACAATTTTTACCGGTGATTCATTGAACTTTTAGTTTTTTCTTGCTGAATTCAGCAGCCGCCCCAACATAGCTTCAAATCGCTTCGGGCTGAAGCTGTTGGGGCTAACTGCCATCTGGTTAACGTCCGCATCCTATTTTTCGAACAACTGACGGATGCACGAGGAAATGTCATTTCCTCGAACAGCCACAAGACGACATGAGGCTTAGTTTTCCCGATTGACAGAGTGAGAGAGAGAGAGCTGACGGCAGTAGAGTCCCGCTGCCTTCGTTTCCTTGGCAGTTTAGCAACTTGAGCGCTTGTCGAAAGGCAACCTAAAGGACATTAGATCGTTTGTGCCATACGGCTGGTACATCCAGTCTCCATTATGTCTTTCGCTTACGTTGGCTATCTATCCTACAGGTCCATGGAACTTTACACTTTCCTTTCAGGTACTTCGTTTGGACAAAGAAACTAGTCCGTATCGATGTCATCCAGAACAACTCCAGGTGGTCTCGGCTTTGCCGTTCTACAAAAGGTATGCTTGCTCGCTTATCTATATTTGGTCCGTCAGGCGTCGCTTATGTATGGACTTTAAAAAGCAAAGTTGCCCAGACGGATTGGCTTTGGGTAAAGAGATTGAATTGTTTGTACCAAAGCTGATAGCTACGAGCTCCCGTTCAACTCCAACTCTTCGACCAATTATTCTATTCCACTTTGTGAGCGTCACTATTTTTAAATTTTGCAAACTTACAAGCAATGACCTTTCGATCGCCCTAAACAGAGGCGGCAACAGAACTGGCTTGTTGCCAATAGGTTAATTGGAAGTATTTGAGCGAAAGTAAGAGACGACAGTTCGAAATTAGCTTTTCGCAATTGTATAAAGCTTCAACCTTGTTTGTAGAAATCCAATTTAGGCTTTTTTCTGACATTGATAAACAGCTAATGCCATTTTAAGCCATCAGCAAAATGCTGACGCCAATACCAATAGCTTATTCACTTGGTCAGCTAACGAAGCCAACAATTTAGGCTCAAGCGAGTAGCGCGCAATTCGAGGTAGTGATTTTGGAAAAAAACAAGCCAGGTTCAGTATGGGCTGGAATTTCGCGGGGATATTTTTAGCACGGCAGGGCAGCAAACGCAGCAGTTGGCAACAAAGCCGGCTTGACGCTTCCCTTTATTCTATGCGGTTCCGCAGTAGGCTCCCCTTCGTTTGAACATCATTCAGGGTATAGTAGAGCAGCCGCATCTGCTGCGCAGCATTTGCTTACAAGCAAGTGTTAAACTGAACAGCCGCTCATCGCATGCAGAAAACAACTAATTGAATTACTCTTTCAACTGCTAGTTAACTAATAATATAATAAACTGTTTCGTATAAATAAAAGGCGTACTGTAAAGAGACGCCAACAAAGGATTGTACTTTGAATTAAGGCATTACAAACGAGACAATGCTTCTTCATGCGGCTTTGCTGGGTGCTAACTCTTTGGAAAGAGCTCAGGCTTATTACCCAAAAGCCAGCAGGGAAAATAAAGACTTTAACTACGGCTGTTAGACGCTCAAGACTGCCATACAAGCTCTGCTGACTGGGACGCTAACAAAGCAGTTAAGTTCGAAGCCTGAAGATTTATTTGTTCTTTTTTGAGCACAGACGTGTACTGATGGCTAACATTTACGTTTTTGCTTGATGCAATCACTGTCTGGCTGTCCGAGCTGCCGTGGCACTGAAATTCTTCGCAAGGTTCCAAATGGAACTTTGGCGTCCCGACGAACCGCTGGAGCGTAAACAAGAGTTCCTTCACTTTTCGCAACTTCCCCTTCAAAGACATCCCTGCGCGCCTGCTTGAGCGGAAGCAACCAGGCGACATTACGAGAAGCCAATATACGGCATTTGGAAAACGTGTTTGACGACATATTAGGGGTTCGACAGCCAAACAATGCGAAAACGTAGCGGTTAAATTGAGTCGGACCAAACGCATCGTTTTATTGACGCTCAAGTCACTTTCAAAGTTTTGAATTCAAAAAAATTTGCATAAACGCAACTGCGCGCGTCGTTGACGCCGCCAGCCCATTGGTGGCTGCCGATTAACCAATTGGCTTTCTCTTGTTTGTAAGCAAAATTCAAATTTTGCCCTCCCACTTTTTTTTAGCAAGCGAGCAAATTCAACGACGCGGAGGCGCACGAAATTTTGGAATGGATAAAAGCGGTGACGAACGAGCAAATCGACACAGATGGCAGTCGTGACAACTTTGTTAAGCTTTTGAAGGATGGAGTTCTGCTTTGCAAGTGAGTTAAACATTTTGGTCAAAGGTGATGGGGAGCTGCTTGCCGGTAGAAGATGATCGAGCATAGCCATCTTGCTGCAGAAAGTACAGTCGTGAGAAAAGCATCAGCCCATTCCATCGTATAACTTTTTAAAAATATATGTCAAACAAGTGGCTACTAAGGCTAACGGTTTGCTGACAGGCAAATATCGTTCCAAACATTCCGCAGCTCCACTAAATGGCGGACAGCCTTTAGAAGACTGCATAACATAACAGACTTTGCCTCGCCAAAGGTGTGTCTAATTTTAAACGTTTGCAGACTGGCGAATTCCATCCAGCCGAACACGATCAAAAAAGTTCAAAAGCCAATTTCGAACTTTGCCTGCATGGAAAACATAAACGCGTTCACGGAAGCGGCCAAAAAGTTTGGAGTGCCAACCGAGGAGACCTTCCAAAGCGTTGATCTGTTCGAAAACCGAGACTTGTACTCAGTTTGCGTTTGCCTGCTCTCGTTGGGACGTAAGGTAAGTTGCAACAAAACTTCAACGCTCTTTCCATTGTTTACGGATGCAATTTGCGGTTTGTAGGGAAATTTTAAAAAGTCCCTTTTTAGGTAGCAGCTCTTGGCAAACCAGGAATCACTGGCAAAACGTTCTCCTACACTATTCCACAAGCGTAGAGCATATTCGTACAATGGACGCTCGGCTTAGCTGGCAGTCGATCTATATCCGTTTATAATGCATCTCATCTTTGCGCTTTGGCTTTTGCCTCCGTCTAGCGTACGGGACATTTTTATATAACGCTTATTGACCGACCAAGCAGCGTGAATAATAAACATCCAATTTGTCGTTGACTTTTTGATGTCAAAAAATGGACCTTCAAACAACAAGGCGCATCGTGTTAAGTTGCTTTTGAAACGTCGGCGAAAGCAACAAGCATTTAACCTCCCTATTGACTACGCGTTAAAAAGTCGTACGCAACCATTTCCACGCGCTGCAGCGAAGTTGCAGCCCCATGGGTTCAAGTAGCGAATGTTTTCGCTTTCAATAGCACTGCGTAGATAGGCAGCTTTGAACAGCATCCCACTTGTATACAGTATTCTTCGAGCAGAATATGATCGGTAGGTACTACGCAAATTATTATCCATGAGCATGCTTTCAGATCACTATATTCTCTTCAGGCTTATGCTTAGGTCCAGCTTTGAAGAGTTGTGCTGTATATGTGTTATAAATGCCTCTACGGTTCAGGTTAAGTCCTATTGCTATTGGCGGCGATCACCAGAGGCACTTTACTTTGAACTCGATAAAATGATTCTAATCATTGACAGAGCAATTTCTTTTCGTTTACGACGGCGTGACGTAACTCTTGCATTGCGCTGCATGCCCAAAATCGCGAAGTGATTTGCCCCGTGTATGTAATGTTACCTGCACATCAAACTGGTCGACTGTAAAATTTAAATATTTTCGAAATTTACATTTTGCGCGGGGAGACGATGGAACTGACGCACTGTTGGCATGCCACTTTTCAATTTGTTCTTTTCTTGAAGGTGCAGAAGCTATTCTACGCCGCCTACGAGCGACCACCTTTCGCAAAGGCCGCTTATGGAGGAATGCCGATTAACCTGAACACGTTCCTGCTCTATATTATGTCGATAAGCTCAAGGCAGCTTGTTGCGCGGGAAAGTCTGCGCTGGACGCAGACAGCTGCTAGTGCCACGCGAAATGCCACACAGTGAAGGTAAGGAAGTCAGCCCCTTAATGATCTTCAGGTAACTAAAAAACTCGAATAGGCCGAAGAAAGACTCCGCTTGTCCTTAGCAGTGGAAAGGAAGCAGCTCAAACGTGTTCCAAAGGGTTTTTCCCTTCCAGCGTCGCTCATAGACTGTGAATCCTTCTAAAGTGCACCTAAGTACGGGAAGGTAAGACAGCTCCCCAGCGCGGGACATTTGGCATAAAAAACATCCCATTTCACCGCTTGTAGCACCGTAATACAGTACAATTAAGGGCGTTTACGTTCGCGATTTTTTCATTTATCCAGCATACGGTCAATCGGCAAAATTTGAATCTCAAGGGTAACCTGAACATCATTATATTTGAAATTTGAAAATTCGCCTTGCTGCTCTTCGCCGATGGATGCCCATTGAGCGCGAGTTAGCGAACGTCTGCAAATACGACTATTCTGCGCATCGTAGGAGCGGCTTTAGGCAACGCCAACAAACCAATGCAAATCGTTTTAGAAATCAAGCGAAAGGCGTCAAAATGAAAAAGTTATAAATGGGGGTGGAAAATTAATTTTTGAAATTAAACGTCACTTTCGCAGCGCCGAACGATTGCTTGCGGCTGCTGCTTTTCTTTCAGCACAAGCAAAATTGAATGGCGGTGTTGACGTACCTGCATTACTTTTTACGGTAGTTCAGTTTCCATCAAGCCAACTTTTCCTGCCATGGGCAAAGGGTAGAGCAATTTGGCAAATGATTTAATGAGGATGAGGAGCCGCTTAAGCTCGGTTGAGGCCTTAGACGTAATTTTCGCGTGGATGCTCGCAATGCAAGATTGGAAAAATTAAAAATAAACCAAACAGCAAAACGCAGGCTAACATAGCGTCGATAAACTTTGCGTCAAAACGTTGTTTTGTCAAAAAGCTGACGACCAAGTGCAACATGTCGGCTTAAGTTGCTTTCTACGATGGATAAAGAAAAGAAAAGTCGCCGTGCGGAATAAGCGCTTTACAATTCGCGATCACTTTTAGCCGGTATGCCTTTACAAGTTGACAGCAGACTTCCCGTTTCAATTTTAGCGTTCGAGGGCGATTATAAAATTTCGCTTCGCAAAAATGGGTCAGTAAATTTTGCTTTACATTAGGGCAACCATGAGCTGCCGGGATGTTGCAGGCAAAACAAAAATAACCTCCGTCTTAGAAGAAGATAAGTTTTTAGGAGGCCAACTGCTCCCGTTGCTTTTTGAAAGCCCCGTCGAAGTAGCTATTTTCAATTTGTTTACGGTACTGCATTTTTCGTGATACTATTGCATAGGCGACTGTTGATGGCGAGAAATGTGTTCTATTTTTCGCCCGCTTTTTGAAATAACCTGCAAATCAAGCATACCGTACTAAGTGCACACGGCTGGTTAGGCGCAAAGCAGAAAGCAGCGGACGTTTAGGGCCGTTCGCGGCCGTTGTTGTTCTCTTGCTTTCATTGGTAGCGTCCAGGCAGCGGCGGCATGTGACCATCGGGCGCCCAAGGCGCGCACGAACAGATCGGGTACCCGTCATCGCGATTGTGCTTTCGGGCTTGCGCATCGACGACCATCGGAGCAGAAGTGATCGCAAAAGGTTAGTCCAGTAAGACGAGCTTCTCTTTTAGCAGGATTACGCATAGCGCCTGCAAGAGTCCCATGACGCGGGCGTCCTCTTCGTTGCTAACCGGAGTTCGGTGGAGTTTACCGACTTTCACCATCCGGCCATTGTTTTATTGCCTAAACTTGACCGATTTGCTCGTTATAAAAGCTTGAACGCATTCAGGCTCCACCCTTCGTTCTTAACCGTACACCCAGCTAAGTCTCCTTATATTGGCTTACACCGGCGGGAGCAGCGCCCTTTGGGAGAATATAGGCCATTTACCCTTAGGGAGGTTCGTAAAGTCTTTATCGATCCGCACGAACAGGAGACCCATTTAGATAGATAGATCCTGTCCGTTTGTTGCCGACGTTTACTTGGTTAGTATTTGAGCCAGCCGACTTTATTTGGCCTTTGGCCTTGCAAAGGAAGCATAGGCACCCAACAAGACCGTATGTCCATTGGGCGTCTTTTCAAACGAAGATGGACCCTTGGAGGTCCGGTTTCGTTGGCGCTAAGTCCTCGATTACGTATGGCGCTGCTGGCGGCGCAGGCGCTGTTTCTTCCCTTTTTTTTATTGCCATTTTCCAACCAGACGAATAGCCGCCGACGTATGTCGCCAAGGCGACCCCATTTTTGGTATGTATGCTGACGCGCTCGCCGGTTGCACTTTCGCTATTTCACCTCCGTCCTTCTCGAGTTCTCCAAAGCGTCAATTCGAGGACGGGCGCTCAAGTGGCGCCGGACGGCACGGCCACGTGTCGCTTCGACGAGAACTACCGTATTTTGCTTCAAAAGTACGTCTGCGAACTTGAAAATCATTTTGTACATTTTAAATCGTTACGAGTGGTTTGCACGCTTGGCCAACCGCCGGGGCAGCCAATTGAACTTTAGTTCTTCCTTCATTGCCGGCTGGGCACTGAATGGGACCTTTCTGGACGACGTCCTTTTTAAGAATGGCACGCTTTTATTTTGCCAATCGCGCTATGGTCAGGTGGGCGCCTTTGTTGACTTTTGCGGCCCCTAAGGAGCTTTGAAAAAATTATTGTTCAAATTGTTTTTTGTTTTCAATTGTAAAGTGCTTATTTAAATTTTTTTTTTGAATTTGAATTTTTAGGCTGAGTCATCATCGTCATCAGCGTCGCAGGGAGCCTTGTGTAGACCGTCCCAAAGGTGATGGCTACTGCACGGACGGGTTTGTCGACCAGTACGGCGATCAGTTCGAACAGTTCGGCAACGGCCGGCTCGCTTATGGTTGGGCCTAATTTCAAAGTTGGCAAAAAGATCGGCTGCGGCAATTTCGGTGAACTTCGTTTGGGTAGGGCGCTATTTTTGACCTTTTTGTTCGTTTTTTGTTTTGCTCCACATTTGTTGTTAGCACACACAGTTTTGTTGCAGGCAAGAACTTGTACAACAACGAGCATGTGGCCATCAAGTTGGAACCAATGCGCTCCAAGGCGCCCCAACTACATCTTGAATTCCGGTTCTACAAAATGCTCGGCGTTGCCGGTACGTACGCGACGACAACCGGATATTGTTGTCTTCTTCTTCTTCTTCTTCACTTTACAAATGTTAACTTCTTCTTCTTCTTCTTCTTGTTAAGGCCAAATGGCCACCATCATACTGTATAGTTGTTGAACATTCGCGCGCGCGCGTCCGTCCTTTCTATTTTAATAATTGATTGATCGGCTTCGCCCCTAACGTCTCATTAATTGTTCTTTTGTTACGACAAACGTAGCCTATTTTGGCGAGTTTTAATTATTCAAAAAACCGATTTAAGCAACCTTTTAACTGAGAGATCAAAAGCCAACGACGGCTGTATATTGACGTTTCCGACTTTTTCCTTTTTCGCAATTCCGTTGCAGCTTTGATTCAAAGGTTTTCCATTTACTCTCATTTGGGCATAGACGCGCGTTTCCGTTGGGCGTTTTTCATTTCCAATCGATTGGATCGTTGGTTGGGAAGTTGTTGATTTTGAAAAATGGCCGTCGACTGATTGGACGACGATGTTTTGCTACATTGTCTTAGTTCCATTGCAGCTGCGCGGATGGCTGCAAAGGCGACCGGAAATGGGCCCATTGCCGCCCTTGTAAGCATCCAATTTAAGTCAGTCTCTTTTGTTGTTGTTGTTGTTAACATGAAAAGTGGTAACTCATTTTTTTCCATACCTAAAAGGGCGGAAGTGATTCAAAAGCGCCACTCTGTTCGAACGAGCTCTCGACAGTGCCGTCAACAAAGCTATTCGACTTTTCGCCGCCTTTGCAAGTTCTATGTTTATTGGTAAACGACAGCATTTCATTTGTTCAAGCGTATGCGTTTATATGGCAACCGTCGCCATTGGCCGGCAGTAATTGTATGCTAATTTTTTTAAAAAAAATTTCAATATGTCGATGGAACGGTGGCTGTCTCATAGCAACAATGAGTATTTGATAATTGGATGCCTCTCAGTGGCGGCATTATGCGATTGAGTAAGTTGGCAACCAAAGTGGGGCATCGACGGACAAAATTGAATCGAAATGGGCTTATGTGAAAGCCTCTTCTCAACCAAACAGACGTCTGCCCAACGTGACGTAATTTCAGGAAGCACCTGTCGCCAGTGATTCATCTTTGTTGGTTTTTCCGAGCGCGTTCTTGTTTATTCACTCATTATTGGTTTTTGGTGGGCTGAATGGCAACCCCGCGAGCATAGTGATCGAACGACGCGGCACAGATGAGTCTTTAAAAATTTGCTTCATTCACTTTTCTTTATGAACGAGAGTGACCGCGAGCATAGTGATCGAAGCACCGGCACAGATGA
>KN538385.1:572017-603228 GCA_000797535.1 Trichuris suis | reverse complement strand
GGATTTTGATCGTTCGGGATTTCGACATTCAGGATTTCGTCAATTCGGGATTTCATCCATTCAGGATTTCGTCTTCGGGATTTCGTCATTCGGGATTCTGACTGTCACCGTTTCTGACCATCCGCGTTGACTCTTATTGAAGGTAGCTTGCAAGCAACTCAGTTTCATCAGTGCTTCGTTTATTTCTGGCTGATGTTTAGGCTGTCGCTTATGCAAAAGTCTGATTCTCACTCGACGTTTCAGGCAAACTTAACTTCCCTTTCACTTAACCTTATTCGCTGAAATATGCACAATACGGATATATACACATTGTTCTTAGCACGACTGAACTCTCCTTTGTGTCTTTGCTATTGAGCTGATCAAAGCTCCTTCCTGACAACCATTTAGCTTTCATTCTCTTTCTCTTACCTCCAATGCGTTCAATTGATTTGTGCCAACTTTGTTTTCGCGCCTTGCATACTGTAGCTTTGTTTACTCTATTTGCATGTTGCTTGCAATAAAAGTATGAGGTTCCATCTTCTCAGCGTTGCTCTTCAATGTGACCATTATTTTCAGGTCAACATGTCATTGTCGTGGTACGCTACATGGACCGTGGAGGAGTATGTTAAAGAGTTTTTGCCATCCTTAAGTCACAACCAAGCGCGCAACATCGTTTGCCTGTTTAATCAGAATTGCAGCTTGCCCTTCATAGCTCGCTACAAGACTGATCGTATAGGCAATGTAACGGTTGAGAAGTTGCGTCAGGCATATGAGCTCTTCAAGGAGGCAAAGTAACCACTGTCACCCCAACTGTAGTGTAGTTCAATCTTTGCAGAAGTGTTAATGAGAAAATTGGCAGCCTTCTGAAGAACCTTTCAAAGGATGGCAAAGACGATGAAGCTTTGACAGAAATTGTTAGGCAGTCCAAATCTGTCGAAGAAATAAGCGATATTGTAAGACGAGACAAAATCCCATTACTTTCATTACGCCACCTTTCACATGTGCCTATTGTCAGCGAGCGGATATTGTCGGAACTCGTCAAGGTACCCTAACGAAGCGTGCAGTGACCGCCGGACTGCAAACAGTCGCGACGACGTGTTTGGAAGTTGGTCAGATGTTCGATGGCGACTTTCTTACAAGCGAAGGTGATCTCTGATTCTTCTTCTCGTTAGAACAGAGGTGGAATTATTGTCGATATTTTGTTTTCAGAATTCCCAACTGCCGAAAGCGTTCGTGATGCAGTTGGTGCCCTAATTAGGCAAACGCTTTTGGCCAAACCGTCCATTAAAGATTTGCTCGATCGCATAGAGTACTGTAATGATTTGTTCCCCCCATTTTCGTCCGACTGTTCATTCTCAACTTGCTCCGCCATGTAGGTTGGGTGCTCTATGACGTCAGCTTATATTATAGGCGGAGGGACGCTAACCGAGTGTTCGTCACTGTCAATGCTAACGCATCTACGCGGCGTTTGGCAAAGCAAAAGAAAGCTCAGTCGTCGTCCGTTTCAACCGCAGAAGGGACATCCGCTGAGCGAGAGTATCTTAATTTCTCCCATTACTTCAACTTCCGTTCAAGCATAGCTTCACTGAGACCTCATCAGGTAGGCTAACCTTCAGTGCTTACCATAAAACGCCTATTATGTATACCAATGTTTCTCACTGTCCCCATTGTGTTCTTGCCACTGGAGGGGCATTGGGAGCCTAACCTAATCCCGAACTGCTCAAAGGCGTATTACAGGCGGATGCCTTATGGCTGCATTGTACTTGCAGCTGCTATTTAAGGGACACATTTCAAGTGTGGCGATAGTCTTGCATCAAAGACCATTGCACCAAACTGCCGCAGCGCCTACATTGACTTTTGTTAAACCATTCCTGCTTCCTGGCTATGTGCTACGTGGAAGTCATGTTTTGTTCAGCAGATGATCCCAAGAATGAAAAGATGAAAAAGAGAGGAGGGAGTGAGAAGGCAAAATGAAGCTGCATACTGACAAATGCCTGTTGCGATATACTTTTCAGCATCGTCATGACGTCACGAGTAGGAAATTCCACTTGTGACGTCATGTGACGACTCAATACGACAGGCGAGTTGATTAAATCAGATTGAGAGTTCTATCACAACGACCGTTCTCAGTGAAACAGCCAATTGTAAAAGGAAACTTCTGTTTCAATTAATGGCAGCTGCTTAGAGTTGTTTTCTTTGCACACGGTGGCGGTCAAAATCCCGAAAGTCGAAATCCCGCATGGGTCAAAATCCTGATAGGTCGAAATCCCGAATAGGTCGAAAGTGCACTGTAAAGTGTGGCCTTGCTTCAGTTGTGCATTGACATCTAGTTTTCCTCTAGTTTTGTTAACCGTGTTGATCTCTTTGCCTCCTTATGGTTAGTAAAAAGATTGCACTGCTGAAAAAAACCAGCCGTGTTCATAGGTGAGCCGCAAATGCTGAAGGAGTCATTTCGACTAATCCAAAACTAGAAAATGCCAATGCACAACCTAAACAAGGCCACGCTTTGCATTTTCGGCCTATTCGGGATTTCGACCTATCGGGATTTTGACCCATGCGGGATTTCGACCCTTCGGGATTTTGCCCTTTCGGGATTTGGACTTTCGGGATTTTGACCCTAACCCAAATATTCGTAGGAATCGTGAAGACCTAAAATCTTTATCACGTCTACAGTTTATGAACGACTTCACTTGAAGCAATATCGGCAGTGACGAGGCATTTCTTGTTGTCTGCTCGTTACTCTTAACAGATTCTGTTTGCATTGTTATGTTTTGTTCTAATTGGTGCAGACTTATGCTTAGGGTTAGCCTACGCCTTAGGCTTTGGTCTTAGGCTGGCATGGCATACTGTAGCCCTGTGATTCTCAAGTTGGCGCTGAGGGGAGCGGTGGACCGTAGATGCCTGACCATGGTCGGTTTTGGGTCAGTCCTTAGCAGTGGGACAATGGACTCGTGGTCGAATCATCCCTTCAGGCTTTCAGAGCGACCTTATGGAACCAATGCTCCAACGGTCCCTATCAAAAGTTGGCGGGAACAATATTGACCAACTGTGGCGTAGCCTAAGCCTGAACCCATTTTGGGACAAACGATGACAGCGCAGACCGAGTCAGTAGAAACGTTGTGGCGACGTAGTGAAGTTCAAAATAAACGAAAATATCGAGCAACACTGTGTATGACATATTTTCTCTGGTGTGTATATATGTATATGTTAAGGTTATGGCGATCAACAGAGGAGTAAAGCGAAAAGTTTTGAAAAAGCAGTTTACGGTTCCTCAAAGTTGGCTGTCCGAATTTCTTGCCGCAACGGCGAAGTTGATGGGTAAAAGCGGTTGCAACGAGGCAAAAGCTTTTGTGGCCAATTGCACCAAAACGTGCTATACAAAGGTTGTTCGACCGCGACTGGTCAGCCGTTTATGGTAAGCGACGCGTCGCAGACAGCCGCGTTCGTTACGACTGTTCGAATTGGCTACTTTGAGGAATAAAGCTTCAAAGTTGGCGCGAATCCACGCGGTTGAGTGCTTTGCGACAAATTTGGAGTCGCTGCTGTTAACTGCGCCGGTGAAGGGTCATTCCATAATTGGAGTGGATCCGGGATTCACGAATGGATGCAAATATGCAATGATCTCTGCGCAAGGTGAGTCGGCCGTTGTTGTCAGTCAAATTTTGAAACAATGGTTCTCCTTTGTTGAGGCGATATTTTGGCCACGGGCATTTTCTATCTTCCGCAAGTGAACAATTCACGTTTCCACGTGGCTATTAGCGAATTTTGTGATTTTGCTGTATGCCATCGATGCGACAGAATCGCTATAGGCAATGGCAAAGGCAGTAAGGAAACGGTAGCCTATTTGAAATGTTTGATTCGGGAAAAGCGCTTCAAAGATTTGGACATTCGATGGAGGTATAAACTGCTGATGTGCGTTGCATCCTCCCATTGATTATTTGATTGTTTTCAGAGTGGTAAATGAAACTGGCAGCTCTGTGTACAGTATATCGTCGTCAGCTGAGCTCGAAATGCCCGAATTGTCACCTAACCTGAGAAGCGCAGGTCAGCTGCCCTCTCCAAAGTGACAATGCAATTGTTCACCTTTTTTGAACTTTCAGTATCGATTGCAAGGCGTGTTCTCGACCCATTGTCGGAATACATAAAGATTGGACCTGCGTCTCTCAGCGTTGGAATGTACCAAGTAAATTTGCATAAATTTGGCACTATATCTTGTTTTGTTCATCTGTCGTTGTCACTTTAGCACGATATACCGTCGTCAGTGCTTAAAACAACTGTTGATATGGTTGTTGAGCAGTGCGTCAGCTTTGTCGGCGTTGACGTAAACACGTGTTCTGTCGACTTGTTGGAGTATGTAGAAATTGTCTTACTTTTTGTCCTGTCAATTTTCAGCCGGATTGTTGCAGGCACGTTACCGGTCTAAATAAGAAGACGGCAAAGGCTATCTGTGAATTTCGCCAAAAAAATGGTATGCCGTTTTTTATGTTAAGAATATACGGCGCCCCTTTTAATTCTCTCTCTGTGTCTAAAGGGCCCTTCGTTTGCCGTTACCAACTGAAGTGCGTAAAAGGTGTGTCTGAACATGCTTTCCAGATGTGCTCCGGATTTGTTCGTATACATGGTGCCAATTTTCGCTCTTAGTGCTTATGTCCAATTTGATCATATTGACCTGTCCTTTCAGGTAAGCACGACGATAGCTCCGCTGCTTGGCGCCCAAATCCGCTGGATGCCACAAGTATTCATCCCGAATCGTACCCCATTGTTGAGAGGTAACTCCACTTATGGTTGCGCATTGCTTCTGCAACTTTTTCCTCATGTCATCTATATGCTACAGCCAATGTATGAAACGCCGGCGTTCTATAGCTTGCGTGACGTTTTTAGGCAAACTGTGAAGCGTCTGTGTTATTTTAATATGGTATATATACTTTGCGTAGGCATTGTATATAATGCGAAATAATATTTAGGCAAAGTGTGAACTGCATCTTGCCAGTGGAGACTTTCAAGGTCTTGTCGGCTACACCGCCGCAAACCGACAGTGGCGACACCTGCAGGACATAGTGTACCCTTTTGTCACTACATTGTTGCTGTGCTGTCCTTATATTTTGGCTTAGGCTTACGCTGGGGCGGAACACTATAGCTTGCACGGTTTTATGCCCAGAGCGCCCAATTCTTCTGCCATCCTTGTTGGCTATCCTGTTCCGCCATAGCCTAACCCTAAGGTGACGTATAAGGAAAGTATAGGCGACAAAGTAGTGAGAAACGACTAGCTTTGTCCCATAGGTGTCGCCACTGCAGGTTGGCAGGGGTATAGGGTGAAAAGACTCCATTTACTACTTTGCCATTTTGCTATTAGGGGTCGTATAGAACGCCTAGTAAATGTGTAAAATATTAATCGTTTCATACATTACCTGCAGCGTATATATCGACCTTTGTCTGCCTTAATGCTACAATATGGCGTGAAAGGAAGGTCGACCATGTTTTGACTCCAACGGTTTGACGCGTACGCCTGACTGGTGCTGGTGCTATAGCTAAATGGGAGCTTTAACACGACAAAGTCCTTTGTACTGTCCACCTAATAAGAGCGATAGTTTATGTTGGCAGCATCGGCTGTACGCCGCGTAACCGTAAACCGAAAACAGGATGCAACTACATATGTTTACTTTCCTGTCACGTGTATTTTGGAATTTTGCATAGCAATTTTTTGCTTGCCTAAATTGGATCGTTCTCCAGTTTTGACTGGATGAGTTACTATTAGTCGCAAGAGAGCAGATGGCGCACAATATGCTTTAATATACGCCGCTGAAGAACCAACCTGACAACACGCGCAGTAGCGTCGCGGTGACACGCACTTCGCGTCCAAGTGTGGCCAAAGGGCAAAGGGCGATAAGCGAGACCGCGAGCAGGCAATCTGTATGCATACTAGCGCCACCTATCGCAATAGTTGGGAGTGTCTCGTGATGCTCCCATAAAAGGAGCTTTCTAAAACCAATAATTCGAATTGTAGCTTACATGGGAAGGGGGAATAGCTTGCATTTCCATTTGGCAAATATTTCTGAGAGTTAAACAAAGGGGGAATCAAAATCCCGAACGGTAAAGTTTACAAGGCATCCTTTTGTCAAGCTCTTTTCACCATAGGGATTGGCGTGGTTATGAAAATTGCCTTTATGCATATAATTCTGTTCAATCGAAAAGAAAAACTAGGATCTTTCCTATTTCATGCCCACCAGGCATACTGTAGCTTTTCCAAAGCCTTTGCCTAAGCCAAAGCGAAAGCCAAGCTACTGTGACGACGGTTCCTGAGGCTTAGGCTTAGGAAAAGTTACAGCATGCCTGGTGGGCATGAAATAGGAAAGATCCAAAAACTACTATGTTGTCTGCCCGTTTCTTAATTAAGTAATATCATTCTCGGGATATTGACCATTCAAACTTTCGGCATTCAGGATAGGATATGAACCGTTCAGGAATTGGTCTGTTTAGAATTTTGACCATTCGGGATTTCATCACTGCGGGTTTTGTCATTCGGGATTTTGACTCACACCCATAGTTAAAGACTCGCTCAAAGAGGATGGTGTTCTGTATAAAGCACATTGACGGCATTTGCTTTTTATTAGTAAGGTTTCTCAAGGTATGGTTACTATGTTTTTGACAATGGACTAATTCGTGTCCGTGGAAACCGACTGAGCACCGCCTCTCTGTTAGCGCAGCGTTTGCAGTAGCGTTTCGACTGTGCTACTAAATACATGTTTCGCTATTTTTCAGTCCAACTGTGCTGTGTACATTTACGTTATTAACGGTCAGTCAGTGGTTTGTCATTGGGGCAATTATTGATTGACTTATGTGTTCATTATGTCGCGACATTTCGACAGGGAACCATTGGTCCGCTGATTGTGCATTAGTGACCGTTTTGCTTTTCGTTGTAATGCTTTTCTGTTCAGCGTTTCTTCAATGGAAGGGCATTCATTGAGAATATTATTGCCACTGATTTATTTACTCAAAAGTGGTGATACTGTATCTGATATACTCGTGTTGTCTATGGATTATCATTGTTGCATTATTTTCAGTTTGCTCGTAGCAAAAAGAATGCATCTTATGGATTTGTATGACGAACAGTGTCGGCGGTCGTTTGTTCAATGGCTATCAGAGCCAAATGATGAGAAGATATCATTAGTTTCAAAGTGCAACTGTTCAATAAGTGCATCACTGCAGTTTATTGCTGAAAGTCTGCAGAACTACGGTGTCAGCAGCGTTTTCTCCTGTTCATGTACGGCACAGAAAATGCACTCTTTTCATTGGAACAAAATGCATTTATTTGCACTTCAGCCTTCGATCTGCAACCTTCAGCAGACGTCGGAACAATCGGTGAACTGCAGCGCGGAACAGTGTTGCAGGGTACGGTAAAGAATGTTACGTCATTTGGAGTGTTTGTGGACGTTGGGGTTGGACGAGACGGATTGATACCTACGCGTTTGTTGCCTACGGCTGTGTCGCTTCGGGTAATTGATTTTTTTGCCATACAGCTTAAGTTCAAATATTTATGACTGGAACTTGTTGTTCACTTATGCGTGATGTCATAGCAGCCAGCTGATGGCATCTTATTTTCAGTTCCCATTGAAATCTGGCACGTAGGTTTGAACACTTCTAATGTGGCTGTCGTTGTGCTTAAAGTGTGTGTTTTCCAGCAGTTCAGTCCTTTAGGGCTAGATTACTGGGACGTGTGCCATTTTGTAGGCGCACATCTACCTAGCATAGGCTTTTGAGCAATAAGTTGTAGGGAAATTTATTGAAATTTTCTCGCGAGCACAGAGTTGACATTTGATCAATATTTATTTGCTTCAGTCGCTTTTTGCTTAACTTTTTAAAAAAGTACCTATAAAGTGTGTATGGATTGTTTAGGTTGGAAATGAAGTGCGCGTTTCGGTGCGGCAAGTGGACGTGGTCAAAAATCGTTTTGATTTATGCCTCATAGAGTGCATTTAACTTTGGATACGACGAGGTAAAAGGAAGCGCGAAGAATTGTGAGCTGTTTGCTATATGAGCACTTCTTTTTTGACACACTCTCAGTATTATTAAACACGTGAACCGTTCAGGAAAATGTGACAGTTTCATCGCGTTACGAAGTTTGTTGTATTGTTACTGGTTCAGTTGAGGAGCAAAGGTCAGTTGAGTAGAACATTTGTGGTAGAGGGACAGCTGATGCTGAAACACGCAGTGATCATCATGCGAGCAGCTCATACATTGTAGATAGGCTAAGCAGAGGAATGACTCACAATTGTCGTGCTCAACGCTGCAGTACTGTGCGTAGCTTGCAATTTGAAGCGTGCGACCTGCTGACTTTTAGAATCAATCTTTTCAGGCTGATCTGAACCGCTGATACTGAAGTGAATACAGCTACATTTATAAACAAACACACTTCCGTGCTGGTGGCATATGTTGACTAATGCGGGGCCAATTCGCCTCATAAAAGTTAAGATAAGAAAGAGAAGGTCCACATTACGGATAAATCAGTAAAGTAACTTTTTAGTCTGTCTGCTGGGTGATTTGTGGCACCAAGTTTGATTCTGTGTAAGACGTAGCACGTTGGCTAACGTTTAGCCTCCTTCCTTCAAAATCCCGAAAAGCAAAGTCTAAAACGTTCACAATCCCGAATGCCAGAATTATGCCAACCAAAGGGATCCTTTGATACTTACAACAGAAAAGTCCAAGAGACACGATGGCCATAAATATTCCGAAATGATTGACTTTAAGCAAGATTCTTCTCTGTTTTAGTTTTCGGGATTTTGAAGGTGACCCATCTAATGCTTTGCGGCAACCAAGTTGTATGAATTATTCAGTTTTTTCTCTGCATCTCTGTAAATGGGCTTTAAGGCTCCTTGCTTGTCTTTCACACTTCTGAGCTACAGCAGAAATTTAAGCTTCGGGATTTCGGCTCTTTCAGGGTACTTTCCTATTCAGGAACTCGTCCTTTCGAACATTAAGCGTTTGCGAAAGTCCTGCCGTTCAGGTAAGTTCTTCCTATACGACAATATGAATATTCGGGATTTCCAGTTTCACTGTTATCACCCAATCCCGACTTTTGCATATTCGCCGTCCGTACGAGGCCTCAATAAATGCCGGTACATTCTACTGCAAATGTTGCCATACCGAACAGTCAGAAGTTGAGACGTACCGGTGTTTTTAATGGATTTTCAAATTGTACGATTAGTGGCAATGGCATAGCACTTCGCTGACAGAACATTGCTACAGTCAAATTGGCTACTATGACTTTGGGTGATGCAAATTCGTAAATTCTGTCTATTCTTATTTAATAGTACTCCACTGGCCTTCAATGCGTGTACTTCGTCGTCACTGTATTCTAAGTGCCCATCGTTCAAATAATCATATGACATTTTATTTTTCCCATAATCCTTATGTATATATATTTGCATAGTTTGAAAAATTGATAAGAACCCCATTTACTCAATCATGCGCCCGTTTGAAAAATTCAGGCGGCAGACAACAAAATGGAAACGACATGGCGAGAAGAGAATAGGGCAAAAAAGAAGAAAACGGAACAGCTGTCGAATGGCACCGGTGCTTCATGATTGAGACGATGAGCTAAGATGACAAAGAAAGAACAGAAGAAAGAAATACGTCTTGTTGACAACGACGAGGTCGAACGACAATTCATTCACCAGTGCATCGCCAGCGTTCCGCTGACTCGCTTCATACATAAACAAATTAATAATAGTATAAATAAATAAATATAAATATATATATATATATGTGTGTGTGTGTGTGTGTCTATATATATATATGTATACGTAGGAACGCGTTGACGGGATGAACAATCGACATGAGGAAAAAAGGCTGATTAGGTGGCGTCGACTTAGACTCCTTAAAAAAATGGACGAACAAAAAAGGACAACTTTCGGCTTCGTTAAACTCCGCCTAAAACATTGCTCTAACCATTTCGGTGAGTCAGCAGGTATTCCACTGCCGCGCTTACGTCACCAGACGTCATTAACAATGCTGCAATGAATGACGTAATGAAATGCAAATTTTGAGTACGATCATCCTACCTTGCACATTGGCCTGATGATTGACAAAGCCCATTGAACGCAGTTGACCCAACTGCTCGGAAAAGAGAACTTCCGGATCTCCGCCAGTCGGCTGCTGCTGTTCCGGCTGCTGTTGTTGTTGCTGTCGAGATTCCACACCATACTTACGCAAAACATTCTCTTATGCACTTACTGTCGGCGGGTGCGCCGTATTCAAATTGGCCAACTGACGCAACATCTGACCTAAATAGTTCCTCGCATTGGCACTGATCGCCGCCGTGTTACCGTCCGCTTCGCCAGAGGGCGCTCTGCTCGCTGTCCGGTCCGCTCTGAGCGAAAAAACAAACAAATAAATAAGCAAAGAAGAAAACATATGAACCACATCTTCTTCTTACTCAAAGACTGACGGCATTTCGCGCATCAAAATATGAATTCCCTGTAATATGTGCCATAAACCGGCGAACACCGCTGGCTGCTGCAATCCGTCGCCAAGTTTGCGCAACTCGTCCCTCTATAAAAGTGTTTCAAACTATTTATTATTATTAATTATTATTATCGATAAAGGACGAATAGACGATGGAAGGAAAAAGCAACAAAGTGCGTTGCACAATACAAAATGCAGCCGCTAAAATTGATCATCGCTGAAGCAACATCTTTTTACATGTGACACTTTGAATTGTTTGAAACATCAACAATACATTTACGGTATTGTGGTAGGCAAGAAATAAGGGAAAGAATAAAATAAAAATGGGAAATATTGCATTTACAGAATGACAAAAAGATCGTCAGGTCTTATACCTCTTTGAATACTGTCGCCAAGCGTTCCTGCAAGGTTGTATCATCCGGATCGGAAAGCGGTTCATGCGACGTGCTAAGTATGAGCTTGGAAAAAAAGAAACACACGTTTCTCAAACGTGGACTCGTCGTAGCGACTACTTATTACCTTTTTGCGCAAATCGCCATTCGAGGCCATACGATGGAATACTTCGCGGAATCGTCGATTACGCAGAAGAGTCTCCAGCAAAGTAACGTTTTCATAACCCTGAGGAACAGCCGACGTCGTAGAATCCGTTTTGCCTGGAAGGAATTTCAAAATTTGCATAATTTATAAAAAATAAAGCACATTCTCTGATAGCCAACTGTGTACCACTGCCTAAAGAAGAGCTGTCCGCAAGAGGTGCGGTCTGAGCAGTTCGTTCATTGCGAGGCGCCCATGGATTCGGGAGCGGAGTACGGTTCTCCCTTCCGGCAAGAGAAACGTTCTCCCCTACAACAGAGGACACCACTTTGCAATTCCATATAAGGATCATTGTACAAAACCTTGATTATCAGAGGCCAAAGAAGCAAACGGATTTGGGGCGCCAAATTGATCACGAGTAGCATTCATCATTGGTTCCTGTATTTCTTGATACATACGTTGCAGAGTGGCCATACCTCCGGGCATACTCTGTACAAATTTGAAATATAACATGAAAAAATAGGCAGTAGCATAATTGGCAATGGTTACTTCGATATTGCTGACCAGACGATCGTGGTTGCGCATAAGCTCTTGAAATGCCGCCGGATTGCGTACCAGGTTCATTGTCTAAGAAATTTAAATAATCCTTAAATCAGATCATCCTTGGCTGCATTACAACCTCGCGATAAAGCTCGGGATTGTTTAACAGAAAACCCAAGTCGGGATTTTGCTGAAAAAACGCAAATGGACCATCGATGCACAGCCTCGCAAAAAAAGTTACCTCAATTATTCTCTGCACCTGCGGATTGGACAGAAGCATGTTACGAATGGTCTCCGGTTGGTTGAACAAGTTTCGCATGAAAGAATTTTCAAGAAGTTCCTGCAAGTTCGGCGCCTCCTGACCACCCTTTACAAAGGAAAACGCGCAAATTAACAAACTACCGTATGCCGCAACAGTATGCAAGTACTCTACCTCAACTTGGCGCTGCATGAGTTCGTTCAAATTTTCGAACGCTTGAAAAGGAACTGGAACATTAAACATCGCACGCTAACCATCAATTAACGGCCGGCCGTACTCATGAAGAACGGAAGGAAAGACTCCATATTTTGCGGTTGTTGTTGTTGAGCTTGCTGCTGCTGTTGCGCAGGCGGATTTTGATCATCTCTAGGTTGGCTTTCATCCTAAAAACATCATCCGACTAGTCAAACGAAACAATGAAAAATTGCTAAGCTGCATACGGTGGCTGCAGGTTCCGAACTATTTTCCGCAGGAGCTTCGGCTTTCTGTAATTTTACAACAATCACATATGCGAGCTAACGAAACGGCTTTCTACCGGAAAGACTTGTCTGATGACCATATGGATAGTTATCCCGTCAGTAATGCCTAAAAGTCACATACGAACTTGTGCCAGCAAACCCGAAAGGTATGAATATCTATGGTGAAGAAGCGGTATTGTATTTCGACTCTGCGTACGGCAGAGCCATCAAAGCTATAATAAGTGCATGTAACCCTAACAAATCAGAGCAATCAAAGCTCAGAACGTCGAAATCATCAAAGCGCTACTACTTTCAAGATAATTAGGTACTACAATTTGAATATACCGTAACGCTAGATGTATATTGAACGCGCATACCTTTTCCCGACAACGCCTCTTCATCCTTCAATATGCTACCAGAAAATATTAAACAAATACGGTCCCGAGGATGTGCATGTCGCTCCACGATCAAATCCTTCAGCTAAATTTCCACAGGTGAGTTGGGAACTTGCAGGCGCAACAAACTCACATCTCCCACGGTTGCTTCATCATCAACGGTGTACTCTTGCATGCCATCCCCACTCTTCACTTTGATTTTCATTGCCGACACCGACTTGCGCGCAATAGTGGACCAACTAGAAAAGGCAAAAAGAACAATCAGGCAAGCCAACTATGAAGGCCAATTCGCGGCTGTTAAAGAAAAAGAGCAAACATAACGATGAACGGAACAATTGGCGACAGCCGACTTGGTCGGATCAACCTCAAGGACATCATCTAGAACAGAGTAACGAATACTGCATAGTACAGTAATTTAAAGTGTGCGCAAGTAACTATCTTAAAGTGGGTAACGCTACTTGGCTTAGCGATGGCGCATCGCTGGCCAACGAGCAAATTCCATTGTCAGTTTGCTCAGGACATCACTACAAACATTGCGAATAAATGAATCAACTTCAAAGTGCGCAAGCGCCCTTCGCGCGGTAATTTTCGCAACGCTACTCAGCTATGAACCTGCGCATTTCTTACGAACGAAAAGCGTGGGATGGCGTAGCGCAAAGCCGCTCATGCGTTATTTCGTCCCAGTTGTCTTTAAACTTTGACTATTAAAAAAATATTAGCCAAAATGGACAACAACAACTTTCGCGTTAAGGGGTGGAGGAAAAGCTGCCCTGATGAAATTGCTAACCTTGCTTTTCTTCTTTTTTTTAACTATAGCTTCCAAAGAGCCCACAGGATGGGAAATGTTGTACGCAAATGAGAACGTACCTACTTTTCACTTTTGGCTATTTTGGCAATCTTCAGCTTTTTTCAACTTCGCAGCTTTGAAAAGAGCTCGCTGACGCAAAGTAGGATTTTTAGGTGACCATTTAGCGTATTTCAAATAAAGCCAGCGTTTGCAACAGCTTCTCTAGCGGCTTAGGTGGCGTTTGTCCTTCGAGTAGCGACAGTAGGCAACCAGCAGGATTATTTACTTTCGCATTCCGTAGTTTTGCAGCCGATTTTCGCAATTGCTGTGTAGATGCGTTTTATTCATAATTTGACATCAATGAAGATAATACTGGCACGAGTTGTTGACTTAGACGTATCATTGACGCCCAGAACGGGACGGGGTCGTTCCTAAGGACTAAGGCTAGGCATACCCTATTGTACTGCTGTTTTTGCAATGACCTTTGGTCGGCATGGATCCAGCTGAGCTCAATATAAAGTTCCTCTTAAACTGATTTTACTTTCGCACAAAGTCGCTTACCATCGGCTCAATGCAGTGATTGCTGAAGTGGTCAACTTTCGCTTAATAGGAATTCGAATCCATCCGTGATTTTGAGAAGACGGGGCATCGCCAAGAAAGGAGACGCATTTCCTTCTTTGCCGATCGTTTCTGGTATGTCCTTTGTTGTCACTTGACTTTATGTTACTTTTTACAGGTAATACGCATTCTATTTTGTGGCCGTTCAACCGAGTCACTCCAAAGCGGCAAATACCGAACTTAAGTGCGGGTCTTATTAGTAGGCTAATCCTGCTTTGTGATCTTTATCCGGACAGTCTCTTCAAGGGCATATCTGCTACGCCTGCTCATCCGTCAAGGCTCGTATGTATGTTAAAAATTGCCTGAAGCAAAGGAAGGCCCTCACGTGAAGAATGCTCCGTAAAAGCGAGCACGTGCTTTACAAATTGCACGCATTTCAATTACTGCGGATTTGTGGACATTGTCAGCGAAGTGCCTACGTGATTCGTTCAATCAATTCGTCTTTTCTCCGTACCAGGTAAAGAATTTTATTTCGAATTTATCTCCGTGAGAGCGTATCGGTAAGTTTTGGTAAAACCATCAAAGCTTTTTGTCGAAGTTCTTAAGTTTGTTTGTGATATTCAGGTTTAGGGTATACGGTAATTCTTCAATATCGGGTAAATGCTTTCAAAAGCCTTATGCAAATCTTGTTCCTCCTTGGCATCGTTGATGAACACTTTGCCAGTTTTGTAAATTGTAAAGCTGACCTTTGGATCCGCCATGTAATAAACCAACGCTGGGTGTACTTCCGGTTCGTAGCTGATGACGTCCGGATAAGCTTTGCTCAAATTGTCCAGCTGAATGGAGAAAGGAAGTTGGCATGTACCGGTTACACTTTCTATCTGTAAATGTTGATCAACTGAGCGGTGCTGACAAATTTTCTAAGCTACGAATATCACCTTAAAATCCAAGCATTTGGCCGTGAAGTTGTATCTCTGTATGGTGCGAACGTGTCTGAGAGCTGCCAATTGGGCTTGCCATTCGCTTTTCGCTCCGTAGCATATCATAGTTCCATTGGCGTAGACCAAAGCTTCCGACTGAGGATCTCGCAGACTCATCTGGGCAGCGTCAATACGTTTAGCATCGTACTTCGCTTCTACAATCTCTGCGCCCATCAACTTAATTTCCATCGTGTGGCCTGTAGAAAAGACACAAGTTCTCCCGCAATTGCCAAATATGTTGCCTACCAAGATAGATGGAAGAAACCACATTATAGACTTGGACAACCGGCATTTCCATATCCGTAACGCTATCGGGCGTCTCTGCTTGCGCGAATAACTCGGTTGGCAATTCTAATGCAAGCGCAAAGGGTTCTAACATCGGATCATAGTTAGCCTCCATATGTTGAGCACTCATCGATCTAATCAGCACAGTATAAGTCAGCGGACACTGTGTAATTTACTGTACACTTATGCAGAGGAGCTTTAAACTGATTTTAGGCACTTTAAAGCCTGACGCTGCTCAAAGCAACTTTAAATTAAGGCACCGTTGTGCAAACAACCTTAATAAAGCTTTAATATGTTTATGATTTAAAAAATACAAAGTATTTCGGACTGAACTTGTTGCATCGTCAGCGTCAAGTCCAACGCATTGACGAAGCAACAAGATCACTACCGAAAGTCTCGCGCTTATTACTAAAAACGTCTTCAAAAAAAAAAGAGAAAAACTAATAGTCAATGATTCTTGTCGCTTTTTGCACAAATATATTCGATAAGTAACTTACGAAGCGGAGAGAAAAGGTCAGCAACACGAAGCACTGCTCTGTGGGATAATGGTGCGCAGGTAGCACTACAGTAGCAGATGCACGTTTTGAAAATGGGAAATGTTTTTGTACCGCACCTATACGCTCTATATTGATGCTAAACGGTTGAGCGCGGTAGTGCTTTGAAATGCCGGCGATGTGCCTCGCTTACGTATAGTTTCCGGCGCTCTTGTCGGTTATGCATCCCACCGTCTGTGAAATGCAGGTTCCTTTCTGGCAAGCATGCGGGCATCCCGTTTCGCCCTTACTGGCGAGCATACCGGCTATTCTGTTCTGCCCTTACCTAAGCCTAAGCTGAAATATGAGTCTTGTGTTTCGCTTAGGCTTAGGTAGGAGCGGAACAGGAGGCTGGCAATTCTACAGTATGACAGTGGGGTGAATAACCGAAAAGACCCGTTTCCGTTCTGTGTCATTTAGGTATTGCCGTTTCGAAAACGGTGATAGCACGCCACCGCGTCGATTTCAAATCACTTCATCGTCAGGGTGATCCGATGTCACGGTTCTTTGCCGTTATTTTGATACGGACTATTGAAGCTGACCAGTGACACTTTCATTGCGAAGTTTAGTTCATTGCCAGTGTTGTGGCCAACCCACGCAGATGCAACATCAATGCACGGCCATCGAACTCCACTACGCGCTGAATCTGAGATGTTTGATGAAATAAGCCGTGGCTGTGGTCTTCTAGGAAACTGTGGTGAAACTGGCTACAATAATGCGCACACATGCGTTCTTTGAGCAATGCTTTCTGAGCAAGTGCTTATGGAAGAGCAGTTGTTGCTCCGTCTTGTACAATGAGCCTATGGTCATTATTCGTCTGGAACTCATACAGTTCAGTCGACTACCGCGCACGCATATGGGACACAGCTGAATTCCATTTTACCGCCGCCACTCTTCTGGGCGTATGATCAGATCAAGGAGGACGATGGCCTCTCTCATCTTGAGAGACAGAGAGTCTTCGTTAACGATATTAAAATTTTGTACACAAAGGAGGAGTCCGTCACCACACGTTCATAATTTTTTAACGTTTGGATGAACAGAATGGAATACAGAGGTTCGTAGTCAATCAACGGAAAGCCGACAGATGATAAGAACGCATTCAGTATGCAGAAACGAATGTAGATATGATCATGCAGATGAGCAACCACAGAAGAGGCGTCGATCAGTTAAGGAGAACAGAATGAAGTTTATGACTGCTTACCGATGGTATACGTTAGAAGTTGCCTAAAAATAGATAGAATGCCTTAATGAACTACAAGGCAACCTCTTACTCAATGCTACAGTGAAGGACTTTGAGTATAAAGCTGTTTGCAATGGCGGTGTCCACTTTTGCCAGCGACCACCCAATATGAGGACAACGCTTCATGTGCCGGTATGTGGACAGTCAAAGGAAGTTGAAGATGATATGTAACGGTTTACGCGACAGCTCCCCGAGTTAGCACGCGGCGATTGAGCGCTAACACAGCCCGCGCCCGCGGGCGATATACGCCCACATATAAAACTGGGCAGCTGCATTGACATTATTATTCACGTCGCTTATATTCTGGAGGACGCGGCACGATGATTAAAGGGACCGATACCATTTCTGGTGCCTCGAGCCGGGAGATCCGATCATGTCGGTTAATGGAAATTCCGATAACACGGACGAGATGGTGAGCACCCGATCATCGAGGACATGACTGTGCTGAGGAAGAAGAGGCTCACGGCGAAGCCGCCTTGGTCAAACGATGGTCCTTCGAACCGGTAGCGTGAGCAACAGATACGAGATGAGCAATGAGTTTTTTGAGCAGCTCACAAAGTCCATGATAACGTCGGTGTCGCATCTCGCGTCGCAGCCGGATCAGAGCAACTTCGCACCTACATGAATTCGTTGAAGTCCTCGCTCATGTCTGCCTCTGGCGGCCCGAAATCGTCTACACGCACAAGTGACGACTCCCGCCAAGAGGGCATCGAAGTCGCACAGGCAGAAGCCGTACGCCTGACACTAATTCGTGGCCAACAAAGATTGCTCATTGCCGCAAGGTAGAATGGGCACGAAAGTCATACGAGCGGACGACTGGGTCGAAACGCTATCGACTACGAAATTCCAGTCACCAAATGCCGCAAGCACGAATCAGGTTCCGGTGGGAACGCAGCCGCTCATTCCGTCCGTGGGGATGGAACCCTTTGACGGGGACCCGAGAAACTGGGAGACATCTATCGCCAATTTTAAGGCCCCTGTCGCTCAATGGCAGTACTCCTGCAACTGCTGAGTCCGCGAATTCGAAACAGCATTGCCTCATCGTTCCATAGTCCAGACCTTGAGCGACCTACGCCGGCTATTTGGTGATCGAAATGCTATTATTGACACACATACACGTAGCCTTTTGAACATCGCTCCTATGAGAGGCCCAGGCAAGAACGAAGCGGAAAGGTTCTTTTTCAGTGTTCATAGAGCGGTCGGTGCCCTACGCGTTAAGGGTGCAGAGGGCGAACTCCGTTGTCGAGCCGCGTTGCAAACAGAAAGATGCAATACGGTTGGGCGAAGAGATGTTACAAGCTCCGTCCGAAGATGCCAACGCTGTTACACCTCGACTGCTGACTCGAAGAATTCGTCACCACAGACATTTGTGCTAACGGTAAGACACTTTGCGTTTCCGCGTTACTCGACCCGGGCAGTGAAGTGACTCTCATAAGGGAAGATGTCGCCGGGCAACTAGAACTAAAAGGCCTCAAACAGACATTCCATGCAGTTGACTTCGAATTGTCCTCAGTAGACAGACAGCATGTATTCGCAGTGAAGGGTGCTCTAACTGTACCACGACTGAACGTAACGAACAGAAAGGTGAACTGGACGACGCTGATGAAGCAGAGATGGGCTCACCTTAGGAACATTGAGCCAAAGGAATTTAAATGTACGAATGTCGTAGTTCTAATCGGCGTGGATGTGGACGAAGCGCACGAGCAATACAGAATCGTGAAGCCGCCGAAGGGAGCCCGCGAACCGAAAGCTGTCGAGATATGCCGTTCGGTTGCTATCTCATCCCGGCATTGCACCCCCAGGCTCAGGGGTCGCTCATCGTAAACCACATTGCTAGATCGCCTAGCGAAGAGCAATTGATCTCCATCGTTCAGAAGTCATGGTCCCTGGAAATTGTCAGTGTAAAGCGAATGGACATGGAGATACTCAGTGCCGAAGAGAAACAAGCTCTGGGCATCCTACAGTCTTCCTTGCGAAAGGTAGATGGTCACTATGAATGCAAGCTCGTATGGAGAAGACCGGTCTGACTATGGACTGACATCAATCAATCCTTTCTAAGCCCTTTCACTCACTTTCGCTCAAGGGTGAAGTGTACACACCCATCCAGGAGGACCCCACAGAAAATGTGAGAAAGACGCTTAGGTGCCTGTTGGAATATTTTGAACATGAAACATTACTACATCAGCAGCACTCAATGCCCCGAACTCTATGGACTCCCAAAGATCCACAGAGCAGAAGTTCCTCTAAGGCCTCTCGTTTTGAGCATAAGAAGCGCCACAGCATGATTAGGCTCTTATCTGAAAATGATCATCAGACCCTTAAGTGGGAGCAGAACAACTCCTGAAAAGTTCATCAGTTTAAACTTTACGACAGTTGAACAGGTGCTTCTACAGTAAACATCATTTAAATGACTATGCGCGTATACATGAAATGCCGGCATTCTATGGAATGCGTGACGTTTTCAGGCAAAGTCTGAAATGCCTGTATTGTTTTAGGATGGTGAAAACATAACATTTCTTTACGGGACCGTAAATTTTCTTGGAGTGCAAGATTTATTTACAGAAGGATCGATCCTGTTAAAACTTTAATTCAAGCTGGAGCTTTCAGGTGATAAACCTTCACCTGTTGCTTTGCATTACATAGAACTCTTGGGGGACTGCAGAATTTTAAGGTCTTGTCACCTATGACCCCGCAAATCTACAGTGGCGACATCTGCAGGACAAAGTGTGCTATTTTCTCCCTACGTTATGCCTATGCAGCTCGTATATCTTGGCTTAGGCTTAGGCCAGGGCAGAACACGATAGTCGGCAAGGTTCTATGACCAAAGCACCCCAATGTTTCTAGCGTCGTTGTCGGCTACTCTGTCCCTCCTAAGCCCATGCCAAAATATAAGGAAAGTATAGTCGGCAAAGTAGCGAAGAAAACGACCCAGTTTGTCCAGTAGGTGTCGCCACTGTAGCCTTGTAGAAGCATAGGTGAAAAGACTCGATCTAATGCTTACAAAGTAAAGTTGGAAGAACAAGGCAGAACTTAGGAGTGATGTGCTTCTTTTTTCGAAACCAGTGTAGCTGATCAGCATAACTGAACGTTCACTGCGCCTACTGCGCACAGCGGCTAAAGCATGATCGCTACAAAAGATTTTTAAATCCTAACGCATATGCAAATGAATGACACCTATCGTTGAATAAGAATCTTCGAAAGAAATAGCGTAACATTCAGTCAAGCCGCCCAACTTTACGTCAGGAGGAAAGGACATGTTGATTTCCCATCTAAGGGAACAAAGTCTAATCAATAGCCTCCAGTCGTGGATGGAGCCTTTCCAAAAAAGGAGTGTGACCCACCAGAATTGATAAAGAGGACAAAAAAGGGTAGGAACGAATGCCGCTACATAGGGTGAACACATCCAGGACAGAGCTAAACCCCAATGGGTGAGCCCACCTGGACATGAACTCTCATTGGAATCCAGGAATGGACGAACCAATTTTGAAGCCTTAGAAGGAATTCCAAATATTTGCTTTTCCATTCTGACACTTTGTTACTAACACGTCTGACCGTGTCTATAATTCGTCCGTCAGCAGTTTGCCATATAATTGCAAATACCTCTTTTAGCGCCTTTGTTTAACTCAGAAGCATTCGCTTCCAATTGTATGTACTTGTTTGTTTTCATCATGTAAAGCTTTATTACGGTAATATGTTGTGTTTGTGTACAGTTTTTGTTCCGTCGGAAAGAAGAGGAAAAATGAAAGTTCAACGAACCGTTGCAAACAATGTGTTCACAAACGACAAGTATGAATCGAAAATAGGGAACAGAAGGCAGAGGCGCATCTGAGTTATCAATATCATTCCAACGAAGCCATCTGCATAGCAAAGGGGAAAGGAGTCACACTGACTAACTACACAAAATGTCTGAATATTGAAACGTATGCGAATCGCAATAGTAACCATAAAGCCAAGAATCGCTTTACGTATAAGCTTAATCAACAACTGACTCGAAAATAAAAGGGCGCCATATCGTAACAACTGCTGAAGGCATTTTGCATTCCACTGCACGGAATGGGGTACCACTGTCGCCATACTTCGAATTACTTCCATCAACGTCATGTCGTCCACAGACAAGTGGACAGTGCATGCAAAAGGCATGTCGCCGAAGTCGCCGGCCAATGGCGACAAGTCAGCCGCCACTATCGTCATATCTTCAAAATCACTTTCCAGAAGTCCATCATACTCTTGGAGCCTTCATATGGTGCTCTCTAACAAATCACTATATCAATACAGCAAAGACTCAAGCGTGGACTCTCTGATGCAGCCCACATGGAATATCATTGAACGCTCACCCAAACGGTGCAAGTTGTGAACAACTGCCACCGCGAACAACAATATATCGTCAATGGATGAGATGTAGGATTTGGGAAAAGTATGGCGGTTGGGGTGGCAGTGGTACTGGAGTACGGAATGGTGTACTCTCAGCACCAATATAATTTGACCGAACGGAGAGGAAGTGCTATCTTCCAGTGATGCCGATGGAAACTGGCAGTCCAGGACTTAATAGTGGTCCAGAAGCCACAAACTGATCAGCCATGAAGCCTGGACGCGCTATCAGCTGAGGCATCGTCATAGGGGATCCCTCTGTGATGCATCAAGGTCAGCCACGTTAGCGCAGTTAATTAACAGGAAATATCTTGAGAGAGCAGAGGCAGCGGTTAATATCTCCTGCAGGATCACACATCACTGCTGAGGAGCAAAAGTATATCGTTCTATCATTGCCATATTCTGCTGACCAACATCTCATATCGTTTGGTATGCTGTCTTAATCTATCGTTCACCCACAGTGCATCATCATATCTGTGAAGCTTCGCTCTCATGCAGCGCCATGATATCGTTAGACGAATTTGCAAGGCCCTCAGCCAGCACTGTTTGGCTGAACAGCTTCGGACAGCACGGACATGGAGATATAGGTAAGAAAGGGTAAAAGCCATCTTCCTGTTATTGCCGTATTCTGCTCCCCAGCATCGCATATCGTCTGGTTATGCTGCCTTAATCCATCGTTCGTCCACAGTGTATCATCATGTCGATAAAACCGCGCCGTCATATCGTTTCACGAATGTGCAAATCCTCCAACCAGCTCTCTTTGATTGAGTTCCTCAAGAGAGCGGAGGCGTGGAGGCGTTTCCTGCAGCAGCACATATCATAGATGAGAAGGGGAAAACATATCGTCCTGTCATTGCCATATTTTCTGCTCGCCAGCATCTCATATCGTTTTGTAAGCTGCCTTAATCCATCGTTCACCCACAGTGCATCATCACATCAATGAAGCCACGTTCTGATAGGGCGCCTTCATATCATTAGAGGAATGTGGATATCGTCGAGCCAGCGCTCACTGATTCAGCTGAAATGGAATTGCATTGACCGCGGTCCCAAACGGGACAGGTCCTGGGTAACTGCGGCCACGAACAAATATATCGTCGATGGATGGATATAGAAGGCAGCAGCATGTATGGCGGCTGTGAAGGCAACGAAATGGCAACACCAAATGGCGCGGCTTCTGCATTAGTATCCTTGGACTATACTGTCACTATGGTGGAGAGCGGAGAAGTGCTGTCCGCTGGATGATCCTGTCAGACTGACAGAGGCAGTAGAGGATTTCAGCACTGAACCGGCTATCCATGAACTTTGATGATTGCAACAACTTCGGCATCGTCATTGGATCGATAGAGGGAACACAATGTTACCTGCATCACCAAAAATAATCGGGAAATGAGATGCAGCTTGCGCAAGTATCTAACAACATTTGTAGTTCGGTCATCATATCGTTTTATTCGCCGCCATGACACTCTGCTGTCCAATGGCTCGTAATATCGTTAGAAGACTGCCTTGGCCAATCGTTCGGCCAAAAGTGCACTATATCTTTGAACCAGCGCCTTTCGCGCCCTCCCCGACAGCTCAGTATATCTTTACAGGAGCGCCTTCAATCATCAAACTTCAATATCGTCAGAAACGACCTACAGCTCCACCAAAGGAAAAGCGTTAGTAAAGAATACAGTTTACTGATGCTCAGGTTTGCTTGACGTACCTGCCAGACACGAAATAATTGGTTATACGTCGCAGCAAGTGAGGCTTCACAAACGCTTACTGGCCGTCGCACTTTAAAGACAAAAAAGCACGCGTACTTTGATAAAATTTTAATAAATTTTTAATTTAACCAGTTTGTGTTTAAAGTGGCTTCGATGGATCGATTTTTTGAATGGAACGATTCAGTGCAACTCAGCCTCCCTTTTTCTATTTAGTCTGCGTTTTCGAAACGCCAAATGAATTTTATTTTTGGATCTTCTCACTCAGCCGCCCTACCGTCTGAGGAATGCAGGTTCCTTCATGCCAATCATGCGGCCATGCTGCTTTGCGTTTACTGACGAGCGCGCTGGTCATCTTGTCCTGTTCTTACTTGAGCCTAAGCCAAGGTAGAAGCCTTATGTTCAGGCTTAGGCTTAGGTAGGGGAAGGACAGGATGCCCGGCAAAGTTACAGTATGACGGTGGGGCGGCTAAGAGACAAGATCCTTATTTTTAGTAACACATGAATGTAGAGAGCCAAAACCCATATGCGTGTGTTTTTTGGACTATCCATTTGCTTCAAGCCACGCTCCCTCAGCATCGGCTCATTATGGCGTGCTACAATTGATGCATAGCAATGCCTACGTCTTGTTTCTAGCACTCTTACAATTTTCATCGTCCAAGACACTAGTTATCCCCACGTGTCAGTTGTTTGCACGCCGCAGTTTTCGGTGACCGACAAATTGCTAAGAGAAAGTCTATTAACCTGCAGCTGTTTTAAAAGTACCTAATCAGGCGAAATGAAGTAGAACAGAGCTGAAATAGTCACACTCCATCTCGCTTAGCCATATCCGGACGCTTATTGACTAAAACAGAAGTTAATTACTCTTCCAGCAACATGTTTTCGAGCATCCGCTGAGTTGAAAGCGTGTTCAGGCAGTCATACTTGAGCATATGTATAGGCATACTGTACTTGTCTCGTAAAGTCAGCTTTTGGTCCATCAAAAAAGTGCGATCGCGGAAACAAAGCAGCATTGTTGACAGTTTTGGCAGCTTAATTTCTGTTGCAAAGGAATTTTTTATTAGCAAGTGAATTCCTACATTAAAAGCATGAATAATGGCGGCCTTGTGGCCACGCCTGATGTCTCCTAAGGTCTATTTGCTGCTCCGTAGGATAAGAATGTTTGCAGTATACTTTCTAAGCTTTAGTGATCGTCAAGTTTCCCTTATCTATATAGTTTTTGAATTTTCGTTCTAAAATTAGCTCTGTATTGACTTCAGCGCCTCGTGAAGACTTCATTACTCAATTTCGAGGTACAGAACGCTGTATCGGTTGCGAACAGCTTTAAGGCGGCTTCAGTTGGGTATTGTAGTAACGTAGCAGCGATCTATTAATCACGTGAACCTCTTGTAAACTTTTGTTTGCACATTAACCATTTTATTGTCACATCTTCATCACTAGAGAAAGTTTGCCTATACGAGATGAACCGAAGCGTAAGTTGGGAAAAATCTGTTACAGGCGGCGCTGTTTTCCGCGTTTCAAATTTCAATGAAACTGTAAACACTTTTTTAAATCTGAAGGCAACATTCAACTCGTCTGCATCCTCTCCTTATACCGGAACGTACCTAAAATCCTATGCCGAACCGTCACAAAGGGATTGCTTAAATATTAACATATTCAAATTGCTTCGCATACGTCACCACCATGACACAACGCGTTACGACAGAACAGCGAAAGCACATCTTCGCGATGACGTCAAATCAAATGACCATATGGAGAGAGTGTAGATTCTGAGAGCGACCAAAGTAGACTGACGAAATCATCGCACAATCACAAATGAGAATGGGATGGCAACAAATCGCGAAATTACAGAATGAAACAATGCCGTCCATTTTGGTCGATTCAAACAATCGGAATGTAGTTGTCAATTTTTGCGCGATGACGTTGCGCAATGCACTCGGCAATCCATATGATGTTGCGCATCTCCTGTTCCTTCAACTTTACGTACGAATAGAAAATGCCAAAATGGAATTGCTGCATGTAAGCCTTGACGTTGAGCTTCACCTAAAAAGTACGAATTAAGTTGGGCCAATCGACTCGGCCACTTCCAATGCCTTAAAAAGATATATGTACAAAATAAAAGAATGCTTTGGAAATGCACCGCTTAAACGCGCCTAACATTCTCAAAAGCAATAAGACAACATGAAGGCAAAATATTTGAAAAACTCATTTTTTCTTTCAAACGCTATCTTGGCTTATCACGCCTTACAGCTACAATTATAGAAAACTTGGCTAAGTCGACGTAAACAATAGCAAACCTAATGGCAATGCATTTGCCTAAACCGTTCTATTATGTATATTTAAGTACTTTGAAGCCTAAGTATCAATCACTACGTGGAAAAGATCGAGGAGCGATTCATACTAACGCGTACCTGAAAATCTCGTTTATACAGTTACTAACGCGTACCTGAAAATCTCATTTATACAGTATGAAAAGAAGTAAAACGTGAATTTACGCTGAAACGCCTATTATGCGGTGTAAAAAATGTAGCCTTCTATTCGTCTTGACAAATAAGGCAACAATGCTTACTTCGTACTCGAAGAATTTGTCTTCGAGCGTTTTGTCGCTTGGACTGCTGCTGGCACCGTCGAAAAGCGACTTGTACTCCTAAAAAAGAACGCGTAATAACTTCGCAGCAGTCGGATCATTTGCTCTACCATGTAACACTCGCAAATTTGTCTAACCGAATCGTAATCGTCGGCTCGGGCCAAGTGCATCAGACCGTCGGGATGAAGTTTGCCGCAACGCGGGTACAACTTTTCGCGATCGTCCTTAGACAATTCGGTGTCGAATGAATTGATGGTAATAATGATGGCGCGACGATCGGCTTCGAACTGCAAGCAAAATTTTTTTTGTCTATACTAGAGTTTCGTTGGCCCATTTACGGCTAAAATCTCGCCCATAACTTCCGCCGTTGAACCGCCCATCTTCTGGCAAAACCGATAGAAATCCTCCAAGTAGGCCTGAACGGTTTTCAAGTAAAAGCGAGGAAAGTATACAAAAATAAGCATAGGCACACCTTGTACAATGTGTTTCTGATGATTTCAACATTCATCTCGTCCAAGTCTTGCTCGGATATACAATCGACAAAGTACGGAGCCAACGGGGTGTCCACCAAAACGGCGTTGTACAATTCGGCCGGCGTTGAAGCAATATGAATTGCCTCCATTTGCTCGAACGAACCGAGCGGATGACATTTGCTTATAAGTTCAGCAATTGGCCGTTGATGCAAAGTGCCAGTGATCAACAAAACAATGTTGTCAATCATATACGAGTAACTAAATTAAGATTGCCTATGGGATCACCCGTTAATGTATGCAGAAGAAGGTTACGTGATGTAATCAAGAAAAGTGGACAACGGAACAAGGCTGTTATTGCGAACATGCTGGAATTCGATGACCAACTTTTCTCTCAACTTCTCCTCAAGAACATTGACCGTAATTGGGCCGGGTTCGTTGGCCAAAAATTGACCATAATCTGTCGATTGCAAATGCAATTTCAGGTCTGCAACGCAAATCGGAATTAGGCAAACGCGCAAAGCGAAACTCCGACCTTCCAACGTGTCGCACTGCACCAAATTGCTATAGTCGGATGGCGACAGTATTCCGCCGCGAAATCCTCGAACCAATCCCTCCAGATATCCATGATTAATATTAAACATCAACTCTTCAAAGGAAACCATAGAAAAGGCAGTCCGTTTCGAAGAAATCACAAATAGGTTACTGTAGCCAATCCCGTAAAGTATGCTCAAGTTAATTAAATTTCGCTTACGCTAACGATGACCCAATTAAGCTCAGATTTAACTCATTTGCTCATTTCTGCTTTAGAAAAAAGCGTGTAAACGTCGACGGCAGTTATAAGAATAGTTCTACTTCATAATGCCACAAAATGTTTCCAGCAAACAACGGAGCCATCTACCTTAGTGAGGCTTCGCATTTTAGCTCGTCCAACGCCAAGTAAGCAAAATAGTAAATTCAGATCGGCATATGCGCGAAGTAATGATTAGCATAGAGACAACTTATGGTGCTTATACGTTGCGTCAAACGTTGCATGCACTAACATGTTCATATAATATCGTCAGGTTGTATTCGCCTTTGTTCCCTGCTTATCGCAAGCACAGCTTTCAGAAAAGCGTGGAACAACACTTTTATTGAGACAACACTGCTGAAAACCGGATTTACTGTAATGGCAATATTCGTGTGTTTAACTAAGAGCTCGCGAACTGAACATACGCTTCTTCTTCTTCTTCTTCCCAGCATTCATGTTGCTTTCAACAACTATACTCCTAATGAGTTCAAAATATACGGGGCATTATGGCATGTAGGAGGACTATGTGAAGCTGAAAAGTGGTAACCCATTTAAACCTGTCGCAGCCGTTGTTAACCAACCAAATAAGAGCTCTTATGCGGCAGCGACCAAAGCATCTCTGCTTAGGATCGCCTTTGGAATAATCATCTGATCAGCAGAAGTGCCTCGTATGGCCATAGGAGTCTCTGCGTAAACGTCGCAGTACAACAAGTCCAGTGGTGGTTCGGGATCCTTCAAAGCCTCGGCTAGAGCCGTTTCAATAGTATTTCTAGCCTCTTTTTCAATTTCCTAAACACTTGGTAAGGCATTTCAAGTATGCAACCTATTCAAGTGCTACCTTTGCCTCCGCTTCGTCAATCAAGCCACCAGAGACTACCTTCTCACGGAATCCCGTAATTGGATCTCTGTGCTTGCGCACTTCCTGAATCTCTTCGCGAGTACGATAGCTGAAAACAAATCATATAGTAAACAAAACAATAAACATTAAAGCGACCTTGTTCCAGGATCGCTCATGCTATGCCCAAAGTAACGATAGGTGGCCATTTCTACGACCAAAGGCCCATTGCCTTGCCGACAGTACTCGCCAGCCCATTGAGTTGCCTGACGCACAGCCAGTACGTCCATGGCATTCACCTGCGCAGACCACATGCAAAACAGCACTACGAATATTACCAAGCCAATACCCACAGTCCGGGAACGTAATCACCCCGTGTATAGTACTCCGTTGATGCGGATGATCTTTCAACGGACGTGCCCATACCGTAGCCATTGTTTTCGCAAACAAATACGCACGGCAGCTTCCACAGCTTTGCCATATTCATCACTTAAAAACAGCATTAACATAAGTATGAATTCTTACCAACCCCATAATAAGCCTCACTGGAAACCGCCAAAGAAAGCAAGGGAAATAAATTCATTCAAAAATTGCAAGAATAAGCATTTTCAGCTTCACGCGCGAATCGGAACCATAATACATTTTGATCCAACTATTTTTGCCTTTTGTTCAAGTTAAAACTTACAAAAAGGCTTACGGTAGCTAAACGAGCGCTTGCCAACAATGGTGGTACCTGACTATCAATAAGTTGCCTAAATTTACCGCTGCTCTCAAAAATGCCGGTTAAATAACGCGTATCGCTCGCTAAGAGATTGCATTTTTAAGGGATATTTTTTAAAAAAAGAGAATTGATATTACCTTCGTATATTTGACCCTGGTTGGCCGCACCGTCGCCGTACAAAGCAAAGTTGACGTTCTTCTCGCCGCGATACTTGTAAGCGAACGCAATTCCCGTGCCAAGCGGAACCTGTTGTTGATAGGTGGCGCTGCGTCGAGTTCGAATTCAAAAATTCAAATATTACCTGAGCACCAACAATGGCGCATCCGCCGAAAAAGTTGCCCTGCGGATAGTAGAAATGCATAGAACCGCCTTTGCCGTGAACGCAACCAGAGACGCGACCTGTTGGGGGCGAATTTGTCCAACACATGATGTTAATAAAAGAGTATACCTGCCAGTTCGCCGAAAATTTGTTTGGCCGTGACGCCGGAATTCAACGCCCACGCATGGCATCTATAGGCCGTAATAACTGAATCGCCATCACGCATGCCCGCCTTCATGCCAATAGCTACTGCTTCCTGGCCTGAGTAGAGATGGCAAAATCCGCGAATCTGCTTCTCTTTGTACATGTTGCTTGCCGTTGTTTCCAATCGCCTCACCATCATCATCTGCTTCAAATATTGCACAGCTTCGTCCCTTGTTACCGTAACCTTAACGTCTGGTCCACTGTCCAGCTTGTGAAGTTTGAATGGCTAATAAAAAACCGCAATGTCTACTTGTCAAAAGTGCTTTGCCCCACGTACGGTCACTTCGAAGGTCATCTCATTGACGGACGAATATCTGCGGAAGGCCATCCATCCGGGGCTCTGCAAAATGCTTGCAAACGTAGCGACGGCGTAAGAAGAGAACGCCATGCACGTACCTGAGACAGCAAACGCAAACGTTGCAGCAGTTGCATGCTGTGGAAGTACGAGTTGAACAGCGCAGTGGTGAGCAGAGCAACTGAATAAAACTGTGTGAGTGTACAAAAAGGGAAGACCTTTCGCGTGCGAGTACTATCTATAGCGGACGGGCGCTGCGTCGAGGCGTTCAGATAAGATTTTGGAAAAAAAATTTCAAAATGTAAATTTGCAAACAACCTACGCTGGTTTGGAACCTATTTGCATCAACGTGGCTACGACAAAAATGGCGATAAGAAAGGCGGGCAGTTGTTAAGCGTAGGTTAGATGTCGAAAGCGCTGCACAAAACTCGAATCGCTAATTGGACTGACCAAGGCTGTAAGTATAGTTGGACGCGCAAAAATCAGCTCAACAAGTGAACGCAAACGCGAATAGCAGAGCAAAATAAAACGGCAATGTTGACAAAATAACCGTAGTATAATGATGATCAAGAGCACATAATATGTACGTTTCATGTACGCAACTCGTCCGCACATTATCACGAGCCTATTTTTATTCCCGCCCAATCCAATATCATACGACCAAAGACACTTGCGCTACTTGACATAGCGAGCAGAAGGATCGACTTGCCATCGTGCGCATCGATTTTCTTGCCAGTCGAAGAGAAGAAGAAAAATGCGCATTTTCGATAGAGCCATTTCTAGTTTTAAGCCGATTGGCCAAGAGAAAAGTCATTTTCGCTTGACAAGCTTGCGGCGAAGCTCCTAAGGAGCGGAAAGGGATCTTTTCGTTAGGCAACGACTTTTGCTGCGTCACTTTTAAACTGCTGATCGACAAGCCCATTTTGAACAATCAAATGGTGGAATAAATTTTGATAGAAACGAAAAAAGCGCTGCTAGCCTGTGAATTGCACGTACGCGCCAAGGTTGCTTGCAAAACCGTTGCAGCTTTAGGCGACAAGCAAGATCGCGTAAAACAAGCGCTGCTAAGGTGGAAATGACTACAGCTGAATTCAACTGGGCGAGCAAAGCTTAAAATAAACTTGCTGGCTCGATTTTCAAAAAAAAGAACGTTTGGATTCGTTGGCACACAAGAAACGGGGCAAACAGAGACGCGGTAAGCAATAAAAACGTCACTATGTAAGCAAATGAAGATCGATAAGCGAAACTGCAAATTTCTACAGCTTATAGGCAGTAGAATTCTTTTGAAACGACAAGTTGGGCAACGTAGCCATTTTTCCGACGGAAATTCAAATTTGCCAAGGAATTAGCGTTCGGAATTTCAAAATATGTCGCAGAATCGCCTTGCCGCCCTTTCTTCGAAAAATAGTGGACAATTCAAAACAAAGGCAGTCGCAAAAGCGTCGCCTTTACGCTACTACCTAATATGGCTTACTAACTTATGCAGGAGCTCTTACTCGAACTGAAAATTACTAGAACTAACAGAGGATGTTACGAATATAATTCTTTGTATTCGGATTGCGTGTTTTATGCGAAAATAACCAGGTAGGATGTTACGAAAACATTTTGTTCGACTTAAAGTTGTTACAGTATGCCTTAGGTCCGTCCAGTTTCTGCCCCGCAAATAAAGAATAGAAGGGTCTTTTCTCATATCACCCCCCAGCCTACAGTACCCAGGCAGAAAGTAGGTACAGAAACCGCAGTAACCGCAGTGAACTACAGTATCCCCAACGAAACCGCAAACGTACAGTATCCCGCAACCGCAAACAACGGAAAGCGAGTACATTAACTACAGTAATCACAACAACAGCGAAATTTTAAAAATAAGCGTTTTTTAAAGCGTGCCGCGTCTGTTACGTTCCTGGAAAGATCAC
>KN538385.1:464737-571917 GCA_000797535.1 Trichuris suis | reverse complement strand
AGTGATCTTTCCAGGAACGTAACAGACGCGGCACGCTTTAAAAAACGCTTATTTTTAAAATTTCGCTGTTGTTGTGATTACTGTAGTTAATGTACTTGCTTTCCGTTGTTTGCGGTTGCGGGATACTGTAGTTTACTGCGGTTACTGCGGTTTCTGTACCTACTTTCTGCCTGGGGTACTGTAGGCTGGGGGGTGATAAGAGAAAAGACCCACTGTTATCGCCTTCTCAGTACGCGCAAGAAACTTACGCGTATCGGTTAAATTGAATCAATAGAACATATCTCTGACCGTATGCAACCGTTGGCGTCAGGAATTTGCGTGCCTGCTCGTTATCTCTGCCATGATTATTCGCAAACTTTGATTTTAAATGTTTGACATATTATACCATAACGCTCACATGATTTGGTGCATAATTTATGAGGTAACTTTGATTTGCAGACCAACAGCTGTTGGTGTGTACGCATCGTTAGCGCGATGCTTTAAATTACGCAGCTTTCTTTGATTAACTCTATTCCTTTGAAATGCGATTTGTATTTGACCACTAATTGGAAAACCGCTTTACAAGGCTTAGTCCGAGAGCGAAGGTTTCTTCCACCTCCGTAATTAAATTTTTATTAGATGCATCAGTCTGCTGCGCGCGGGTAAATGCCTTTGGTTTTGTAGTCTCCCGTTGCTGCTCATTTTAAAAGGAAAAATCAATTCTCTCCGCGGACTGTTCGATTCGAACCGCCGAGCTGCGGACATTCGCGCAAGTTCAATTTTCGCAATGATACTTTTAAATACTGCGGCTGCGTGATCGCCCCCAAGGCGTTATTGATCACATTCGAAACGTGGAAACCGCCGCTTTTACTAACGCGTCGCCTTGCCCAAGGAGAACGCTTTGCCTTTGCTAAGCAACTGCAAACTATCCAGCAGGTCCGTTTGAGCTACCACGTCTCTCTGCAAATATGATTTCGTTGTAACCTGCGCATCATCTTAGCGTACGGTGTAAGAGCCGCCTCTGTGGCGGAAAATGCACGTAGCTGTGCTTTACGGAAGCGACTCTTTTTCCGTCCGCGTATAGTGGGCATTGGCTAATTGACGGACTTTGCCGCCGGCTGGCGTAGGCCGGACACGAAAACCTTTAACGGTAAGTCGGGGTGACGCGTTGGCCCGGCGGAATTGACTTTTTAACGGACTAGTCGCATTGACAGCCCACCTGCGACTTCGCATGGGATTTGTAACCAAAAGTCAGTAATTTCTTTTACGCTTCTTTCATTTCTCAGCGGATGCTGGTTTCCCGGGGCGTGCCAGGTGTCATGGCCGAGAGGCATCGAAAAATTGGAGCCTTATTGTTGACACTGGCATGAAAACAATGATGGTGCAGCAAAAGACGTCTTATTGGTTGTCCGCAGGCGAAGCCGGTTGTCCTAAGAATAGGTGCTGCTGCTAAGCCGCTGCTTAATGCTCCGACATGCAAGCAGTGCACGCATTTTTGCCTCGTTGCAGTTGTTCATCTCCGCTTGCTGCTGCTGCTATAGTGCCGTTTAGTGAACAGGCGTCCATACGAGCTTCGCCACGTTTTCTCCAGTCGGCCCTCTGCAGCTTTTCGCCGCGTCCATTCATTTCGACTAGCGCAGCTGTTGCCCTGTGCTTTGCACGAACCTCTCATTGTTTTCTGAATAGACGCTGAATCTTGGCGACCCATGTCCTTCCTTGCGTGATCCTTGGAGACGTCCAGACTGGCGTTTTCCTACTTCTTGTGACAACTTGACCTTGCGCCACTAAGCTCCAGAAGTTTTCTGGAATATTTCGTAACAAAACCAACTTGCTTGGTCGTTATGCAGGCCTAGTTTGTTTTGCGGATTTGTGTCACCATTGTTGCCTAATGAGGAGGTCAACCCGAAGCGCACTGACGCGGCCAAAATTGGTCACCTCCTTCGAGCGTGACTAGCTGACGAGTATTGGCTATGGAAGAACGATAGGGGAGCGGAGCGTGTTGTCATTTGGCACATCGTCGTCGCTTCGAGGCGATTGGCATCGTCTCTGAGTCATCTGATCGGTTGGCCATCCTTCTTGTGACATCAACTTTTTTGCCATACCAGACGGAGACGCCATTGGAAAGTTGTTTTTACGAGGTGCCCAAGTCTCCTAGCCAGCTGTTGGCTGTAGTTCTAGGTGTTAAGTAGAAACACGCTGCGAACGATGAAGACGTGTTCCATGACCGGAAAATACTTGCCCCGAACTAGGCGGAAAAGCTTTTCTCGCGTTCGTACGCCAATATGTTGCTGCCACGTTGTTGACAGCATGACAAATAGCCGGCTCGCACTTCTTGTGTCCTGCTTGACCACGGTTGCTTGTTCTTTAGGTTTGCCGTACGAAGAGACATAGCCAGTGTGCAGCAGTCGCCGTCTGGCAATCACAATGGCTGTTCTGTCGCTGAAGGTACGCATCGCCGACAGGGGCGTTTTGAAAACAATTCAATTTGATCCGACGACCATCGTTTACGACGCGTGCAAAATCATACGAGAAAAGATGCCCGAAGCTCACCTGGGCTTACGTAAGCATTATATAGAGCACATATCTTACCGTACGCCAAGGACGTTGCATGCTTTCAGCAAAAGACTACGGACTCTTTCTCGCCGATGAAGATCCAAAGAAGGGCGTTTGGATGGAGAATGGCAAAACGCTCGAGTACTACCTTGTTCGCTCGGGGGTAAGCAAAACGCTAGTCGAAGGACTCTAACTTGGCACTGAACCAACGTCGCAGTTTGAAATTTATAGTACGGTATCTGATTAGCAGGAACAAATGGTAGTGAAAACGCGTGGGTGTGGAAAATAGCGGTGATCCGTAATTTTGTATGTTTTCCTTAACAATTCTCCAAAAGCTAACGTGGCTTATTACAACGATTTAGCTTTGATAGGTACCGGATTGGGCAGAAAAGTTTGAGAAAGAAGTTAATGTCTAAGATTAGCTGCGTACTTTGTCGATTTATCTTTGTGTTAATGAATTGCTCAGTATTTGTTCGATTTGCGGCCTAATATGAAAATACATGTCGCATAGTGAGACATTCGATATTATTAGAGGATGCGCAGGTTGCAAAACTTACGCAGCTACCTACTCAGTCAGTTTTTCGATAACTTCATGCAAAACTTTTAAACCTTACCTCATTGCATGCCGAGAGGTTTCTAATAATAATTTTCCGTTTTTGTTTGGTTGGGAAAATGAGTGGAGCTTCGTTCGGGAAGCATTGCGAACTGTTTTTAACCGAAAAAGTTGATGCGCAGGTTCTTCGTTATGCGCCATTTTCTGTTACACTGAAAGCGAAATATACAGGTCCCAAAAAGTCGCATTTATTTTTTGCAAGCTCAGTTTTGTCTAATAAGCTTCCCAACCTTACAGTATTCTGGGGATTTGATGAAGTGTTTCAGACGTCAAATGGGTAATAAGACGGTGTCCAAAGAGGGCGAATCTACAAAGACCTGTTTGCAAACAGGCAATATTCAAAGCGGCAAAGATTATAAAAATTAGTTTGTCTTGACAAACGCTTTGTTGTAAGGAAATTGATAATAGTAAACCGGGGAAAATTGTATTAGTATACTCGCAATGTATACGTAGCGTTCTGCTGCGCCTATTTCGATTGGAGTACTACATGTAATTTTCCCTGGAGTTGCCTTGATTGGATGTACTCTGAGATGTTCATTTTGCTTAGCACATGTCTTCTAGAATGACTCATGTTGATTCTTTCCTTCCTGTTCTGCAGCGGTCAAGTTGCGGATAAGTTTTGAAAATTCGTCTTAAATGGCGTAACTGTTTTTCTTTTTGAGTAGAAGTTTTGGAATATCATTTGAGAAGTCAGTGTGGGCTCTGCGGCCACTTGCACCTAATAAGCTTTTTCCTTCCGGAAGGGCGAAAGGCTTCAAGCTATTAAAAATATCATTTAAATTTCTTCTTCACCTATTTCCTTTCCTTTCCCTTGTTTATTTTTTATATCTGTGCGCCTTAGGATTTGCTGGAGTACAAAAAGAAGTTGCGAACGCTGAAGGTACGAATGCTTGATGGAACTGTAAAGACCCTTATGGTTGACGATAGTTTGCCCGTCGGTCAATTGATGATCGTTATTTGCGCTAGAATAGGTAGTCTTATTGTTAGTGAAATTGGTTTGATGGTCTTACATGCTTTTCTTAGGGATAACGAACCACGACGAGTACTCTCTAGTGCGGGAAATGGTCGTTGAAAATGACAGGATGAATACGGTTAAAAGGGAGGAGGCAAACAAGCTTGGCACGCTGACACGATCGAAGGAGAAGAAAATGGAGCAACTTCGCAAACAGTTGCATACGGACGAGGAACGTAAGAATTTTTGTGAATGTTATATTTCTCTGTTTGCGATGCATATTTCAAACTTCCAGTCAACTGGCTTGACCATTCGAAGACTCTGCGCGAGCAAGGTGTTGACGAGAGCGAAACTGTCCTTCTACGACGAAAGTTCTTCTTTTCCGATCAAAACATTGACAGCCGCGATCCTGTACAGCTTAATCTACTCTATGTTCAAGTGAGTTGCTAATAGTCTGTAGAAAGTCTTAGAAAATTCGTAACCTTCGATATTCAGTGTCGCGACGGCATATTGGATGGCACCCATCCGGTAACCAAGGACGAAGCTTTTCTCTTTGCAGGATTGCAATGTCAAATCCAGTTTGGCGATTATCTGGAAACGAAGCATCGTAATGGCTTCTTGGAGTGAGCAAATGTGCTTTTATTCCGTTTATGCTATTTGAATTTTTGCTTTTTGCCCAGCTTGCAAGAATTCTTGCCAAAAGATTATGTAAGATCCAGAGATTCCGAAAAGCGGATTATGCAGGTTTATTCGTTGTTGAAAATTTGCATCTCGTCTGGTAACCGCGTTTGTGCGTTAAGGAATATCGCAACCTGAGAGGCATGTCAGAACTTGAGGCAAAGGTCGAATATGTGAAACGATGCCGGGACCTAAAGACATACGGTGTCACGTTTTTCCTGGTCAAGGTTGCCGCCGCTTGCTTACCCTTCAACTTGCTAAGCGTTGACGCTTGTTTAAAGGAAAAAATGAAAGGGAAGAACAAGTTGGTCCCTCGCCTATTGGGCGTTAATAAGGATTGCGTAATGCGGGTTGACGAGCGAACAAAAGAGGTGCTCAAAGTTTACCCTTTGGAGCAGGTGCGCCGATGGGCTGCGTCGCCGAACACCTTCACTTTGGTTTGTTCTCTGACTTTATGCAAATCCTTTCATTCAATTCTGTCGTCTTTCTCCAGGATTTTGGTGACTACCAGGACGCCTATTACTCAGTGCAGACCACTGAAGGCGAGAAGATTGGTCAACTTATTGCCGGTTACATAGACATTATACTTCGCAAGGTTAGGGCTCTACCCGATTTTACGGTAGCCTAAAGAGTGGCGACTTATAGAAAAGGGCGAAGGATCATTTTGGTATCGAAGGAGACGAAGGCTCGACAATGCTAGAAGACGTAGTGACTCCTGCGAAGGCGACGCTGATGTCGCATGGTTTGGTCAAGGAGGCTTACGGTCTTGAGGGCAACATTGCCGTTCCCGCCATCATCCGGTCGGGTATCAACGGTTAGCTGAGAGGCGTTTTCTTGGGCTTTTCAAATTTTTAAACTGCGCCACTTGCAGGCGAGATTCCATTCGGTACAGGCTCGTTGCAGAGAGCTCAGTTTGGCGCTGTTGGAGGTCAAGTGACCAGCGCAAGCGTTCCCGCTGTAGGCTGCCAGCCGAGTTCACTATAGCTTAGGAGTGTATTGATGAAATTCCAGGGTCAGAAACCCAAAATATTCGACATGATGACCAGATCGCAACGTGCCTTAATTGGTACCATCGAAACGTCAATTAGAAGCGTGGAACGAGCTGAAGAGGACCTGAAAAAGAAAGTGGAATTCCCAGAGCTTGGGGAAGACGCGGTACGATTGCTTCTTGATTAAATTCCGAGCATTGCATGTCTTTTTGTAGGCTTCAAAAAAATGGAAGGAAAGTCAAATGGATGTTCAAAAGCAGTCGGTTACCGATCACTTGGCAGCCATGGGCGCCGCTACGGCTCAGGTCATCCAGCTGACCGGAGGTTCGAACCTCGTTCTTCACATGCAACAATGGCATGACGTAATCGATTTACTTTATTTGTAGCCATTCCCGACAAGGTTGATCATACGGCCGTTGGAGCTGCCATATCGACGATTAGCAGCAATATACCGAGCATGACCAAAGGGGTTAAGACGATTGCAGCGCTTATGGAGGAGGAAGAAAGAGGGAACAATCTGCTTGAGGCAACACGCAAGCTTTGTCGAGCCATTACGGACATGCTGGGTTCCGTTAGCCCCGGCAAACCTCAGGTAAAGCAGTGGTCTCTCGCGATTGACATTAAGCGTTCAATAAGTTGCAGCCACGACAGACTGTTCTCGCTGCTGCTGGTCGAGTAGGTGACTTCAGTCACGCAATGATACAAACCATCGATCAACCGGACGAGACCGCCAAGGACTTCCAGGTTTGCCTTTCTATTTTCTACTCAGATCAGGACATAGATTTCTCACAAGTGATCGCGAAGAAAAGGAAATGGTCTTTGCATTCACTTGAAAGCTATTAGTAACTGTTTGCGTAGGATATTGGCTCTTGAGAATACGTCTAAATATTTTGGGAGTGACAGGTTTGCGTCATTAACTCATTTCGTCTTTTCTTCCCTTCCCTCTTTCAAGCTCACTTTTGGCGGGCAGTATCCTGCTGGTCGTGCATAGCATCCACAGCAAAGGATAGGTTGGAAGCTGAGATTTTATCTCGAAAGTGTTAGCAGCCTTATAGGTCTATGTAGTATTAATGCTTACAGGCCGACTACTCTGTAAGCAAGAATAAACTCGTGAATCCGTGGTAGGGAAACGTGCGTAGAAAGACTCCGTTTTTACTTGACAACTGCCTGCCCCTCTACTGCTGAATTACTTTTTAAGGCTTGCACGCTTTCTACAGTTTACGTGAATATGCAATGAAGAATTCCGTACTATCCCGAAATTCCGTGAATTGTAATAGCTAAATGGGGCTGGTTTGTCCCCTTTATTGTTTTGCCAAGCAGTCTTTTCGTTATCTTGTTTTTTTTCAAAAAAACTCCAGTCCGTATGAGCGAGCAAGGAAGGATGCTTGTTTGAACTGATTGCCCCCTTTCGTAAAGCTTGGTCTTCTTACAAGCGTGCCTGCAAGTGATATAGTCTGTTACCTAAAGCTACGTCCGTTTTTGAAAGTGATGAAAGGGTTGCTGTTCAGTCTACGCATTGGAGCTTTGAACAAGAACAACTGATAGGGTAAAGGGTGAGTCAAGCAAGTGAAAGTATCGCTTGATGCGCGTAGGGGCAGAATCGATTTTTTATGCCCAAAGTTCATTAAGAAAGTATGTAATGATGAAAGGAAGCGGCGTGCTATTGCATTTCCATTTACGTGCTTTTCTTCTTTTAGGACGTCCTAGTTCAGCTGGCCAAGAATGTGGCCACAGGAACGGCCCATTTGGTGCTCAAAGCGAAGGCAGTAAGCAGCAAGTGCGAAGAGCAGCCGTTGCAGGACAAGGTGATCCATTCTGCAACGCAGTGTGCCTTTGCCACCTCTCAGCTAGTGGCCTGCGCCCGAGTAGTGGCGCCAACCATAGATAGCCCTGCCTGTCAGGAGCAGCTTACGGAAGCTGCTAGGCAAGTTGCCAGGGCTGTTGAACAATTGTTGAAGGATGCAGAGGTGCGCAGATGCCCATCGGATGCTGAGACTTCTATAGACTTTTTACCTCCGCTTCAGATGTCGTGCAAAGACGAAAAGTCGGTTGGTGACCTGAAGGAGGCGGCAGCTCAGGTTTCTCGTGCCTTAACAGCCCTGCTCAATCATGTCAAAACTGGTCCCGAACGCGCAGTAGCCACTGAGCACGATCGTGATTTGAACCGAATTATTACCACATCTGACAAGCTCATCTCCTATACTGGATCAGCCAATGAGATGATCCGTCAAGCTAAGGTACTGGCCGAGGCGACCACTCATTTGGTGAGGGCATTTCTTGTCTGTTATTGACTTAAGTTGGAATTGCATTGATCTTGAGGTGACACATATACGCGGTGAAGCGGATGTTCAAACCGAGAAGGAGCATCTTCTTTCGGCGGCCAAACGTTTGGCTGATGCAACAAGCCGTATGATCGAGGCGGCTAAAGCGTGCGCAGGAGTGCCAGATAACGTATCCCATCAAGTGGCCCTGAAAGCTGCCGCTGAGGATGTCCGAGCAGCCACAAGCGAAGCAGCTGAAGTTCAGTTACGTCGGCAGGCCATACAAGCTTTGGAACAGGCGGCAAGACAAACTGCGGCTGGAGCCACTCAAGTATCCACGGCGGTCCGGGTTTGTGAACCGTACAACACGAGCGCCCAAAGTCGCGATGCTCTTTCGCAGCATTGCAACTTCGTTAACGAGGTTAATTGCATTCCACTTTTTTTGTCGTTCAGCACTCGTAGGTTGTCCTATTAGCATTAGATACGAATGGTCTTTTTTTTTCGTATATCCATTTTTTAAATCAATCCGAGTCTCCCAACTTTTAGCAGCAAGTAGTGATGACTGCCAACTCTATTGCAGCTTGTCAACAGCCTCATAGCTTCCGTGAAACACTGCCAAAGCCAGCCGAACAACCGAACGTATCAGTTGGAACTGCTGTCCGTTTGTCAAGAAGTGTTACTGCCCTGCAGTCGTCTGATAAATTCGTGCCGTTCGTCGTTGCCTACAATTAAGGACCAATCGGCGAGCATGCAACTGAGCACCTCAACAAAAATGCTTGCAGAAGCCTTATCCGAGCTGAGAGTTGCCGTTACAAAGGTATTAGCGACTTTTTCTCTATGAAACATTCTAGGCTGTTTTACATTTTTTCAAAAAGTAAAACATTCCATAGGACTAATCGTTATAGGTGCAGAGTCATTTTGGAGGTGTCGATTTGGATAGTGCCATTGAAATGGTCAAACATTTGGAGGAAGAGTTGACCGAAATTCAAGACTCCTACAATCAAAAGTTGTTGCGACCCGCCCCGGGTGATACGGTAAGTTGCCATTGCTGATCGAGTTGTACCATTACGTTAGGCTTGAAATGGGCGTATAATCAACTGGTGTGATATAGGCTGAGAATGCTTGCGGTCGGCTAACTTCGGCAACCAAGGTGGTCGGTTCGTCGGTTGCTCAGTTACTTTCAGCCGGCGCCCAAGCTGATCCTCAGTACGTTAACATGAGCGCCCAAGAGGTTACGGACAGCCTAAGACAGTTGATATACTCCGTGCGTACGGTTTGCGCCAACGTTGGAGAAGTGGATGGCAATCGGTTGATAGACCTTTGTCGAGACGTCATGTCGAAGTCGTCTCGTTTGTTCGAGGAGATACGACGTTGTCTGACCCAGCCGACCGACCCTGACAACCAGCAAAGGTTGGCTCAGGTTGCCAAGGCACTTACGTTTAGTTTGAACAGTTGCGTCAATTGCCTTCCTGGCCAGCAAGATGTCGACAGCGCCATTCGTTCCGTCGCCAACTTGATGGATTCGATCTCCATTGAAAAGGTTAGTATCTCACTATTAGTTTTCACATACCTCGCGTTGTACACGGCGTTCAGCGATCGGTAAACATCAATCTTTAAGTGATCGTCCATCCACTTACCTATTGTTTCTCTTTAAGTAACGGAAGTGTCTGCAGCAAAATTGCAGGCGTCTTTCCAGTTTCAGAAGCCGCTTTTTAAACTCCACAAAGTGTATGTTTTCCCATTAAGGGCAAAGCAGAGGAATTGTGCAATACATTTGGCGAGACTGTAGCTTTAAGCTTTCGCAGGCACTCAGCTTATGGGTGGTCGATAATTCTTTATGTACTGATCTTGCATTGCGTTACATTAAGCTGTGGAATTCCTGATTTTTGGTTAGTTTGGAAAGGATACAACGAGTTTTGAAATTTTTTGAGCTTAGTAAATATCAGCATAAGTTCTCACTTCTTTTTAGGGAAGTGATTTGTTCATCGCGCGTTTGCTAGCGCTGTATCCGCTCGTTTTCTAAGCTCAGATGTAAGTGGAAGAATTTCGCAGACTGCTTTTATTAATTGGCCTTTGTTTAGCTCGGGTAATTCTTGGGAAATTGAATAATGTAAAGACTCATCTTTACGGATAGTCAAATCATTCTTTTATTTAAGTTGCGAAACCGGTTCGAACTCAAAAAATTTTGGCATCCTCTAACGAGTCCGCAAAATCGCACGTTGACATGTAACATCGCATTTTCTCTCGCTTCTCTTCATCCTTTCTGCAATGTGGACAAACATTTTGAAAATGTCTTCGCTTTCGCCATCGATGCGGAAATAGAGCAGACCGTCGATTAACCAGTCCATTTGCATGCAATTGATGGCGCGTAGACGTTCTCGAATGTTTAGTCTTCTTCGGCGAGCTGCAATTTTTTGCCAACAGACAAACTATTCCTTGATTTTGCTCGCGCCATTTCTCGTTAATAGCAAAGTTTTCTCCCCATCATTAAAATCGATTGTGACCAGAAAAAAGTAGTGCCCGTTTTGTACTTTGTTTTTCTTTTTTGTAGTTAAGTCGAAGGGAACGGTCCATCTCCTCTGACTGCTTCCGATCGTGTCTTGAGCTTAGATGGCGTCATTAAATTTGCATCGCTCGACCTTGTGTTTACATTCATCTGCTCTCTTACGCCTCCAAAAATTTCCCTTTGCTTCAGAATTGGAGTCAAATGAATTTGCATTTAGTCCTTTCCTTCGAATGGCCATAGAGAATAGGTGATTAATTGCGACACCCGTTTGGCTGTGTTACGTTGGGTGCATATTGCCGAATGAAATTGTACAGTTCATTCATCTTGTCGAATGTATTTTCAGATAACTCAAAGCGTACGATCGCCAGTCGAAGTTCAGGATGACATTCACCGATGTGCCAGTCAGTTGACCGAAATAACCAACCGTCTGGTCAGCGGAGCTGTAAAGCAACAACCTCTTTTGGAGGACGTATTCGACGACTTTACGAAATGCTTGCGCAGACTGGTATCCATAGTGATGGAGTTAGCTTCCCATCAACAGGTAGGACATTTTGCCTATGCTAAGTCGACCTTTTCTTTTATTGCTGATGTCTATTTCAAAGGATCCTGCCGCTCGTGAGCAAATGTTGAACGCCATGCGTGTGGTCGTCGACCATTCCATCCGCCTGCTTTCCTCAGTAAAGACGTACAGCGCCAATCCGAATGCGGTCAATGCAAAGCAGCAGCTGACCACAGCGGCTCGGTAAACTCATTCCATCTTCTGGTTGATACTTGTTGCGAATTTTGACAATCTGTTGTTGACTTCAGCTCTTTAACTGACAGTATCAATCGCCTAGTGGACGTATGCACTAGCGGATCGCCCTGGCAGAAGGAGTGCGACAGCGCCCTTCGAAATATGCAAGTAGCGAAAACGCATGCTATACTTTGTGGTATTGCAAACTTGAAATGCGGATTTTTAGGCTGTGTACCACTTGCTCGATTATCCTGACCAACATGTTAACAATTACTCCTACTTTGAATGCCTTGATATGGTAACGGAGTATTCAAAGGTGACAAATCTTTATACAATAGGTTTTTGGCTGTTACGTTACGTCTGCCTTGCAGAACCTTGGCGAAGGCATATCTGGGATAGCGCATTACGCAAAGCAGGGTGAACTTAGCATGTTTTGCCAGTCGGTGCGCATGGTCAGCGATGCGGTCTGCGGACTGGGTGAGACTGCAGCTCAGGTATTTTTCCATTGGCAAAGATTTACGGGCGTACAGTTTTGGCTTTGTCTTCTGCAGGCTGCCTACCTGGTTGGAGTGGCCGACGCAAACAGCATTCCTGGAACTCCCGAGTTGATTAACATGAACCGGTTCAATGCAAGCGTTCAGTCGGTTGTGGAGGCTTGCGAAAAGATCAGCTCACGCAAGCTGAACCAAGCGGAAATCTTGGAAGCCGCCACTGTTATTGCCAAGCAAACTACTCTTTTGGCTAACATATGCCGCGATGCTTCAAGCCAAACATCCGACGCCGGAGCTAAACGCCATTTCATCAATTACGCTCGAGATGTCGCCAGCTCGACGGCCAACTTGATCAAGGCGATTAAGGTTCTTTTGCAATTCATAAGGAGACAGTACACCAAGTTGCGATGTTCAAATTACAGGTGTTGGACCACGAATTCAATGATGCTAATCTTGTTGAATGCGACGAGTGCACAAAGCCTCTGCTCTCCTCGCTGGACAATCTGTCCACTTTTGTCCTTTCTCCGGAATTTGCCGGCGTTCCAAGCAAGATCAGCCAGCAGGGTCGCAGCGCTCAGCAGCCCATAGTGTACGCCGGTCATTTAATGATCGACGGGTCTATCGAAATGATTAAAACGTCAAAACTGCTTGCGCTGAACGCGAAGGACCCACCGACATGGCAGCTGCTGGCCACCTATTCCAGGGCCATATCGGATAGCATAAAGGGCCTCATTGCCGCCATCAGGTGGCCGTTACCGAGTTTCTTTGTTTGTTCGTCATCTTTGACTTTCTTTCAGGGACAAAGCGCCGGGACAGACTGATTGCGACTTGGCTATAGAAAAAATGGCATTGCTAATCCGTATGCTGGACCAAGCTTCTTTGGCCGCCATCAACCAATCCTTGGAACCGAGCACCGAAAATTCTGAGCAAGTACGTCGATGGGACAGTTGGCCTATCGCAGTTGTACAAACTGAACTTTGGGTCATTTCAGGGTTTCTACGAACAGATAGACAACAACAGTCGTCAATTGGCTGAGCGAGTGCCTGGTCTGCAAGCAGCCGCAAAGAGAGAAGCTGAAAACATTAGCCATCGGGTAAACTTTATGCGCAGTCGTGGGCGGGCACATCTTTCGTTCTCCTGTTTTTTCCTTTCTCACGCTGCCAAATGCCATTTCAGGTGTGCGACATAATGGTGTTCTTTGAACCCCTAACGACGGCTTGCATTGGCGCCGCGTCGTTGAGCATGAACTCGCGTCGTCAAATGGCCTTTCTAGACCAATGCAAAACGGTGATGGAATGTCAACTTCAATTGCTTTACGCAACGAAGGACTCGGCTGGAAATCCAAAAGTACCTTTCCGCAGCGCGGCGGACGCAACTTGCTCCGATACGTTTGTGTTGAAGGCGGAGGAATTCCATGCAAGCGTTGACGAAAGCGGTCAAAGCTTAACTGAAGCCATAAACGAGCTTCTCCAAACGGTCGGCGAAGCGATCAGCGAAGCTGGCAGCGTGAGTACCCTTTTGGAGGAAATAAGAAAGGCTATATCATGGGTACGGTTCTTTCTATTTGCATAAGGTCCCGAATGTACAGACGCATTTTTGCAGACTGATGAGCCTCTGGTGCACGATGTTGGCGAATACGTCGACTATCAAACCCGAATGATCCACTACTGTAAGGAGATAAGCCGACTGGCACAGGAGATGGTAGCAAAATCGTATTCAAACGTCGAGGATATTGGCGCATTGGCGACTGACTTGATGAAAAACTACTGCCTTTTGGCAAACGACACCCGAGGCGCTTGTGCCACAGCTAGTTCGCCTGAGGTTGCAACATAAGCAAGATGACTGACCATTCTCTTTCCTGCAAGTGACTCTATTGTAGGTGGGTCAGAAAATAAGAAGCGCCGTGCAAGAGTTGGGCACCGCTTGCATCGAGCTGATCAAGTACGCCGGTGCTTGCCGTGCCAATCCGCAGGATCACTTTTCCAAGCAAGATTTGGCTGACGGTGCACGACATACGGTCGAAAGTGTTGCTCTCGTTCTTGCTGCCCTTCGAATGGGAGCCAAAGGTACTCAAGCATGCATTAACGCTGCTTCTACGGTCAGTGGCATCATCGGCGATTTGGACACAACAATCATGTTTGCCACGGCTGGTACATTGAACCCGGAGAGAGAAGGAGAGGTAACGGTTTTTTGTTCCTTCCTCTACTGTCCGCCTTGAAGCGACGCTGTTAATACCTTAAAACGTCGTGCAAGGCGTAATTCTCAATTGGCGTTCGTCAGACGAATTCCGCGTATGTATTAACATTATTGTTCGCTTTCGTTTGAATAGATGAAGTCACTGGAACTGTAGACATATTTTGTGGGAGGTGAAGTTGTTCCTTTCTTACTTTCTGGACAACTTGAGCCCGGTGCTCTTAGACAGAGCTTTCGGTTCAAACGTTATCAGCTCTTCGGTGTCTATGAAACTGTGTTCAACGAATGGTAGGCTGAGTGGTCCCACTGTTGAGAGTAACGCAATCCAAGTTCGGCCCAACGTTGTAGAAAGCCATCTGTTCTTTTTATTTCAAGCTCTAAAGGAAGCCAGCCACCTTTTTAATAGACTCTGACGTTACAAGCGTTTATCAGTTTTTGAACAGCGTAGGGCAAAGTTGAAATTCGTTGGATTCTTTTCGAAGTGATTACATAGAAAGTGACCGCTGCGAATCCGTTGCGCTCTTTTGTTTCATTTGGATTTGTAGAATTGACAAGTAGCTTTCCCTTTTGGCAATTGAGGTGATAGGGGATCTGTCGGTTGTTTCCTTTCAAGTTTGCCTCAGAGTAGTTTACATAGAATCGCGGAAGTTGTGACCTTGAGAAACTATTGCTGTTCGCCTTTGATTCGGTTGTGTTGGGTTCAGGTCTTCTCGGACCATCGCGAGGCGATTCTAAGGACTGCAAAGGCACTGGTTGAAGATACAAAGGCTTTGGTTGCTGGCGCCGCGTCTAGCCAAGAACAGTTGGCCGTGGCCGCTCAAAATGCAGTTCGTACAATTGTGATGCTTTCCGAAGTGGTCAAATCCGGCGCTGCAGCGCTAACATCCCAGAATGCGGAAGCACAGGTTTAACATGCCCTTCCGTATTACAGTTGACTTGTAGTTGGTCAATTTTAGGTTTTGGTGATCAATGCAGTCAAGGATGTGGCCGCAGCATTGTCCAGCTTGATTCAAGCTACTAAGAGCGCGTCCGGAAAAAGCTTCAACGACCCAGCGATGAACAACTTGAAAGAGGCAGCCAAAGTACCATTTCGTATAGTTTTACGTTCTGTGAGCCTTCTTTTGTTTGCAGGTTATGGTTACCAATGTGACCAGTCTTTTGAAAACGGTGAAAACCGTGGAGGACGAACACCAGCGCGGAACGAGAGCCTTGGAAGCGGCTATAGAGGCTATAGGCCAAGAGATTAGGGTAAATGTCCTTGTGTCTCAGCAACATACGCCAATGACACAACTTCTTGCTTAAAGGCATACGACTCAGTTGAACAGCCACAGCGCACGGCACGACCTGAAGAGCTAATACGCGTAACGAAGCCGATCACTGATGCAACTGCTAAGGCTGTTGCTGCTGGTCAATCCTGTCAACAGGACGACGTGATAGCTGCTGCGAATTTGGCTCGACGAGTAATATCCGACTTGCTAGGCTGTTGCCGAGTAATGATGCAATTATAGTCATATATGTAGTTTTTATAAGTCTTATCCATTTTGTAGGCAGTTGCTTACTCTTCCGAAAATGCCGAGGTCCGCTACAGATGTCTTGATGCTGGCAGAGATGTAGCCGTCAAAGTGCGAGAACTTCTGCAAACCCTAAACAACGTAATCCTGAGATCCTTTGATTGCACTTGGTGGATAATGGATGCAATAGAATGTGGATTTTTAGGTTTTGCTGAAGCCGACTCAAGAATGCCGGCAGATGATGACGCCAGCATCTCGTCTTATCGCCCAAGCAGTTACTGATCTAGTCGCCCAAGTGGATTTGCTGAAGGGTGCCGACTGGGTAGATCCCAGCGATCCAGCAGTTATAGCCGAAAATGAACTTCTGGGTGCCGCTAGTTCGATTGAAGCAGCAGCGAGAAAGTTGGCGCAGCTTAAACCTCGTCCTCAACCCAGGGTAGGTGAACTGTTGTTATTTCCAACCCCCAACGCTCCGTATGCCTTTAGCTATTAAATTAATAGCGTACGTATTTGAACGGCACGTCATGTACAGAATTTATTGGCTACTTGTAGGAAGCGGATGAAATGCTCAACTTTGATGAGCAAATCTTGGAAGCTGCAAAATCCATAGCTTCGGCTGTTACTGCCCTAGTCAAAGCTGCTTCGGCAGCGCAGCGAGAGTTGGTTTCCCAGGGTCGGGTAAGAGGGTTTGGTTTAACGAACAATTGAACTTCTCCATTTGTGTAAAGGTTGACCCAAGACCAACCCTGCAAACGGACGATTACCAATGGTCTGAAGGTCTCATTTCGGCTGCGCGAATGGTGGCGGCTGCCACACACTCGCTATGTGAGGCTGCCAACGCTTTGGTTCAAGGGCACGCTTCTGAGGAGAAGCTCATATCCGCCGCTAAGCAGGTACGTAACTTCACTGCGTTTTTTGGATTAGCGTATATTTCATTATTGAACTTGTGTGCTCAGGTTGCCGCGTCGACTGCTCACCTCCTAGTAGCGTGCAAAGTAAAGGCGGATATGAACTCGAAGGTCATGCGACGACTGCAAGCCGCTGGTAATGCTGTGAAGACTGCAACGGAACATTTGGTGCGAGCAGCAAAGCAGGCAATCGAAATAGAAGACGAAAGAACTTTGATCATATCCCAACGGATGGTATCCGGAATAGCCCAAGTGTTGGATGCTCAAGAGGAGGTGCTCAGAAAGGAAAGGGAATTGGAAGAAGCTCGCGTCAAACTGGCGGCCATTCGAAAGGCTAAATACAAGGACAAGCCAGTTGGTGGTAGTCATGAAGGATCGCCGGAAGTGATGGACTATTCCGACTTTTGACCCTGCCCTTCTAAATGCGCGCCCTCTCGCTAAACTAGCTGTTACGTTTTGCCGCTTTTTGTTGCATACACATGCGTATATTGCGGTTGTTCTTTCGCCGTCTACCCCTTTCCTTCCCCAGCCGCCCGTACTCGTTTATCGACGGCGGTTTCTTTGCTTTTTGCAGTCGCTGGCGGAGGGGAAAATTTGTCGTCCATTTTATTTCCTAACTTTTCATAGTCGATCAGATTCTTGTACACACACACACACACACACACGTACGCAGACGCTACATACACGTTGCTTTCTGCCATGATTGCAGAGCATACCTTTTTCAGCGACATGCTATAGATGCGAGAGTATAGATAAAGATTGTTTAACTTGTACTACTGCTATTGCAGTTTGCTAAAGTAAAGGAGCTACGTAGCTCCGTCGCCTACTCCCTTGCAATGTATTTTGTTAGCTCTTCACAGTTGTTCCTTGCAATGTTAACCACGACGGTGCGTTCGGGCGCTGAAGGCAGTTACGACTTGTCCCATTGCGGAGTCTGTATCTATTCCAATTAACTGCACTCAGACATTCAAAACTCTTCTGCGGCTTTGTTCTAGCAGATATTTCGTTGTTCCCGAAAAGGCAAAGATGGTCATGCAATTAGAACAATTCAAAGTAAGTCACTACGATAGCAATGCTTTGTCACTACCTTTTACTAATAGCACTGTTTGCCTGCTGGCTGAGCTAGCGAAGTGATACAAGAGTAAAGTTCAGACTTTTGCTGAGCCGCGAGAGAGAGAGAGAAAGCTAATTTTGTGTTCCATTAAATATTTCAAGGTCCCAGCAACAATCTGATTTCGTCCATAAAGAGATGCAACAAGGCATCTCATTACCTTAGAATTTGACAGGGTGCTGTAATTCAGCAGTGCAGCACTATTTTATAGCTAATGGAAACGGGTTAGGGTCAAAATCCGGAAAGGCGAAATCCCGAAAGGTCAAAATCCCGTAGGGTCAAAATCCCGCATGGGTCAAAATCCCGATAGGTCGAAATCCCGAATAGGCCGGAACTGCAAAGCGTGGCCTTGTTTAGGTTGTGCATTGGCAACTTCTAGTTTTGGATTAGTCGAAATGACTCCTTCAGCATTTGCGGCTCACCTATGAACACAGCTGGTTTTTTTCAGCAGTGCAATCTTTTTACTAACCATAAGAAGGCAAAGAGATCAACACGGTTAACAAAACTAGAGGAGAACTAGATGTCAATGCACAACTGAAGCAAGGCCACACTTTACAGTGCACTTTCAACCTATTCGGGATTTTGACCCATGCGGGATTTCGACCCTTCGGGATTTTGACCTTTCGGGATTTTGACCGCCACCGAATGGAAACATGTAAAGTGCCACAGTTTAAGGTTGAGATTACCTTTACATTGTTTTCACATCTTCAGGGGCATAAAGGCAGATCAGCAGTCTTACTTAACACCAGTTAATTGTTCGACAGTTGTGATAAGGGAAACTTAACTGCCATGGCTTTGCAGCGTTGCGAAATTTTTTCCTTTCGAAATTACTGTGACCGTTTGGCTTCACGCGAAAGCGCCACCATTTGCCACCTGCAATTTCCTATGGAGCACAAATTCGCAAACGTTTGCGTGAGGGCAATGGGAGCAGTTCGTTCACGCTGTTTGCTTTTCGTTCAAATCAATCACCTACGAGGGAAGCTCACCTGTTGTCAGACAATTGCTTAATTATTTATGAACAGTTTCGGTGGACTGTTGGTAATAGGGAGCAGTTGCCCACCACAGAATATTCTGTATGTTTGTTGTTAGAGCATTGATAGCCACGTTTCTTGCTCCTTCGACGTAGCTGTTACGTCTCAACTCAGGATGAGAAAACGCATTAATTCTGAATAATTAAGGTGAACACTTTTCGCAAGAAAACAGTCAGTAGGGAAATTCGTAATTTTTGTAGTTACTTCATTTCCATCATTCAAACTCTACTTCGAACTGACATTGTTTCAAGCGGTGGCCACTAGTTGAGAAATGCCAATTTAATACCACTTTCCTTATACTGGAGACTTTTGGCTTGACGAACGGTAGATAACTTAAGCCATTCGTCAACCCAAAGTGACAGGCAGCGTTTTGTTATAATGTCTCAGAGATGGATGGAAACAGAAATGCCTGAAGCTATGTTAATTCTACTTTTTCCTGAAAAGCGCTCTGCAATAAGAATTTGTTCTGGAGGTATCTCAGCGAATTGTTGATAGGCTATCTGCGGCTCGTAAGCTATGCAGAAGCAGACTAATCTCCTGGAGATGCTCGCTCGTGCTGTAACTCTCATAGATTGACTCCGTTGCAAGCTGAAGCATTTCCAATGGTAATAAGGACGGTTACATTTCTGGTTCAGGTAACTTATTTCGTAACGTACAATGATATGAATAACTCAAGAAGTTTCACGAAAAATTCAAAGCAAGGATCGTTCAGCACAGCACTACGCCATCTGAGGAAGGCACGAAGCCATTAAACATATTATTAATATTGTTGTTATTGTAGAATAAAAAACGGGGTGCACAAAACAATGGGCTTTCCATTTTCGGCTCTTGTCTCTTAGCTGCCGCAACGTCAAAAAAATGCAGGTTCCCTTTTAAAAAACATGCTGGCATTCGTGTTCTACCCTTAGTGGTGAACACGCCAACCATCTTGTAGTCCCCTTGCCTAAACCTGACCCAAAATATTAGCCTTGCGTTTTGGCTTAGGCTTAGGTAAAGGCAGAACAGGATGGCCCGCGAACCTACAGTATGACGATGGAGTAGCTAAGAGACAAGAACCCCATTTCCCCATGAAGACGGAGCAAGAGCAGTACGGAAAGTTGCAGAAGAGCGTTATGAAACACCATTATTTAATATTATTGCCGTGTCAGATATTTTTCATCCCAAAGTTTTTGTGTGTTAACAAAGAAGTAAACTTTGTCTTTTCAGAGCTTTAACAACCTGTCTTGCCCCGTCGTCAGCGAAACGAGTGACAAAGGATCTTTCATCGTTCGAGAGCTCTGAAAGAACAAAGTTTATTTTTTCATTACGGAACTTAGTTTTTCCCGAAAATAAACTTTGGAATGAAGGCACACGGATTGAGCTTTCGGAATTGACCATGTTCCAGTGTCAGCGTGTCAGAAAAGGTTTGCTATGGTTGTTAAGTGGTTTATACAGGAACTAGTTCTGAATGATAAACGGCTGCACAGCTATCATATGCCTTTTCTCACACTCGCAGCGGAATGATGTGGATTCCGGAAGCCTTGCTTTATCAGCTGTACTTGCGAGTAGAATACCATGTAAAGAAGTAACAGTTTCGTTTCCATCAGATTTACATACTGCTAATTGATTTTTAGGGACAGTGGTGTGGTATCCTTACATTAATATTGATAAAAATACTGTAGCCGTAATAGTCTTTAATTCCTCACCTCAGTCACGATTTTAAGAATTCAGCTTATGCTTATCCGAGACTAAGAACATCGTTCGCTCTCTTAAGCTTTTTTAGCAGGCAAGAAAGTCGCGGCAGTTATCGTTCCAGTCCTCCGTTTCCTAATTGATTTTCAATGTTAGCCCACGCCGTACTTCCTTTCTAGAATTTCGAATCAACTCTTTACTCAGCACCTAACAATTACTGATGAGCAGATGCTTAGTGGGCCATTCAGCGCCTTATGCGTTGAAGAAATTGATGAAATGCCTACTCCAGGTTGTACTTCATAAATTATTTTACAACGACTTCACGTTCAGCTCAAATGACTGCGTAGGAGAAAAGCCACCTTGTCAGACGAGTCTGCTCGACGATGAGAGATTGTAGTGACAAAACTGCTTTTATGGATAATAATACAATCCGCATTGGAGTTGCGCCTTGGTTCATGATGCATCCAGAATGTTTCCTCGTGCCTGACTGCTACAGCGGCTACGAGCTTGAGGTACTCGAGCTGGTCGCTCAGATGCTTCACTTAAGCGTCGTTCTCGTAGTCTCCAATACTACCGGTTGCGGTAGTCCCATAAATGTCACGAGAAATTGGTCATCCTTATGTGGTATGCTGCAAAGGAACGAAATTGACATTACTGGCAACGTATGCGGTTTGGAGCAAAGTCGAGTAGACGATTTCGGCTTTAGTTGGCCCGTCTGGCAAGACGAGCAAACATTTTGGATAAGGGCACCTACTTTTGAATCGCAGATGTTCAATCCGGCTGCCCCCTTTAACGCGCAAAGTTGGGTTACGCTCGCCGTCATTATAACATGCTCAGTGGCGGTCTTGTCTACTTATTACTACGCTCGCTCCGGGGATAAAGGTGTAAAATCGCTTTACCAGGCTAGTAGCGAGATGACAAATTCTTGTTTCTTGTTCGACCGCCCTCCGAGAAGATTTTTTTGGATTTGTGGTCTCTTCTTCCTGGCAGCGATAAAGCTAGCATACGTCACCTACATCCGAGCTGCCTTATTGTATCCTCGTCCATTTTACGCTCCTTTTAGGGATATTAATGAATTGGCTGTTCGGCTTGCAGCTGGTGAGTACAAGCTTCTCCATTATCACTCCGATCCAGCTCAAGTAGTACCCAATGCACCACCAAAGACGGAAGAGATTATTATGAATGCCATAGAGAAGCACGGATACTATTACGTGAATAGATCTGATTACAACGTGCTACTTGATGCGATTCTTGAATATCCCAACGCGGTTATGGTTAAATCGAGTACCTTTGCCGACGTGTACGCGATGCTTTATCCCAACCGAACCAAACTGTGGCGCATTGCCGACGAGGTGGTGTCCAGTTCACCATTGAGCTACCTTTGGAGGAAGGGATTTCCATTAGAGGAGAAAATCAACCAAGCACTTGTGGAGCTTGGAAACGGAAAGGAAGAAATCTTACGCAGAAAAGTTGCCTACTCCACCCAGCAGGTTCACAACAATCCGATGCTGTTAGGATCGACTTATTCCGAAACGGATCCGATCAAGTTGCGCCACGTTTCTGGCCCATTGGTGTATCTTCTCATTTGCGTACTAATTGCTTCAGCAGTGCTTTCGATCGAGCGCTTCTGGGCACGAAGGTAAAGTTTCTCTGGGCATCCTTTTGCAGCATTTCGATCCATCAAATCTATAAAGTCCCTACCAGCGGTACGCTTCTTCATATTCGTAACGTCCGCCACTGTGAACGGCCCACCAAGCGTCATGTACAAATCGCTTGACAGTTCTACCTCAGTGATACGGTATTTAAACCAGTTATCTAATTACTGCTTCCCGTAGTATGCAAATTGTGTTCTTACCATGTTCGACAAATTGTTCCATTGCAAAAATATTATCAAAAAAGAATTGCATTGTAGTTCTCAGGCGGCGTTTGCGCAAAATACGAAGTGCAAACAAATATTTACGTTAATGATTTTAGAAAACTTGAATAATGGAACTTTGACTTGGGCCGTTGTAAAAATCGAAGTTCACTGTCTGGAGCTTTCAGGGCCACACGTGAAAGCCTGAAGGCTTTAGAAAATAAACTTTCAATTTTAGAGACCACATAAAACCCTACCGTCGATAGGGTAGGAATGTAGTATACAACTTAGGCATGCAGGCGTCGTGGTAAACAATTGGTGCGCAACTGAAATCAATGTCTTAAATCATCAACACGTTTTCATTACTCTGGCATGCACGGGAAACGTCGAAACAAATGTACGCTGTAGAAGCACATTAGATATACATATGTTTATTGCTTGCCGGGGCAATGTTTTCAAATAAGTCAAAGGAAGTCCTTAAAAAGAAAGAGGCATAAAAGGCGTTAAAATAAGGACAATAAAAAATAGTCCTAAAACACAGCATTCACAGTGCAAGTGAACATGAACAACAAACACCTTATTCTGATTTCGCATAAGAACAGATTTTTCCTATTTCAGCGTATCACTTAGCAATCTGACCACAGTACGATACAGCGTAGTTCAAGGCTCCTTGTCGCCTCCATGTAACTGACGGTGAATGAGGTTCTTGTACAAACCTTCCTGTGACAGGAGTTCAGCATGCGTTCCTTGCTGCACGATACGCCCACCGCTAATCACTACAATCCTGTCAGCCCTTTCAACACTGCTGAGTCGATGGGCAATTAAAAGAACGGTATGACCAGCAAGATTATTGTAGATCGCTTCTTGAACCTACAAAAAAATATATACCCTACGTTATCTATAGTTTGGTTAGCTCTTAGTATTAAGTGCTGAACGGAAACATACGACATACAAAATGATGCGTCACATTACCCAAAATTAAACATTTCGACGCAAAGCAAAGAAGGGTTAAATGCCGACAGTGTTAAGTTGCCATACCACGAATTCAGATTCGGCATCCAAAGCACTGGTTGCCTCGTCCAGCAGAAGCACTTTTGGTTTGCGGAAGAGCGCGCGAGCAATGGCCAGACGCTGCTTTTGTCCCCCTTTAGTAAAAGTATACAATAAGCTACGCGTACGGAAAAGAAGTACACACCAGAAAGTTGGACGCCCTTTTCGCCAACTTCCGTGTTATAACCGCGAGGAAAGGATGATACGAAGCTATGAGCGTTGGCCAACTGAGCAGCTGTCTGGGTGTTCGACAAATCAATGTCGCCATTTTCATATCCATACGCTATATTTTCCCGAATGGAACGTGCAAACAGAACCGGTTCCTGGCTGACCAGCGCAATCTAGGTAAAAATTAAACCTTGCTGAGAGAACTGCTTGGAAATAATACATAGATAAGTACAGTATGCCATATCACTTCTGCTGACTCCCGTCGCGAAGAAGCAGAAGCTAATATTTTAACTTTAATGTTACACCATAAGATCGTATTGAAATAATGCAGCATTGACGTTACAAAAACAAAACAGCGTAAAAGTTCCGTGAGACAGTGCTAAAAGTTATCAAATAAGACTTCATGGCGCCAATCAGAAGAATATTTCAAAGTTGGCATCGAAATACCACAAAATATCTTCATCGTAAAAGTTACGACGTGCAGCTTTATTGAAGAAAAATAAAAGAACGAGAAACATCGGAGTTTTCGGGATGTGCAGGTCCCATCTTAAGCGTAATACATTGTCAGAGGGAAGGTTGACAGGGTGAATTGCAGCAATGAAGTGTCAAGGTTGGAAGTTAATGAGGCTTGCTAGTTTTGTTTTTGTTTTGCTTTTCTTTTCCTTACTTTTGGTCATCTTTATAGTGTGACGTCTTTCTTTTCTATACATACCAAAAGCTTTCGGGACCGTATATTTCTTCTTTTCTTTTCCTTTGTGAATAAACGAGCGCCGAAACTTTTACGACGAAAACACATACACCCGTTACAAGGCATCCTATTTCCAAACATAACAATCTCCATCGTTTACGCTAATCTGGATAAGTCAACTTCGCAAATGAAAATCACTGTTTATACTGTATCAATAACATAATTTTTATAACGGACAACAGATCTTCCGTCCTCGATAGCAAAAAGCACAGTCAGCGGGATTAATAGAAGCCCCATTCCATAATATGCAAGTGCGTGTTAAATAGGCGTCGGTAAGTTCCATGCTTATTATTTCGATTGGAATATGTCAAGAAAAATAATATGAAAGTTAAAAAGGTCAATACAGAATCTGTTAATAGGTTGCCTAACTGGATTGACCGCAACTAAATGTTAGTAGCGCTTAACGCAATCAATATTAGGAACGTCTACTTTGCTGGTAGACGTAGCGTACATGATGCTCAGAACTTGCAATTTCAATTGCAGTTGAAGTTTGAGAAACGCATTCTTCAAGCCGGGACATTAGGCACAAAGAACAAACTTACCACCTTGTGTAGATACTTATGGTCATACTGCCGAACAGGCACGCCGTCAAGAGTAACTTCGCCGCTGTTGGCTTCGTAGAAGTGTTGCAGCAAAGCGATGCAAGAAGATTTACCGCTGCCTGAAGGACCAACAAGTGCTACCGTTTCTCCCGGTTTCACATCGAAACTAACGTCCTTAAAATTACACATGCCATGGAAAACTGCGGGATAACACTGAGGAACAAAGCACTAACGTTAAGCACAGCCTGGTCGGGTCTGCTTGGGTAGGAAAACGAGACGTGATTGAATTCAATGCGACCCATAACGGACGGGGGATTGAGAAGCCCAACGTCAAGTATTTGCGGTTTGCGATCAATGAGCTCGAAAACTTTGCGAGATGCCCCGACTGCTTGCCTTAGACCCGTGTAGACACCAGAGATGCTCTGCAGATTTTTTCCAATTCAAACGTTATATACAAAACACTGCTGCTCTTACTATCAATGCTTCGCCTAGCTGCAACTGGTACAACAAGTAAGGGATGAGATCCTTGTTACTCAGATGACCAATAAGAACAAGATGCCCGCCGTACCAGAGCACAATGACCAGTATGATGAGACTGAAAAGCTAAAACGAAATGTCAGATGGCTCAACCATAACTAAAGCACACACACGCACATGTATATACATGTAAGGCCTAGTTGATAGTCTGTACGCAGAAGTGGTCATTTACCTCATTCAGCCACGTATATGCGACCATGGCAAGTGCCTTTTTTTGAAATATCTTCAAAATTGCACGAACCCGTAATCGGAAACGCTCGCGCTCGCCATCTTCGTTTGCAAAGCTACGCACCGTTCGAATATTACTAATAACTTCTTCGGCTACGTCGGACGATTTTGCCAGTGCATATTGGGTCCTTTCTGCCAAACCCTGCAAATGATTGACTAATGCAACTTGTAGAGTGGTTGCCCAAAGGCTCGAAGACCCGTAGGCAAATGAAAAACGTAATTACCTCATAGTAGCTGCCGAATACTTTGCTTATAAGAACGATTAGAGGAAAGGCGATAAAGTTCATTACGGTTAGCTGCCAAGAGAGATTTGCCATGATAGCCAAAGATCCTATTAGCATAATGGCGTTGCGCAAGAACACGTTCAAGTTGAACGCAATTAAATCTGACATGCTTTGACAATCGGAGGACAGTCGTGACATGATCATTCCTTAAAAGGACGAAAATTTCCGAACGCGTCTGCGAATTAAATGGGCAGGTCGCCTACCTGTGCTTGTACCGTCAAAGAAGCCAATCTCTTGACGCAACAGCGAGGAAAACAGATCCGTTCGAATCAGCAGATTCACCTTAATGAAGCCGTACTCGAAGCAGCCAGTTCGAAAACCGGCAAATAGGGAGCTGAAAATTCGAATAAACATTACAAATTTAATCCAATCGATAAGGCTCTGCTAAAACTGCATTTTAAAAAAACTTATTTGCATAATTTTTCTGCCTAACCAGAAGATGAAAGAAGTACAATATGTGACCATTAGTCTCACCTTGCTAAGGAGAGCAATGCCATGTATTTCACTGCGGTTAAAAGCTTGTCGTTCGAGCTGGTCACAATAATTTCAGCAATTACTTGTCCAGTGTAATAAGGAATGAATATGCGACCTAAACTAATAAAGCAAGACAACAATAGAGAAGTGATATGATTATCAAGTGCCTTTGAAGGCTCCGAAAGTAGCTAAGTTTTCAAAAACTAATGTACCCTTACAAATCTTAGCCAAAAATCGATAGACGACTTTTAAGCATACTCTTCGTGATTAGAAGTAGGACTTTTTAATTGTAAACAGACCACGCTCGTAGAGATCGACGAAGCTGCTCGGACCTGTTAAAAGAAACGATGCATTCCACGCAATTAGTTCTACTTCACTATATTTTGATGAAGCGAAACACCGTAGCGTGCAATATTCTATTAATAGCAATTTAGCGTTACGCTGAGAAAAACTTAAACATAAGGCGGCTAACTTCGCTTCCGTTCACTTTTTACAATAGTAACTTGTTGCATCTATCTCACCTATTCGAAATGTCAACTGAACCAGCCAGACGGCTTACACGGTTTTGTTCACAGAGAATTCCTCGGTTGAAATCAGTTTGGGGGCAAACAATTGGTAAACAATAAATCCCGAACTACATTTCGAGCAAAGCAACGTTGTTGACGTATTCTGAAACCTTCCATTTTGAAGTGTACGCTAAAGGTCGGATGAATACTTTTAACAATGTGCTACGCTAATGTCGATCATTCCTGAGTGACCTGCCTCAAGCCTGCCTATCGTTAGCGCTTGAAAACAATTGCAATACTCTTAGTTAACCGAAAATGCCTTAGTACAAGCAACGGCTTGCAAATCGCTGAAACAATGCGCATTACGGGAACGTGCGAGCAAACTTAAGGTCGTTGCTCAATTACGAAAGCGTGACATGACATATTTCACCCACCAACGTTCTTTAAAGGAAAAAATTGAGTTGCGAAGGTAGACTTACTCAGTGAATACAAGAACAGAAAGCAAAATCCAAGAGTGTACCAAATCCATTCCTTACTGCAGTATCTGAGCATTCGAAAGACAAGGGCAGAACTCTCCTTGACCTTCAAGCTTTCGTAAGCGTCCTTCAGCTCACTTGGATCAAGGTGGATAGATGTATGCTCAGTCTCTTCCGAACTGCTCTTACGGTCTTTAACCAAAGTTGACAGGTCGGCGGGCATAGGTGCCTGATTAGCAGTGGTAGCGCGCGAACGAAGCGCCTTGGACTTTCGTCGCTTGACGACCAACCTTGCCAGAACAGTGGAGAACAGCAAGGCAAAGACCAACGAGGAAAAGACGTTCCAACAAAAAAGGAGCCAAAACCATGGCCAATTCACCGCCGGCGATGGATGCTCACTCAATCCAAGCAATTTCATAGGAGAGAAGGTCATCATCACCAAAGCTAGTGACAAGAACACAAGCGAGCACCGGCGTATACGCGATGAACCGTCAGTTGGATTAACCCATATTCCAATCAAAGAACCAGTAATAACACTAACACGAATGGCAAATAGAATGAAAAAGTCCAGGACACTGGACTGAAATGTATAGCGGCCGTATACCACACCTATGCCGTCACTAAAAGCCTGCTCAGTCTGATAGCAAAGCAGTATGGTCAGTACAACGTCCAGAATAGCAAAACTAAAGCAGCCGAAAACCAAACCTGGCAATTTCACTTCCAGCATGCTGCCGGTCCTAAAAAAATACATTATTAGTTCAAAGAAGAAAGAAGCCTTTGGCCACCCGCATAGTCGTCTTATCTACTTGAAAAGCGCTGCTGACGAACTGTGTCAACTGAGCAGTGAACAGCCTGTCTCCGCTGCTGAGAGTGCAGCTATTGCTAATGGTGAAGAATGCAAGTCGATAAAATCTTCCGCTTTTAACAAGTAGTTTTCAAAGCAAAAATGAAACTTTAAGTACTAATTAATACCTGCCCGAAGTCAGATATGCCACGTGAGTAACAAGAAAAAAATATCAGTGGGCGTGTACACCCTCAGAGCAAATGTACACCTGTTCGGTGAACGCCCTGAAGCAGCTAATAATGTTGGATGCAAACCCAGTATATCCCATACCAATTCGGACAGGACGTACTCCAATGTAGAGTTATAAGATTGCGCGTTTAATCACAAATGGATGCGCTGGTCAAGTTGTTCCATTGCCTCAGTAGCCTTTCCACAATATGGATGTTAGTTTACTTTTAAAGGCAACAAAGGATTATGGTGACAAATCACGATAATCAGGTAAGGAATACAACCAATATTTTTCAACAGTAGGTATGGAGAAAAACGTTGTTGCAACATGAGCAGTTCCCTGAAGTGGATAAATTTTGAATCTGGAATAGCAGTTTTTAAAATTTCAAACGGCTCAGCTAAACTCGGGCAAAACGTAGGCGCTGAAAAGGTAAAAATTCGTTCGAAACAATGAAACTTGCGTCCGTAGCTGCGAAATCAAATACTATTCGTCACCGTACCTTCGTGTGGCCACTTTAGAGTGCAAAATGCTCAAGGGGAAAGTAAGCAGTTTTCGTGATTCACTGACTGCATGAAGTGGCCGGTTTCGCGAGGTTTCGGGATAAGGAGGATAGCGAGTGCTCACTATACCGCACGCCTACATGAATTAAATGCAATGCCCTGCTCAAACTGTGAATTCACTTTGCAGCAACAAATTGAACTGCAAATTAGACATGAGTATACAGACACGAATTATTAGTAAATGCGAATTTGAACTACTGCTAATGTTAAGCAAAACAGAAATATTTTAAACGTACGCACAGTTCAAGAATCTGCGCGGGCTATATTCGAGTTTTGTTATAAATGGTTGTTTTTACTGTACTGCCTCAGTTTCCGCTCTTTATTGGCTGTTGTTTCAAAAGCTACAGTTTTCAGTGGTTAATGGAAGATTTGAATCTTTCAAATCTTTGCTGTTGAATTGAGGGCAAAGTTCATTCCTTCAGATAAACGTACAATCAAGTTTGTAATGCGATCGGAATTTTTTGCATTCCGTAATCGATCGATCCAAAGTTAGGTATTCCCTTTGTAATGGCAGTAATTTTAGAACTGGCGCACACTACTGAGCCCTATCGAAAGAGGGTAAATTGAGTGGCATCATCTGTTCAACTAAGGAAGAATTAGTAACCGACGACTTGAATTCCCGACAGAGTAGCGCAGCATACTTCGAGATAGAGCATCACTGCCATAAGCTGCAGTAAATACGAGGAAAACATGATAAATAAATTTACGATAACAAAACCATTGGACTATGCATAACTTTTTTAGTCGAGACAAATTCCTGTGCCTTTAGCACCCATTCATGTTGGAAAGGCATGGCTTTTTTCCCATTGAAACAGATTTCTTTAACAAAGCTTTCGGAAAGAGCGTTTCCCGTGGTCAGCTATACCACCTGATAATGCTGAGCAGTTGAAGCATAACAGTTTGGTGAAATTTGTCGGAAACTATTATAAACATTTCGGGGTCTCTCTTATTAGAAGCCCACTGGGTGCTACAGGTAGAACTATTTTACGCTGCGTAAGGTTACTGGGAGTAATAGGGCTTCATCTTAGTCTTAAGCTTAGGCTGCATGGGGTTACGTGGACCAACAGAACTTGATTTTAGTTTCACCTACAGTACTCACCGGGCGTATAATGGAAAAGACCCAGTTTTCACTCGCCAAGCAGGGCGTACTAAGCGAAGGATGCTGCGGTGTTGCGTGAAAGCACGTACTTGACTTAAAATACACGTACTAAGTCGGTTAGGAAATAGTACGCTTATTTTGAAACAAACGTAACTACGAACTTGTCGAATGCAGTCATTCAATGCATATACTAAAATCGTAGTTCCGTTGGGCAACTGAATTCATTTCCACATTTAAAGGAGTAAGTGTCATTTGTTCGCAGTTGCAGCAGTACGACACTCGGTTCCAAGAGTGACCAAATTTAATGTCACTCGTAAAGGTACGAAAACCGATCTAACTTAATTATTTAGACAAAACAATCGTTACTCAACAGCAAGCATTCACGAGGCCTGCGATAATGGCTGGATGACTGCACTTTTCCTAAACGGTTTTGAGTTGTCATAAATTCTTCGTCTGCGCGCTTGAAAAATGTTAATAAAAGATAGCCGACCAACAGAACAATGAGAAGTTAACAGTGCAAATGAAGTTATTGCTCAGGGTTTTCCTGAATATATGTACGGGTTTGGTCGGTTGTGGGCCCAGCGTCATACTGTAGGTTTTCTGGCCATCCTGTTCTGCCCCTACCTAAGCCTACGTGTAAATGTAAGCCTTATATTTTGGCCTAGGGTTAGGTAAGGACAGAACAGGGTAGCCGGCGTGCTCGCCAGTAAGGCCGGAGCAGGGTGGCTGCATGCTTGTCAGGAAGTAACCTGCATTTGTCAGACGGTTGGGCACGTAACCGACAAGACTCATTTTTAGAACTAAGACCTTTGCTTGTTTCGTCCTCAATGTGGTCCAAACGTTTTCCACTGAAAACGAAGGAAACGCGCTTTTATATGTAGTCAAAGAATTTGGGGTAGTTTCAGCTAGCCGCGGGAGACGAATGCTGCTAAGTCGCGCTGAACAAAAACATGCAAGAAAAACTTTTTATTGTTATAACGATAAGGCGAAGAGAATGCGATCATTTTCTTAAGTATTCTTTTTCAGCTCAGAAATTTTTCCATGGCATATCGTCTCCTTTTGCAAGCATTTCTTCCTTGAATTGTTCAAACAGGTCGCGTTCGACCTGGCACTTGCAGGTTAATTGAACTACAATGGAAGCTGCCATGCAATTTCATACTGGATGCTCAATCAACCATTGACACTGGTTGGTTAGCACTTGACGATGCACTTCGGCGACGCGACATTCTTTTTCTTGTTGACATTGCGTCATCCAATATCCTGACCAGACCACCGCGGAGAATATAAATATCATTAATTCTGCGCTGACTGCGCGAACTACCAACTGCATGCATATCGTTTAAACTTGAATGTCACGGGGCATAAGAAAGGTTGGAAGGTTAACGCCCCGCCCAAGCAAAATCATATCTTCATTCGTCGCCAGACAGAGCAACGGTCATATATTCGTGTTCCATGGAAGCGAATGCACACATAATCCAAGTAGCCGATGATTTCTGCAGCCTACGTGTGCGCAGAAATTAGCCATTTGCTCGTTATTAGAATTGCTGCGTACCACAACAGGCGACTCTAGCCAATCAAATCCTTTGGGACACTGGCAGCAGTTTCACACAGCGCCCGCCGTCGTCCCTGAGCATGGTGTTGCTCAAATATCGTTCTGCCCTTCACGGACTTAATCGCTGGGCATCGTGAGCACGAGACCGTGGCAGAATGTACCAATGGACGCCAATGTGGACGCCGCTTTGTTTAGTAAGAGGACCGCACTTGTCTGGTCCAAGCATAACAGCAATGGACGCCACTTGGTTTAGTAAGAGGACCGCATTTGTCTGGTCCAAGCTGATCTGTCGCAGCTTCACTCATGGCTCAGTATGCCCTGCCAGTGCGTGCTCCGTGTCAGCAGTTGCAACTTCAAGTAGGCTGAGAAGCATAGGGCAACAGTGAGTCTGTCACACATATCTTTCACATAAGGGAGGATGCAGAGCATAGAGAATTCAAACACTCAATTCTCTGTTATGTCGTGCGGCTTAACGCTCAAATGTAGCGACTATTCATCTTCGCCTTTTCTTCATGAAATACATGCGCAATGCCGACGCTCCACCATCAATGTCGAACTTCTTGATCACTTATGAGCTTGAGCAACTATCCTTTCTTCTCAAGCTGGTACTACTGCCAATCCCACGAGGTCGTTAGGCAGCGTAGACGGCTGTATCTTGCCACGGTTGATCGTGACGCGGCGTCCAGGTTTAGCAAGCCTGCGCGACAGTGCCTGAGCAGCTGAACGGCAGAAGACTTGGACCACCGCGGTGGTGCATGCGCTCACACCGAGCTGCGTATACTCATATCTTTCTTCCGGGCGCAGCACTTGCATTTCACGCAAAGTGATACTCGCCCAGGACACTCTGCTCTGCTAACCTCGTGGGCGTCTAGCAACACCAGTGCTATATCATCATATCATTACTTCAGACAGATCACACACCACCACCCAGCAGGGCAGCACAACAACAGAAGAACGACTAACGATAAAAACTGTAAACTCTATTTACCATGAGTTTGATTGTCAGGTTTCATAAAGCCTGCAAATCATAAAATGTTAGGCTTAGCACTTCCGGCGAAGAACTGTTAAAGCTTTTCATTATGAGAGGAAAATTATTAATTTAAAAAATGCAACATTCCGGAGCGAAGCTGTAAATCTTTGTTCATCCATTGGCGGCGCTTTCTCTTTAAAACAGAATGTGTTTTATTTCAACGAACGGGGTTTCCGTAGGCTCGCCGTGTCCCATCAGCATGTAATATTATTGAATCTTCTGGCCTTTGTCGTACGGTGATGACAGAAAATGCGCAAAACTCGAAAGCTCAAGGTTTCTTGAATGAAATAAAACGCGTGCTGTTTTAATGGGAAAAGTATGATATTTTGAAAATGTGGCCTCTTGTCCTCCCTAACAAAGTTATGAATAGCCGCGTTGGAACAAATTAAGTATTGGCAGAATATTATTACGTAAGAGTAACCAGCATTGCATGTACCGCGACTTTAGGGAAAGATGAAGCGCTTTGACTTACAGTAGGTACTTTAATAAACTTTAAGCCTCCTGATCAGAATAATATTAACAGTCGCTTTTGCTGTTGCGGCTCGTAAGAACTTGATTATCATTAACCGTTAATGCGAGCGAAAGTTTTGTCGCACGACCTTGCGCGCGAATTTTCTTGACAGCTGCGATCCGCCATTCGCACGATTGATCTGTCCTTCCGCTTCACGCTCAAGAAAAAGATTTTATTCAATTTCCTTCATTCAGTCGCTGTTTCTCTTCTTTTTGTCATCGACTCCGGAAAGCTCTATTTTAGTCGCCCAATGCTAAAGAGTTAGAGATAGCAGCAAAAGCCAAAAGGACACGCAGTACATTTATTGATAGTTAAGGCTGCAACTGTAAACTGCGGCAGGAAATGTTCAGTGCGAAAATGGACGCTGCTTCAGCCGCGCGAATTTGTCATAACGAATGACGTCATCATCTGCAGTTCTTTCTTTATGAAAACAAAGAACGAAAAGCATTCAGCGGCAGACTGTTGCGGATGATAAAAAGCAGATCATGTACTATGCGCGCTTTTCATTAACATCATTGCGCGATTTATTTTAATTGGATAAAACTTTCCAGAATCGAAGAAGGGGCACATAAATGGTCAAAAGCCTACTTCAGAATATTCTAGGTCGACTTGGAAGCAGTAAATTGTAGAATGGACTTTTCGCCCAGAACGTAGACGGCTTCCACCCGCACCATCCCTGTAAATTCAACACATCGCTACTGAGAGCAAAAAGCTTTACACGCTGAATGGTTTACTTTTTGAACTATGCTCTTCACATCCTCTGGGCCAGTATAGTGCGGGTCTAGAACGAGATATTTGACCACGCTTGAAGCTTCGTCGATAAAAACGCCAAGGATGACGTGAGCCAGTACTCCACCTCCTTGAATAAAATCGTCAGCACACGAAAATCAAACGTTATTCAATTTCCCACCAATCATCACAGGTGTACCTTCGCCCTTAAAATGGCACAACAACTCATCCGCGTTTAGATCGATTTCTGAACCATTTCTTGCGTTTAATATTTTTGAATCTATCTGAAGAAGAATTGAGAAGCGGAAATAGCTCGCAATCTCCTTACCAACCTTCAGCACATGGCTGAGAACGTAGTTCAGTTCCAAAGAGCCGATCCACTTTTTGGCTCCAATAAAACTGGACTGCTTATCGCCTACCTGAACCAAAGCCTTCAAAACAAACATGAAGACAAAACAGAAAAGACTCCATAATTGAAATAACTTCTTGGATTTCGCGATGCGTTGGTACCGGGACATTGGTGTAGCCGTTGAGCACGTACCAAGACCATATAGTCTGCAGGCTGCGATAGGCGCAACCCCAACCACGATCGTCGAATGAGTCTTGCATGTAATGGTGATAATTATATGGTCCTTGCACGACAGCAGTTCGTCCCGTAGCTTAAAAAAGCAAATAAGTTACTCCTAATTGAATATACACCCAATTTTGACTACAAAGATGAGCATTTCGGAGAAAAGCGTTCCCACCACTTTTTGCTCAATGCCTTCATACAGTTAGGCAGCAAGCAAGGCAGAATTTCTAATAATTACAAGCACTGGTTTGGCTTTCACACATTTAAACTTTCATTTGAACGGAAAGTGATTCGGATTTACTCTCTTTGTTCCGCCACAAAACTGACTGCTTATTTTGTCCTATTAATACTTTACGGATTGCTAATGGATAACTATTAATAATTTGATGCGCTGAGACAAATGGCATTAAGGCAAATTCAATTGCAGTTAAGAATTACTCGAAGGTGGAGCGACCAACTTATGAATGCTGCGTATCAGCTGTCCTTCCTTTGCAAGTTCAAATTTACAGGCGCGTCGGAAGAAGCAGCGATCCATCGGCAAGTTCCATATATGGTGCAACGCAGATCGATAATATTCTAAAAGAAAGAATGCATTAAGGCAATTCGCATTGATCTATCAAATTACCTAAATGTTCATCTGGCCGATTCTTTGGATAGCAAACAGACATGTACAAGCTGTAGGGAGGCGGTAGCAACAACGTAAATTCGATAACAGGGAATGACAGTGACTGAAACGACGGTTAATGCAGATGGAAAATTTGAATAATTCGCTACAGAGACAACACGGATATGGAAGCGGTGGCGGTCAAAATCCCGAAGGGTCGAAATCCCGCATGGGTCAAAATCTCGAACGGTCGAAATCCCGAATAGGTCGAAAGTGCACTGTAAAGTGTGGCGTTGCTTCAGTTGTGCATTGACATCTAGTTTTCCTCTAGTTTTGTTAACCGTGTTGATCTCTTTGCCTTCTTATGGTTAGTATAAAGATTGCACTGCTGAAAAAAACCAGCTGTGTTCATAGGTCATAGGTAAATGCTGAAGGAGTCATTTCGACTAATCCAAAACTAGAAGATGCCAATGCACAACCTAAACAGGGCCACGCTTTGCATTTTCGGCCTATTCGGGATTTCGACTTATCGGGATTTTGACCTTTCGGGATTTCAACTGTCGGTATTTTGACCTATCGGGATTTCGACTTTCGGGATTTTGACCCTAACCCATATGGAAGAATGACAATCATACTTCTAGATCGCTGAATTGGTGAACTGCTCTCTCGTGTGCATTGAGACAGCGTTGTAACGAATTGCACAAGGCGGAATGGACTTCCAAAAGGCTCCCTTCTTTCGGAACCACCGCGATAGCATTGAGCGTACACGGAAGGCGGAAATGAATAAAGTTATCTGAAACAATTTCGGCGCCTGTATTCAATTAAGGAATTTTTGAGCAAAACAAAGCTTTAAGCATTCTTACTATGCGGAATAACTTTAATTAATTCAACGCAGTAATGCTGAGCTGACAAAGCGCCTGTGAATATCAAGTATGCATACCAATGGAAAGTTCGACTCCAATGATTCCCGATCCCCCGTCAAAAGGAATGGACGTGTCAAAGAAGCATTGCACATCTACAGGTTGCTGCAAGAGGAAACGCGTGCAAAACGTAAGGGTTAACGCGGAGATGAATTACGTAAAACTGACTGCTCCCTTGTAGACATTTCTTGTCACCGGATAGGCTGCACAATCTGCGATGTAGTTCGCTTGCAGTACTGCTTCCAGTGCTGTATGGTCCTTCCGTTAGGTCATGCGAAGTTAGCACATCCATAGCTTTCGACAGGAAGAAAACACGACTTGGATAAAACTCCTCTTTAAGGCGCTTGTAAGATATGATTATCTCCTTCCTTGCATCGGCTTAATAAGGAAAAAGAATTCGCAGGTTTCGAAAGGAAACTTGTTTACGTTGAACACGTGCGCACTGAAACACTCTTTAGTTCACTCACTCCTCGACTAGAGCAAAACTACTTATTCGAGCACCCCTCGACAGATCAAAGTTGAGGTATTCAAGCATAGAAGAATGTTTAGAAAAACAAACAACTAAGTGTTACAATGCAAACTTGATATTAGAGAGAATAGAGAATTGCAAATGGCATAATTCTGTTACAGGTATGAGACCTACGCCTGCCATAACTTTTCCCTGGTCACTGGTGTCGGAAGTTCAAAAGAGTAACGGCATATCATAAATACCCGTTGCAAAAAACTTGAACTCTAATTATGCAAAACAGAAATACGATCAATAGAAAGGAACGTTATTTCTCAACGTCTACAAAAACTCGATCTTCAGTGTCACCTGAAACCGATAGCTTTTTAAAGTGGTTAGCTTCTATTGCTCAACTGCTTTTGAACAGTTACGTAGAAGGAAACAGTTGGAATAATATTGCATCCTCATAATAAACTGAACAAAAGCTTTACCAGTTACAGAATGATTGCAAAGAAACGAAAGGTTAAAGTCTGTGCAGCAGCCATCCCATGAATATAGTCCAATTGTGCACAGGTAAATAGATTTCACTGATCTTTCAGTACGTCTGAACAATGAGAGAAACGGCTTACATTAGTGCTTCATAACGAGCGTGCACAAATGCACGTAAAGTACAATACCTTTAGCACAACGGAGAAAGCGTTGACTTACCCGGTATGTGGTCTTTTGGGATACAAATGTCAAAACTGGAAAACACTGTTGACCGAATGGTACAAAATGCTTGCGTCAACTCTTCGACTTCTATCCAAGCTAACAATGGTTCCGGAGAATCTTCTATGCCTTCGAAGGAGTCCAAATGGACAAACTGGAACTTCGCCGATTTCAAGTCCATCGGCGAAGTCCAGCAAAAAACATAGCCATTGGCAGATGGCACAAAGACGTTGGATAACTAAATCACCATACGTGACGGCATGGAATAACACAAGCAAAAGGCGAGCAAGACTCATTTACCTCCGTTTCTTGCAAACGTCGTCCGATTGCTCGAAAACTGTCGTAGCAGAAGTGCTCCCTATGCTGACTGCTTGCAATGGAAAAGAACCCGACCACGCTAATTCCTAAAAAGAGACGGTTTTGCGAACAGCCTTTAGGCAATAGGGGTGAACAACCTCCTGGAAGAGTATCACAGATTTGAAGAATTTCCTCGAAGGAGTCTTCGTTGTCAATGCTTAGGTCATTTTGCAAAACTAAACCTCGGAAAACGAACACCGCCTTTGCAACACCAACTCCTACAAGAATTCCTGAGGCAGCCTGCTCGCCTTTGTCGTACAGAAAATGGTCACTCTGAAAGTAAATACAATTTGCCCATGGAAGCATCACTGCTCTCCTTTACCCCTAGGAAGTTTGTTGAAACGTTCAGTTGCATACCGCGGATATGATCACTTCTCGCTGACAGAGTGACAGTATGATGGCAAATAAAATTCAGGTAAGCATAAAATGAACACAATTTGCTTCCCTTATGCGGAGTCGCGCGCTGTCAAGCATGGGATCACTTGGAAAATTCTGCAGATGAAACAATTCGCTAGTTCGCTATCGCCTGTGCTAACTTTGTAACGACATATTTTTCCTGCAGCATAAAAAATTTCATCAATTGTTTTCCGGACTAATAAGCATCTGAATGAATATTTAGCCAAGTAAAGAAAAATCGACGGATTATCAAACTGAGATCATCCCTTTATAATACATTTTTCGCGCTATGAAAAATTGAAGCTTCGGTTTAGGTTTACAGACCTTCTGCAGCTTTGCCCCACGAATTGGTTTGGCTTGCTGAATTCACTGTAATAACAAAATTATTTGCAAAGAAGATAACTGGGCACTTTTGACGGCTTAACAGTTGCGCTAGACTTTGACGGTTGTACAAAAATGTGAAAGTTTTTCAGAGCTTGTTGGCTAGTCGCTTTTCAACTAAACCATGAACTGTTGGTTTCAATTCTATGCAACAGGTGTGAGACTGTGCTTGTATTCGCAGCGGCGAAGTCATGGCGATGCTAATCAAAGAAGACTGGTGAGCTGTCGTCCTTGAAAGTTCCAATACGATTACACGCCGTTCGATAATTCTGATGCGCAAAGGCAGTTGACTAAAAGCAGTTATGGAAACAGAGCGACAACATTTAGCGAGAGCGAGCGGTTCACTTTCGATTGTTCGTGCACAAATGCTTTTGCGCACAGTGCTCACACTTTTCCAAGACGCAGTTGAAGCTGAACTATCGGAAAAGAATTTTGGAAATTCTGATACGGTTTCCGCTTATTGGACACGTGAAAAACGCAGTTGGTAAGCGAACTCTGGCTTGGATGTTGACAGAACCTGCGCACACTTTATTATCCCATTGAGTGGCGTTCTTTACTGAAAAGGTGGCTACTATGTCCTGGATATTGAACCTTAAAGAAAAGGCAGAGAACTTGCTTGATCATATTGACGATGTAGCCGCAACGGCCCTTCAGAAGCCCGTTGGAAATACTTCCTTTTACGACGATGGAAGGGATGTTCATCACGCCTCGTTAAGTAACGGACCTGTAAACGTGCTAGCCAAGTCAGACGTATTGTGAGTTTTCAACTTCTACTATGCTAAATGTTTAGCTACGTCCTAGTTTGTATAAGCGGACAATTTTGAGTGTCAATTTTCCGTTTCTCCATTATTTCCGCAAAGCAGTGTTTTAATCTTGTTTAACCATTTTTGCCCATTGAAATCCAGCTAATTTGCTTTACTTGTTGCGCAGGGTTCACTCTATGCCATTGCTAAATGATGGCAGTAGTCATAAAAGTAGAATACCAGTGAATATGACAGACAATATGTCGGACTCCAGGTCGATAGAGTCAAAGTCGCACGGTCGAAATTCTAGCATGAGCAATGGTTATTTGCAAATTGATGGTGCATCCAAAGTTGGTGCCATTGGTTCTGCTAGCGACGACCAAAATGGTAAAAGTTCTGCATTCTGCTTGTTTTCCTTCTTGCCAATGTTTGTCCACATGTTTCCAGTTTTAAACTGTACCAAACTGTGCCAGTTTCGTTTGTAGGCAAGCTAGCCTAATGACGTCGTCAGTGAACTAGCCTTTAGGGGTTGCGAACTTTGTTCGAACAATAGTGATGTTACAGCTCCTTTTGATGAGCTTAGCTTTTGGTCCAAAGTGCCTTCTTTTTATTATGGACACATTTAACGAAACAAAAATAAAATAACTGATTTTTATTTCTGTAGTTTAACCTTTAGAACAGATTTTCTAGGTTTGAACATTTGTTTAGCACGCGGCAGTGACGTTCGCTTTCTTCAGGTAGTGTTGTAATTGCTTTTGATAAAGCAGAGGACGGGTTGGACAGGATTGTATCCGATGTATCCCTGCCAAGTTTGGAAGCAAAGGACCATCAAATAGCAATATTGCGTCTACGTATACAGGAATTGGAAAGTTCCCTTTCCAAGAGTGAGGCGTTGATTCGCAGGTAAGTATCTGATCACACAATCGTAGTAAATGTTCGTTGATTCAGCGCAGACACCAAATTAGCAAATGATCAAGAAATCGAAAACCTCAGGCATCAGTTGCACATTCTTGAAGCGGTTCTCTCCGAAGAGCGTAAATCGTTTGAAGATGCAAAGGTTGTTGTTGTTGCTTGCGGAAATGGTGCATGTAGCGCTCTGCTTTGCAGGCGGAATATTTAAGTCGCATTCAGGAAGTCGAGAAGGAAAATGTGGCCGTTTTGGAAAAATTGGCAGTTACAAATCACGAGCTGAACGAACAGAAACGTTTGTTGGGTCGCTCTTGGTGAGATGCATCTTTGCTAACAGAAGCATTTGTAGTATGCTGTCAACAGTCGAGTGAGCAACTTGCACTAGTTAAATTTAATCTCGAATCGTGCAAGCAAGAATTCGAGGAATACAAAGTTAAAGCTACACGGATATTGCAGGTTAGTATTAATACAGTAACACTAATGTTACTGAGTTATGTTTCTTGCTTTGCTACATGTGATTCTTTTCATTTCCATTTTGACCAGTTGATATTGTCTATAGGATGACTGATAACAGCTTCTATTTTGTTTTATCTTTACGTCACAGGTCGTTAATATATAATAAGAAATGTATCTCAGTTTTACTCTGCGTAACACTAACAATTCTCTCTTAACATGTCCAAATAGGTAATTTTTTAAAAAGTGCATTTCTCAGTCCAAGTGATTGTGTAGATCTCCAACATCGTACTAGGCGAGAAATATTCTCAGATTGACCTTGCATTCATCACAAGCACATTTCCCGTAAGAAGGATCAGAGTAGATGGTCGTTTAGACTTATGCTTTAATGTTTTCTGATTTCAAGAATTTGAATGACCACGCGGAAGTCAATCGAATACGGAGCTTTCTGGACTCTTCTCATCCTGTCTTCAGCGTCCTGAAGCGGAGTGAGAAATAGCCTAAGTTAATCATCAGCCTGAGGTAGACTACAAAAAGTAGGTAACTTCATACAGCAATCAAAGCTTGAAGCATTTCTTCCATTCTTCCGTTACAGCCGGCAGATAAAGAGTAGCCCTTCTTCGTGTTATGGGAGCAGGGTTAACAAGGAACAAGTTGGACAGCTCGCGTAACGCTTTAATGGGTGTGTGTTCTAGTTAATGGTTTGGCTGATAGCAAATCATTTTCAAAATCCAACGTCACAAAGACCGTTTCAGTCTGGTTACATGGTGTGTTCGCGGCTGCATCATTACAGTGGAACCTCGATTATAACAACAATACTTGCCAGATGGTAGTTGTTATATCCGAATTTTTGTTATAATCGAGAGTCTGCTTACCCTACCAGTTTACCCTGTCTTCATGTGCTTTAAGCTTCATTTTTTAACGAAACCTGGCTGCATAATTGCTGAGTTCAAATTAACTATAACAGCACCAACAAAAATTTAATCTTTTTTTCGAAAATTCTGTGATTCGCGTTTGTTTCCGAGTAATCTCACGTTTCTATGCCGCGAGATCGCGGTCGTAACTTCCACATCATTCTGTCTTACTGTAACCTATGGTTCTCCTTAGCAAATTGTTATAATCGAGAGTTGTTAAGTTCGAGGTTGTTGTAATCGAGGTTCCACTGTATTTATCTATTTATGAAGAGAACTTGAAAACTGGATGCTTCCTAACGGGGTCCAAAGGTTTTCATATTCGAACTTCAGCACGCGGTTGTTTCTTGCCCGTTCTTGGTTTTCTGCATTAAACCAAACAAGCGCCCTACCAACGGAAGGATGAGCAGTCGTTAGGGAGAAAATCAGAACAATGATACTTTCAGTGGTTTCGGGACCACTGTGTCCCGTCTTCAGCGATGATGGTTGTGAGTCACAGTTAACGTGCCGGCGCCCTATATAGAGCCTAAATTTTTCCAGTGCCTCCCAACATTCCCTCATGCTGATTTTCCGTGCGGGACCTTCCCCGAAGCGAAAGCGAGCTTTCTTTACTTTCTCAACAGCACGCCAGTCCTTGCAGCGCTCTCTCGCCAGCCAACTCGCCTGAGCCCACTAGCGCCCTTGTCTTTGAGAGTCGCTGACTTAAAGCAGTCACGGTGGGGGGAGCTTTGTACATTCAAAATTTTTAGCGATGGGATGCTTTATAAAGAAACGGTAATGTTTCATTATTTCGTGCGAATCAGACATGGTTATTCTAAAGTCTTTCAAACAATGCTTTATTAAACTTCAGCGTAACATTTCAAAACGTCTTCTTTCATAAATATTGCCACCTTCGCCTCCTTAATGGTCATCCTTTAGCAGAAGATCGATCGCCCTCGCCATTTAACGTGTCGTTTTGCATACAGCTTATAGCCACGTCGATGAACTCTTTCGCAAATTCTTCAAGGGGTGGTATAGCTGTTGGATCAGGGTACGTAAACCTTGATGACAAAATTGATACTGCTTCGTCTGGATCTCCTAGCCACTCTTCGTAATTACCCAAAAAACTTAAATCAATGGGTTCGCTTTTTGGCAACGGTCGACTTGGTCCTGTCCACTTAGAACTCATGTCCATTTCACCAAAATCGTTTGTCATCAAAAGCGTATTGCTCAAAGCGGTGGCTCGCGGATATTTGGCCCAGATCTCGTTAGCTTTACAATAAACTGGGTTAAATTCAATTTTGATGCCATCGGTATGGAGGTTTAATTTTTCCACGCGTCCTTTTCAATCATACAGTCCAGTGCCAATGGTTCTTCGGTTTCTTCTTCAGCCAAGATCTCCTCCTCCCATTTAGAATAAACCGGAGCAGGTTTCGCTTTGCCAATAGAGTGAGGAATGGTTCCTTGCGGGTGGCACTTTTTCTCGTCTTCGCCCAACGTCATCTGTTTGTTGGCATTCTGCTGCTCCATGTTACCACTGCTTGTCAAGCTGTGAACGTTGACAGTGACTCGCCTTGGTTATTTTATTAATTATTCCAAGGTATCTAAAGCACAAAATGCGGATCGCCCGCAGTCATTCGTTAGCGACAAAGAAAGGTGTTACCAGTAGCTTCGTTCGGCCAAAAATTGTTTAAACTAGAAATGCCATGCGATAGCAGTGAAGTTCGCAATGCTGACTGATTTTGTACGCGTTTTAAGTTTAAATTTTTTTGCAGTACGGTAAGAATAGCGTTGGTATATTTTGACTACAGTACGCCTTGCCTGCTTGCTACTAATAGTGAATGGATTCGCAGGTTCCCACCATTATAGGGCACGTGTACACGTTTTGACGCGCGGCGGTTAATTTGTATCATTTTGCCCTAATGGATCCTGCTTTGTCGGTTGATTTTATCAGCGCCGTAAGTTGGCTGGGTTTAAGGCTGGTGTGAGTTCCACAAGTTAAAGGTACCGCACCAGATTTTTACGGTCTCGCTGTCGCTGTGGATGCCGAATGTTTTGATGACAGCACAGGTCGACTTGACACAGCTGATGATAGAGTTGGAAGCATTGCCGGCTAATGTGAAAACTTAGTTGAGCGAATTGTTCTTCGCGGCAGAACGTGTCTGCGTCAAAATGCCTACGTCATGGCATGTGCAAGAAAAGATTGCATAGGAAATTGGCTGTAGTGCTGACAAGCCACTGCAGAGGAATGTTCATTTACCTTAGGTAATAACGATTTAAGATTAGCTGAAAGATTTCAGCTTGGAAAAGCGTAGACATTTTAGAACGTGCGTTTTGCATTTCTTTACGTTGCAGTAGTTGATCGTTGCCGACCCTTTTCAGCAGCCCATTCATCACAGAAAACTTATATTTGATAGTGAGCGGTAGCACTTGAGGTTGCAGAATGAATGTCTTGTTGAAAATGGCATTTCTTATGACAAGGTGGTTTCATGCATGTGCAAAGCCAGGGAAGCATCTGTTCGTGGGCAAAGTTTAATCCGAAAGCATAATTGCAGAGGTTTTCACAATGTCGGAGGAATGCCGTTTTGTATGAGGCTTGTTAATGCTGACCAGCTGACCGTGGGGACCACCGTTGTCTCATCTTCAACGTCACTCATACGCGCGAGCTGATGAACATCGACATAGGGGAGATTAGGTGAAAGTAGCCAGCGACTTATACGAATATCTGTCAAGGAGTTTTGTGAATTTTTTGCGGACACGTTGAAGGATGGAAGAGCAGCATTTTGGAAAAGTGGGTTAAAGAGGGCTCGAGAATTTTTGTAGATATTGAAACAAGTTTCGTAAGGAGCTCCAATTTCGTGGAAGAGGAAAGAGAAAGTGCTTTTGTGTTTTCTATTCCAGTTTTTATGAGAGGATATTTTAAGCTTGCTTTCTGGCAGCATTAGCTCTTCTGATTCCTTTTTTCTCTTTCTAAGTTCTTTTATTCTTTTAATTTTCTTTTCTTTCCTAAGTTTTGACGCTTCTTGCCAAAAACTCGGGTTCGTGCTTGGTGCACCACTCCGTTGTTAAGACTGTAACTTGCAGCTCCGGCAAACCATGAAATTAAGGCTTACTTTAAATCCTGTTAATTTTTTTTTGAAACGGATTGTTTCCCTTTGGTTGAAATAGTGAAAGTTATTCCGTGAATATAAGTATACCACAAGCAACGCGGTTGGCCAGTTTGTTGGCTGAAGCGTGCGGTTCTAAACGAATGAAGTGACCATGTACAAGTAGCTTTCGAAGCATGCGTTGAATTGTTCGGGATATCTGAGACGTACACTTGGTGGCATCCGATTTTGAATATATAATGCTATTGCTAATCTTGGGTTTGAAAACCTAACGCGCTGGTCTTGCTTCCTAATGCTGTTCTTGCATACTGGGTTGCGTAGGTGCCAGGTTGGTAGTATATACATTCTTGTAGGCTAAAGAGAGTACGATAACGGCGCTGAAGCAAGATTCAGGCGAGATGGATTCGCCTGCACAAATGGTTTCGTTTGAAGAGCTGCGCGCTGAAAGGGACATACTGAAAGAAGAATTGGAAAAGACGGTAACTTCGCTAAACAAACTCAAAGCGGATGTTCAGGTATCAGTGGTATGCTTTCTGGCTGAAGTAAAATTCGTTTGGCTTCAGAATTCCGAATCGCAACGCATGGCTGACCAACGCGCTTCAATGCAAAAATTGCATCAGCTTGAGGAGGAGCTGCAGAGCAGCCGTCTTAACAGTTCGCACTATCGTCTTCAGCTGCGCCAGTTGGAACAGGTTTGCAACAGAGTGCCCAACTGAGGCGATTTTGAGATTTGCTGCAGGAAGCGAAGGGTGCCACCGAAGAAGTGAACAACCTGCAGAGAACGTTGCAGGTGAAGTTGCAAGAGAAGGATGCCGAAATAAAACGCTTATCAAGAGAGGTAGCGCGCGCGCTTCCAAGTTGGCTCTTATCGCCATCCTCTGTTACAGATTATAGCGGTTCCATCGAAAACCGAAAGTGAAACAGAGACGGAACAACGACTCAAACAGGTGATGGAAAGCTTAATCAAGAAGCAAAACATGATAGAGTCGCTACAAACGGACAAGCATTCCTTAATGTTGCAGCTGGAACGCGTTGAGGTGAATGACGAACACGAGGGAGCATCCGTAGCTATGGTGCATGTTTTACCTTTTAAGCATATGTATCGGGAAGCAGAATCGGCAGCTATACGTGCAACGTACAACAGCCAAAATCAAGGCGCGCACAATGGTAGCCCAACGCCTATCTGCGATACGCCACCTAACCTACTGTGTCTAGGAAATCGCCTTAGAGTGCCTTCGTTTCTCAACGGTACATTAGGGAAAGGAATACTGAAGCAAATGGACAGATTCTGTTATGGAGTGGATACGATCATGTAGCGTTGAAGAAGTTGACTCTTCGTACCACATGCACGTAATATTATTTTTAGGGGCCATTGTGGCATCATGTTTCGCCGGTATCCCATGGCTCGGTTCTTCTTTCTCACCTATGCAGTATGTTGGCCGGAAGTAGTTGCACTCATTGACAGTGTTGAGTGTTCTTGTGATTTTTAGGTTGTTCTCCACTTGTGGGTGGCCTTTGTCCTGCTGACGTATACACCTGAGATGCATACGGTCGATGGCTTTCCGCGGCCTTCCACTTGAATCTCTCCTTTAGGGAACTCCGTCGTTCCTTCTTCACTGCTGTAGCGTTTTATCTATCCGCTAAGCGTTCACTTGTTTATTGTCCTTTTTTGGTTACTTTTTGTTTTCAGTGAACAAATGAGCACTGGCAAGGCTTACGTTGGCGGTAATGCAGTTTTGTGATTTGAGAATAATTTCCTGAGGCAGTAAGTAACGCGGCGTCTAGTCGACAATGCCCAAAAAGGTGTGCGTCAGCTTGGTTCCTGATTCAATCGGCTGTTAAACTAAGCGAGTTTGTTAGAAAACGCGTTGGAGCATACGACGTGGAATCTATTCAAATGTCTTGTCCATCTACTTTATTCTGTCTGCGTACAGCTCAAGTCACTCTTCACACTTATACCCTCTAAGCGGGAGGAGCGATAGATGGAGAGGAATTTTCGCGTCCTGCTATTAATATTAACCTAGCTAAAGGCGTCAGGACCTTTTAATCTTATTGCATGTGTAAAGGATTAACTATCCGCTGGGATGTGTGGGGCGATTTGTTGTTTTAGGAACCACAATATGTTACTACAACCTATTAGTCGCGCGATCACAGTTATTAATATAGTGACCTATTTGGTTGTACCGTTTGAAGATGTATTCAAAACTGCAAGTACAAAATGGGCGCTTGATAAAAGCGCGCAGAGTGCCAGTCGTTTGATTGATAAAACATGGCAGTTTCCCGTTAGGCTTATTACAATAAATTGGGCCTAGCGGATGGATACCCGTTATGCCATCAGCGTGGAACTGAAATGTTCCGCTGATGACAGAGCGGCTATTCTTCTGGATGCCTTTCTTCATAAAATAAAGTGCATTAATATTTGCGCAGCTTTTGTGGGACTTATCGCAACTTATCATCAGCGGTTTCGCAGTGCACAACTGTGTGAGTCGAGGAGACGGAAGGCGAACGCTGGGTTGCTTTAAATTTAAAGTTTTGCGCGAGTAGCTGAAGCTTGGTCTTTTTGTCTTTTCTGCTTGACTCTTCCATTCCATATAGCGCAAAGAAAAACACCCCGAGTTGTTGGTTGAACTTGTCCATACTTTACCGTCTCTTCATTACGATTATGACATTATGCCTCTCAAAGTAAAATGCGATTCCTTGCTGACTATTCTAAGTTACCGAACGTGTTCGGTATGCTGTAGAATCGCGGATGCTTTAATCGCTTGATCCACAGCGATTATAGCCTTCCTGTATGCGTTGTAATAGAACTGTCCAGCCAGTTTCTTCATATCGTTTTAAAGCTGAAACGTGTTCGTTGAGTTTGTTGAGTGATTTATTTAGATGCTTATCGTCCTGTGATGCTTTGGCCTTATCGTTCCCTACAAAGGCTTTCAGGTTAGGCGAACTAAGACGCATGGACGACGTGTAATGCAAATCATTTTGAAACTTTCTCAGCCTGTTACAAGAAGCTCAATATTCAACTTTCTGTTTTAGTAGTCATTTTGGGCATGCTTTCTTATATCAAAATTAGGCTGTTTTATTTTTAGATTCCATATTGGCAGGTAATGCTCAGCTGTCGGGGCAAAAGTCCTTCCAAAGACAGTGTATTTACTAAAAAGTAGCGTCATTTGCTTTTTATTCTATAAAGTGGCCCAACTGCTGTTGCAAACAACTCTGTCTTCAACAAAATGCTAGAAACTCAACAGAACAGTTATTGTGAAATACGAAATGGAGATAACCATTGTTTGTTCATATGTTGACGTTCAAATGCGTAGGCGTTTTATCATTGCCTTTCTAAGAGGCGGATTGCATTGGACACAAAAAGATCAACGAAGTAAAGCAAGTTTCTAAGTGTATTCGTATCGATGACAGAGTACGCGGAAGATTTCTAAGTTTAGTTTTGTAGTGCGTATTGTTTGCTTTGCTAAATGAAAATGCGCTTCCAAAATGGGAGCGCCGTTTTATGTTCGGTTGAGAAAGCGTTGAACCGCTAATCATTGGTGGTGTTGCAACTGTCTTGTTCAGCGAGCGTGGCATTGTGAAGTAATTACTTCACAATGCCTTCACAATGCCGACTGAATATTGGAACGTGGCTAATTGTGCATGGATTCACGATTGCTTTCTTTCGCTTAGAAGTTGTCATGTGAGAAAATCCAATTGCCCTTATTATGTCTTTTGTTTTACGTACGCGGCTTCGCTTCCGGCGATTAAGGGCAGTTGAGCATGGAAGTTGAAAATAATTCTCTCCTCCACCATGGAAATGGCACACGCACCTTCAGCAATGTCCGCATTAGCCTCGCAAGCAGTGGTGCAAAGTAACACGAGGAAAAAGCATAAATTTTACCTGTTCCGCAAAAGAAAGCAGATGTTGCTTTTCCAAGCTCCTTTCGAGACGCTAATGTTAGCGACGACGAGTGGCTGTGCTTGTCGAAAGTTGACGTTCACTTTCGTTGCTATGGCGAACGAAATGAGGTAACGATTCCGTTAGATCTATTGGCAAGCGAAAGTCGCCTTTGTTAGTAAGAAAATGGTGTATGTAAATTTTACCGGCGCATGCAGCTTAATTTATTTTGCTCTCAGACGAGCAGCACTGTCAATTGTGAAAAAAATATCTTTGCCAGTGCCTAGTGTAAGCTGCAAAATTAATGGCAACGAATACTTAGCGTCGTCAATTTTCCAGCCATTCAACGACGTAGCTAAGTTCCACTGCATTGCTGAACTTAGAACAGGACACTTTTTAATGCGTACAACTATAAGAAGGCGAATAATTCATCGTAGAACGTTTACCCTTTCGAATGGATAGGCTGTTTAGCTAAGGCGAAATTAATCACTACCGTTGTGACTCACTTGTTACCCTGAAAGTGGGTCCGTATTTTTTTCAAACTTTACTTACCTTGTGGAGCAATCCATTTTAGAATTTTACCTTATGTTCTCGCGACAGGTTGTGCTATCTACCTACACCCTACGTATGCTGCCTAAACAAGTTTTTAAACTTACTGTCATTTTGCTGTCCAATGTAATGTCTTACTAAGTTTGAATTATATGGCTATGAATAATCGTCCTGTGCCGAGAAATACGACAGTCGTCGCTGAGTTGTGGATTCTCGCTTTCCTTTTGCTCCCCTTAGTCACCATCTCAATTCAGTTACAGCTTTTGAGCAATTTGAATCAAAGCAAAATGACGTAGCAACGAATAAGCATGATATTTATCCTGCTCATTGAATAATTCGAATAGCTTAATGAAAAATTAAAGTCATTAGTAATAGTTGGAATATTTTTCGTGCTTGCGCTGTCTTTATCCTGAAAAGCCACAACTGTTAATATACGGTAGTTATGCAAATTTGGCCGCTTGCTAAGCTGAAAGAAACGAAAAGAAACTAGGCTTATAAGATTTCATTATTTCTCGTCCATCTGTTAAAAAACCTGAAGTCGCATTTCTTGTTTTATCGAAACTTTAATCCAAGTTTGTAAATTTGCTAAAATTTATGTTAATGTGTGGTACGCAAATTTTTGATATGACTTCATACATGCGATAATTTTCAAGGTTGTTCTCAACGGATGCCCTATGGGGCCCCCTTGAGTTGGACCCTGGATGATAAGGAGGTGACAGCAGGCGCTACTTTAGTAGACTCGCGTGCATTGCAAGCAAGCGAAGAGCGTCTTTGTCCATTTCTGTAGTGATGTAAATTATTTCTTATTTCAGCAACTTCATGACTAAGGTATTCAGGGAAGAAGGTAGCGAGAGGGGCGTGAAGCGGGCAGAAGCAGAAAGAGGACGACGAGAAAGCGGGAGGAGGTCTCGTACAGTCTCCGGCAGAAGTTTTTCATTAGTTCAAAGGAAAGCACGTTAGCAATGAAACGTTTCAAATTTCATGTGTCCAAAATTTAACACAACTATAGTTGCATTCATAGGAACGTGTCAGTGGTGAACGAATTATCATTTCTCGCAGACTGACATGCAAATCTTTAGCAGACCTTTTCCGTTCGACATTTAACAAGAAATGAGTTTCCGTTTTGATGACTGAGTGAAATTTCACCAAAACCTACTTAAGGTGGCGTAAGTTAAGCAAATACGTGCAACGTAGCAATGACGAAACACTGAAAAACATTGCGTCCACACAAAACTATCCGTAGTTGACTTTTGGGACCTTCGATTCTCAGGGAATTAAAAATGTTATTTCAAATATTTGATGAATAACATTTTTATTTTCAAAAACACTTTTCAACTAAGTATATTAAAGTAATTGTAAAGCGCGAATGATACTTAGAAAGCGGAGAATAAATTTCCTTCAGAAAGGGCGACCTCGAACCGTCGAATGACGAGGCGGGACGGACGCTCGACGGCTCGAGAAAGGGCGACCAAATTAATTGCCCATACCGATTGCATCTCCGATTCATTCGGATGATCCACAGTTGAGCGTTAGTTCTTGTTTAAAGCGATGGCTGGAATCACATGTTAAATTACGCACACGTAAGGCTAAGAGTGTGTGAGCACCATGAAAAAGTGAATTATGACGTGGCACTGCATCACATTGCTGAAAATGTAAAAATTAAATTCTTTTCACTCTTATTGCTCAATTAATCGTTGTACAACCTCGTTTGCACTTTTTGAACCTTCTATTCACTTTTACAACGTGCTTCAGGTTAAGCATTCGCGCTGCCGCGAAATAATGCGTGTCAAGTTCATGAATGCATTCAAGAGCGATATGTTGAGATGAGGACCTTTTGCGGAACTGTTGATGAATGAGTAACAGTAAAGGTCTAATTTCATTGTCAGTGTTTTGGCAAAGGCGAAGATGTTAAAAATTTGCCAGCGAAGACGGTGGTCACATTTTTTCTATCTAAACAACATGTGCATCACTTTTAGAAATTGTATTGCCGCACTTGCGGCATGGTCACCTGCTTAAGGCTGGAACCTACTGCGGCGCTGTTCATTACTTGAAACGGAACTCGCTATATCGATGCGACTCTTCTTTCCACTTGAATCGAAAAGGTACACACAAAAAGTGCATTTTGCAAGGCGTGCGAACTTTGCCACCTCGCGCAAGCTCTCCCTGAGCGCGCGTTGCCGGCCATGTTTCTAAGGACAAATTCCAACTCATATCGTTGGCACAGGCAAAAAGTTAAATTTAAAAAGAGTCAAACAATTCCCTTGCTAGTCACATGATTTGAAGATAAAAATTTGCATACGTCTCAAAAAACGAAAGCTCAGCGTTCCTTGAAAACAATTTCCCAACTGGCGAAGCCGCCGTGAACGAAGGAAAGGAATGGGTTTTTCTTTTTCTTTCATAATGTCATGTGAAAAGGCATATGGGCAGCGTATTTTCCAAGTTCTACGTTGGCGGCACTCTATGCGTCATAAGTTATTATTTAGTTTCCTTTGCGCCTTATTTCAATTTTCGCTGAGCAATGGCGACCCGACTGACCTCAGCTTTGCGCCACGAAAAATCGCTTCCGCTAAATGACACCAGGCACAAATCATGCTAATCAGTGATATATCTGTTAACGGAATGAGGAGGCTATCTCAGCACGGCTCTCCTCAAAGCTTGCTTTTTGACAACCTCTAACCGCTGCCACGCGACAATTCCAGCTAGCAGAGACAACGTTGGTGGCGTAGTCATCTATTCAACATTAGAACCTACCACAGCGTTGCCCATTGCCCCTGAATACGTTTTGGGCAAATTAATAGCAGTTCTAGTCGGTCTAACGATCCTGTACGTAGTATGGCACATGGTCATTGGCCATTGGGTGAAGTAAAAGAATCTAACATTTTATTGAGTTCAATTTAGTTTTGAAACATATTGAAACGGCAATTAGAGGCTTCCTCTAGCAGATATCTGTCATTGGACGTACCAGAAGCTCTGTGCAAGAGGAGACGGACTTCCCGCAACCAGCTGGGCAAAATTGACCGGACAAGTACATCGTACGTCTTGGAATAACCATTTTCCACTTGCTAAATGAGCTGACCGGCACAGAGGCGGCAGCACCAGATGTAGCGGTCCGTGGAACGGCTGTTTCCGTGCCCAGGTTCCACAGAAGCATTGATGCGCTTTGAAAATGAACAATGATTAATAATCGACAAACAGCGGTGCTCAGCCGCCGGCTGTCGAGGAACGTGAAATTTCACTTGCCAGTTTCCCGGTGTGAGCATCCGTCTTCGACGAAGCTGGATACCCTGGACGTTAGGCGATGGCAATATCTGACGATGAAAATTTATTCCCATCATGTGGCCCCGCCGGTGGTGCGTCGGCTCTTCTGTTCTTCGTATTATTATTACGGCGGTCGCGGACGACTGCACCGAGTTTCTAACTTTTTCATCTGCCATCAGAAACATCCACCGGCTCATCATTTGACGCTGCAAACAGCACGGTCCAAGACAAACGTTCCTTTGAGTCTTTCGACCGGCAGGTGCTCCACTGACGCCGGAAGTGCTGCTGACTCGTCAGAATAGTCGCTAATGAAAGCAATTTTTTGCTTCCACCGCTATTCGCTGCAACAATGTCTCCCTTTGCCGGCCACATGCCCAGCTTCAAGTAGCCAACTTTGTTTAATGCATAGGCTGAACGCAGTACGTCTTAGGCTCTCCTAAGGGTGGCCATTTATCTTCTCGCAGTCCCTGGTAGGGAGGGCAACGAAACAAGAATTTTAAACGTGAAAGCTGCAGCTCACTTCAAACAGTTGGGTGTCCAATTCGGACATGCAAAACTTGCTGACAAGATATCGAGTCGATGCAACAAAAGAGACGGAGAAGGGATGAGTACCTTAATGCGGCCTGTATATACTAGGCGCAAAGGTGCTGATCGTTCGGCAAAAGTGGGAAGCTGACAACGTATCCCTGCCTGCCGCAGAGGCATCCCAATCGCCTGTGGGGCATGCGCCTCGCTGCATTCTTTATGACCCACTTCCTGGCCATCAATCTGCGTCACCATTCGGTGGCGAAAAGAAGACAAAGGTGGCATCCATTGTGTTGCACTTGCGGCAGGGTAGAGTTGAGGAGAATGACTATTTTTAAATGTGCTCCCCACGACTGGCACACCCGTCTCCTAGCGCGCCTGACGTCTGCCTATTTTCATGGCGCTACGGAGCACCCATGCAGGAGAAGACCGTTGTCAGTTAGGGATCTGTCGCAACAGCTGCCTTATGATGAACTTGAAGCCTACGACACCGGTCTCGGCGACTTGGGTCTTCCTGGCTAGTCAATACACGAAGAATGTTAGCTCAGGTTGAAGTCCTGAAATTTGAGTAACCGCTCAGCTTCGCCTGAAGCACCTGATCCTTTAACTATTTTGACGCCTGTAGCCAACTGCTCGCGATTTGCTTTTGCGAACCAGGGAGCCTCAGATAGGGTTAAATAATGTCCGAAAGGGCGCGACCTTTGGAACGCTATTTCAGCCCTGGCTAGTTAGTCCACTGAGGGCGCTATCCTCAAGGAAAGGGCGGGCCGTAGGCGGAGAAAGCGAGTAACTGCTGCTTATTGGCCTCTCAGCTACCAATCAGCGACTGGCCAATGGTAGCACTGGCGTTGCACCTTATACCACCAGGCGGTTGCATTTCTTTCTGAGCTCCAGTCCGCGTTGGTGCTCATTACATGGCATACAAGAGGCAAGAGACAATGAACAAGAACGTTGTTGGCACGAACGGCATGAAGAAGAGGTCCATCTTTGAAGGTAAGTGAGTATCATATTTACCGGTATCATGTGTCCGTTGACGGCAAAGCGACAAGATACCTGAGGCAAGGACGCTTGGCTGTGTCTTCTGCTTGCCATCGCCTTTACAGCTGGTCAATACTATTTCCTCTTCAGACGTAACTCGACTGGCCGGAATTGCCGTTGCCGGTTCAACGACGTTGGACGAATGTGCTGGACCTTCGGAGTTGTGTATGGCCAGTTTCCAGAAGGCAGATGGAAGTCGGATATTTCCGCAGATGTCCAATTTAGGCTTAACTGTGGAACCTACTCTACCTTCAGTGTTGAAACAGCAATCTAACACATTGCCTAATGCAAGTATGGCCATGCTGAACCATTTATTCGCGACCAAATGCTTGTACACGTCAGCGGCAGCGGTAGCCAACACGGCATTAACTGCGTCGCTAGCCGGCTTATCAACCGCGCTGCCGGACCTGTGGGACCCTAAGTCGGCCTGCGGTTCGTTGGCGCTGCTGGACAGCCTGATGCGTGGTGCTAAGGAGTCGGCGCTTAGCCAGACTCAGCCTGAGTTTGTCCCCATCGGCTGGCATCCGCAGGATCAAAGAGTGCAACAACAACAACAACAACAACAAGCAAGGGGAGCAATGTCGCTGGCAAAGTTCTACGATTCCATGTACGCCAGGCAACCGTGCACCTCGGCCTCCAAAGTGATCTTGATGAACCGTAATTCAGCTAATTTGCCGGCAAACCGGATGCCCATAGATGGCGAGAGCAACGTAGCCGCAGGGCTCGCCTCGCAGTCAAGAAGTCTGACCGTAAAGTCAGAACCGAGCTCACGTCTGCAATGCCCAGATTGCAGTAGAAGCTACTCAACGTTGGGTGGCCTATCAAAGCATAGGCAGTTCCACTGCGTCTCTCAAGTAAAACGTCAGTTTGGGTGCAAATTTTGCGGCAAGCAGTACTCGACTCTTGGGTAACCACGGACAGTAAATATCCGCTTAGTTAAATGCTAAATTGCTTCCATATTGCAGCGCTATGAAGATGCACATTCGGACGCACACACTGCCCTGCAAGTGTCATCTGTGCGGTAAAGCGTTTAGCCGACCGTGGCTCTTGCAGGGGCATATCAGAACTCATACTGGTGAAAAGCCTTTTTGTTGTGGTCATTGCGGTCGCGCCTTTGCTGATCGAAGCAACCTGCGAGCTCACCTACAAACGCACACACATTTGAAGAAGTACAGTTGCAAGATGTGTCAAAAAACGTTTTCACGAATGTCATTGCTAACCAAGCACGTGACCAGTGGTTGCCGTGCCTTAGCGCTTTGACTGAGCTGTCGTTGAGAGGCTGTTGCCAAGTTGGGATATGTCACCCGCTCGAAGAGGTAATTTTTGACAGCGGCGGATTGCGGCCGGATGTTCTACGTTCTGTGGCGTCTACATCTTTGGGGCAATGATGGATGGATGCGACGGTGGCAAAGAAATACAGCGGTGGAACGCGGCGTTTCAGCGGGAAGCGACAATTCACCGCCATCGACGGAAGCTTTCAATCTCTTCGACGGGCCCAAAAGTGATCAGCCAATTTTTGCAAGTAAACGCCTATATATTGATTTTTTCGTCAGGTAGTCAACGAATTGGATAGCGGCGGGTTGCCGCTTTTCAAGCAAAACGAAACAGCACCAGCCAAAAGCGCGACTTTCCTCCAATATTCCCTTTTTCCTTGCACGTGGCTTTTCCGTCGGACTTGTTGCCATTAAACCGTGTTGCAACACTTTGCCGCCATTCTTCCAGATCGGCATGTTACAACATGTACGCAACAGGTGTTTGGAACGATTGACGACGCTTGGATTTTAACCTCTCCACATGGGCAGCAATTCACGTCTCCTTTGCTCAGCATATCCTTCATTCGCAATGGGATATTAACATTCCGTGTTGACGTTTAGCTCTCTTGAGCAGCCGTGAGAAAAGTTGATGAACAATGTGACTACATATTGCTAGCATTGTAAGCATTTTCGCAGCATCAGTGACCTACTCACAGCTCAGACAAGAAGCAGCTGAATTAAGCATTACATTTTCACAGCGGATAATGAAAGGCGATGTGCTGAACTCATTCATATGCCTTTGGTACTCATAACTTGCCGGAGTAGCTTCACATGGACTATAGTTTCCTTTTGCAAAGGAGATGTGCCGTACAGACGCGTCAGTTGAATGTACAAACGAGTTCGACGATAGCTTTGAGCGCATTGGTGCTTTTTTGCCAAGACAAAGGTTGATTTTTATTTCTTTTGCTATGGGGAAGGTACTTTTCTTTGATGGAAGCTTAATGGAGGACAGTAGCAAATGCTGGCATGTCAAAGTAGAGCGCCTTATCGCCTGGCCGCCAACAGAAGGCGTCAAGCTGGCTTGGCGTAGTGAGATGAGACCTGGCGGTGGTTCCAAACGGGCTGATGTCGTCGCCGGCGCCGCCGGGTCCGGGGCACTAAAGGCTGATGACAGGCTAATGACGGTTCCCCTCTTGTGGCGTTGGTATCATTAATTACCGCCGCTAACAGTCGTGCGGCAACTGCGTCAAGTGTCCCTGACGACCAACGTGCGATTCGAATAGCGGAACGCTACGAGGCGTGCCGTTTCACAACTGACGCGTGAATACCTGCCACGATGCAAAGTGAAAAGCCAGAACAAGTGTCGGCACAGACCGCAGACAAGCCTGACTTTAGGGAGGCACATGTTTGCCTACTGAGAACTTGCTGCAAAACAATTTTTCCGCAACTCAATCGAGCTCATCCTGTCACAGTAATTTTGAAGCGGGGGCTCGCATTACATATCCTCTTCTATGTGCCGGCATGTCATCCCATGCGATCCATGTACAGATGCTCAGACCTATTTGATGTTCATAGGTCACTAGTCTGTACCGTTAGCATTATCAACTGCCAGGTCGGCTGCTAAGTGGCAAAGTCATCTGACATCCGCAAATGAAAAACCGCATGCCAAGCAAGCTTGCTAAGCTTGCAAGTCCAACCAACTTGCCTGTCTATAGCTGAAGCGTAAAAGAGAATCATCGCAGTTATTTCCGAATGAAACACCTTCATCTTCAAGCATGTTCGCCTGCTCCCTTTCAAAGGTACCCTATCAAGATGACATTGCGCGTAAACCTTTACGTGGGTGCCTGTTAGCTGCACAAGACTTGTTGCTTCACGAAAACATGCGTTTTGAAGTTTCAAGATTTATTTATTAGTGTTTACTATTTACTGTGCAGACGGCTTGGTTGTCTTCTGCGACTTACCTATGACGTCAACTATGGTTGGGTTGGAAAAGGGTGATTAAACTTTTCCCAAGCGTTCTACCGTTGAAAGTTAGCTACGGCTCACGTAAGTTGATGCGGCAAGGCCTATGGGTGCGCACCGCTACTCTGTCGCCTTTCTTTTTTGGCGCTGACTTTGTTTCTTCTTGAAGCAACATCTGGTCCAACAAATTTGGCTTCACTTAGCAATGAAGAATCATTCATGCAATTCTGCTGCGTAAGCACAAATCGTCACAGGGAGGAGTCATTGAGTTTTTTAACAAAGTTTGAGGCTTTGGTTAATGAAGCAAACGGCGCTGTACAAAACCGCTAACGCTGAGCCGCTTTGATAGAGCGTCAGAAATAATCCTTAGTATTAATGTAAGAATCCGTAGGAAATAGTTCACTCACTGCTAGGCAATGTAAACATGACACCGTATACCACTGAAGAAGAATGATGTGCTTCAGCTGTTGACGAGTGAACTATATAGGCAGTTTGTGCAAGAAAATAATATAAGCTGACTACTGAGAGGTTATTCCTAATTTGGTATCAAGTCTGCCTCATGCTTGATAGAACAATAAAAAGAAAGTAATAAAACTAGACTTGTAGCCAAACGCGCAGCAGAAGTCCATTGTAAATGATAAGGTGCGCCCACTGGTTAGACAGATGTGAGCTCAATGCCTGAAAGGTTTCCTTCCGCGGAAGTCGCTGTTGGTCATTAATAAGCAGCGGCAACTGATCTTTGAATCTGATGAATGAAAGGTTATCCAGGAGGAGAAAATGTGCATTAGCCAAGAACTGAACGCATTTTAAGCAATCAGCTTTCTCTGTGCAACCACTTATGGCTACGCCATGTTCAGAGGAAGCACGTAGAATAAGTCTTCACAAAACCAGCTTACAGTTCAGGCAGCTTCCAGGGCGTGATTCTGACGTAAAAATGGCTCGACTATGAAATGCCTACGTTACATTGCAATGTCAGGGCAGTAGTAAATTTGTTAAGCAGTGAATGGATTGTTGATCCCCTTATTAATAATCGTCAGCATGCATGTAAAAGTTCAGAGGGTGATTTTATGAGGACTCTGCGTGTGAACACGCAGTAAATAATCAGCTATGTTCACCACTGTTATTATTTGTCAAACCTTTAACCACTGGTTAACATGGACAACATAGAGAGCGACTAAGCATGTCTTTCCTTATAAGGACAATGCTGAGTATGGCCTATTACTACTTTCTAAGAAGTTTAGTTCTTCCATGAAGAATAAAAACTATTTCTTAACTTATCAGCACATATTTAACATCTCAAAGATGGCTCACTTATTACGGTTTGAAGGTGACATACTAGCGTATTATTTCCTCATCTAATCATCCAAGCCAGAATCAGATTAAGGTGAGAAGCCAGAGTTTCGCGCAGTCATAAAAATGGCAGTTCAGTGGTTCATTCGATTGCCCGCTACTCTGTTCAGCGTAAAGCTGGGCCGCACAGCATACTGTAATAGTATAAGGCAAGCCAGCTACAGTATGGAAGTGAAGAAGGAGCATTTCTACGCGCTTCCAACGCTCAGGGTTGATCAATCATTGTCATCTTGGCACCTCCCTTCTGTTGGCTTCGTGTCGACCTTTGCGAGACCAAAAATGCAACGCATCTCACCCTGGACGACTGAGCAGTACCTTGACGTGCCATCAGGGAAGGGGAAAGATTAATTAATGACGGTTAGCGTCAAGCTTTTGGCGCCTGGACGCAAGAATCGCTGGTGAAAGAGAGGAAGCATCGGCACCTACCGTGGTCAGACGTCGGGTTGGTAGTCGTCATGAAGGCGTCAAAAGTAAGCAAAGTATTCATCAGTCAACCTATTCCTTAGAAACCACGTGAACTATAGGTGACGGAACACCCCAAAACTGCCGTCCGCGAAGCTGCAACTAGACTGCAGTCTGCCAGACACAACTCTGAATGAAATTTGCATTACGAAGTAATAGAGGCGACAATGAGCTTCGGCTAATGCCCTACCGCGCTAGAGCAAACTTTTACCATATGCAATGAGCATGCTTCCTTTTGCTTCAGCCTTAAGTGGCACTTACCACACGCTTTACGGTAGAGGTAAAACTTTTTAATACCGTACAGACATGCTCATGACAGTGTCAACGTAAACAGAAACCTAGCCAATTTCCCTGCTGGCATTTCTGCATTCTTTCAGTCAGATCTATCAAGCTTCTATTCCATCACTATACATGCTGTGCTTCGTAGTGTTGATTTGTGCTCTTAACTGATCTAACAAAATGTAACTTGTGGCACACCTGAGCAATGCTACTAGTTTGAGCACACGCATAATGCCTTCATGAAAACTGAGAAATACGTTTGTATTAGATCTAATAGTAATCACTGTTTGGCAAATTAGCATAAGCTGTTTGAAACTGTGACGGACATTTACATTCAAGGCTGGCGCGAACACTACGGGGAATGTTTGAAAGAACTAGTTCAGAATGCATATGGAAAGCACTGGGTGCAGGATGCTAAATTGTGCAGTTTTCGCAAACTGAACAGCGCAAAATGCCAGCTCATACTTTAACTAATCAACTATGGTTTCAAAAATATACGGAGACTGTAGCGAGCTAATGTTTTTGCCTATTGCACTTAATGAGCAGTTTTCGCAATAGGTGAATGGAAAACATTATGGTGACAAAGTCATTACCGGGACAGCTTCAGCAAGACGGGAGCTTTAGTGTGTTGTTAGGCAATGGAAAGCTGCATGTTGGATGGTTCATAATCACATATTCAAAATTGGTACATTATTCTTGTACTACCGCTGGGACTTGCTGTCTATCCTTAGCTTCTGTGAAACCACAGAGGAAACAGTCATTACGAGCTGATAGAAGTGGGCTTGTTAGTGAAATCACATAGCACCATGAGTTACTGGCGTCTCAGGAAACATTCATTCTATCGTCAGCGTCTGGGGCAGTAAAGGTGATAAGGTATAAGTTGCGACAACTCCCCATCGTTGATAAGGAAATATGCGCGCTCGAAATGCGCGTATTTCTTGAATCTATAGTGCTCTGTATTTTTTTCTTATAACTGTTAATTCAGTCGCAAATAGCAAAGCAGCAAATACCATAGAAGAATGCAAATTCTTTTCCATAATTTCATCTGCGTCTCAGGGATGGCAATTTTTAAAATTGCTAAGTGAATGTAAAGGACCAGTTAAGAGTAAGTGCCACTTTGATATTTCACCGTGAAACCGTCGTCTGTATTAATGCTTGAATCGCATCGCAGATGGAATGCTTCTGTTGTTTTTCCCTGCCTCAGTAGCTGATTTCATAAGCAGACCTTTGGGGTGATCATTTTCTGCTTTTCCAAAGTTGACTGCGTGCACCGCTACGATGGGTACCTTGCGGAATCCTTCAGTGGGATTCCTGCGTCTAAGTCATTCTTTTCACAATAAAGGGTTTGCTTGGAATTGGCTACACTCGCTCAACATTACATCACCATAAAACACCAAAAGATGTTGGCTCGCAGTTTAGCATTATCCAAGTTCGGAGTTTATGTCCAGAAAAACGCCTTTCATATTACGAACCTTAGAAGCTACAAAGTTATATTATTAATTCATGAATGCAAAGTACGAAATGTGCATAAACACTTTAAGTGAGAGAATTATGAAACAAATAGCACTTAGGGCCCCTGCGGGTCCCCCACTTTGCTCAGTCAAGTCAAACATATTCCAGACTCATTATACGTATCATAAACTTTAAGAATGAGTGCCCTTGCAGAATATACTTAAATTAAGCCTACCACTATGGATGGGTGCAGTTTTTCCGTTGGACAAGTCGACTTGGGCTAGCAAAGGCTGGAATATTTTTTACTTATAAGCGTAGGGCTGCGTCAGATTAATGTTAATACACTCAGCTGTCTGTATAGTTAATTTATCTGCTATATTTGGCGAATATTAGCAGCTGCGAACAGCAGGTAGAGCTGCAGTCAGTCACATAAATAACGTTGCAATTAGAAAAAGATGCATCTGTACATATATAGCCTTCTAAAATGATCATTCACCCTTAGATCTTTTAGCATTAGTAATGATTTGTATGCTTGCCTCTACTAGAAGATAAATTCTCAGAATACCGTTCAAAGCAATTACATTTTCAGTATTAAATACTTCTACTCATATAGCGGCCAAAATGTGCAGCACAGCGATGGCCGACCGAATTGCATAATTTAGCCTCAAGTAAACAGGTCAGAAAATTGAACAGCCTTTGAGGAGAAATAAAAATTGCGCAGCAATTGGTAAGATGAATTGGGCTATAAAACGATGCGCACCGTTGCCTCATTGTAACGAGCAACAGCGATTCCAGTGAATAGCAATTAACGTTCAACGTTTGACATTAATTTGAATAGAGTTACTTTTCACTGCGGCAGACCGATTTTCACGTTAAACTTCCAACTACTTCTATCATTCATCATTTAAATGTACTAGCAAAGGTCTACAATGAATTGAACTCCGTTTAAGCAGCATACTGAAAGCAAGAATGGAGAAATCTACGAGTATTTATGTAAATCTTTCAGCATTCCGTTTCAAGAGGTGAGGATATTATGCATTTATGGAAACTAGCGCCATCTGGCGGACTTAAATGAAATTGATCTTGACAGCAGTATGAATAATTGCGGTTACTGCAGAAGCGATCCCTTATTCGTACAACTGACCATCTTTAACTGGCCGAAGCGGCATGAAATTAGAAAAATGCACGTTTTACACGTAGTACACATAAAACTGAATCAATGCTTCTTAGAAAGGTGATACCAAAGTGAAATGGGCAAAGGCAATTTGTGCCTGAATGATGGCAACTACTTTTGCAAGCAGTGGGTGAAAAACAGCAGTTGTGAGGAGTTCACCATGAAAGATAACCATTGGCGTCTTCGTAGACTAGCTAAAGATAAAAGGCTTTTTAGTATAGAATGTTTCTCTGACAATTCTACTTCTTGCTAGAAACATCTGCGAAAGGGAAAAGCGATGAGGCATCCGTAACTGTAAGGCAGCCTTTCTCAGGTAATACAATTTTTGAGTTAGCCTTACCCTACTCTTAAGCCCAACTGTGACGGTTGAGCTTACGCAATTACGTTAGCAAGTAATGAAGAGATGGGAAAAGGTTCGCCCGACGTGGGGCTCGAACCCACGACCCTGGGATTAAGAGTCCCATGCTCTACCGACTGAGCTAGCCGGGCTCGAAGAGCGATCGTATGATTCTTCTTTGTGAATGATTTCTCCGTGATCATTTTACCGTGACCATTTGTATCACCATCCTCCATAGCTGGCAATGTTTTGCTAGCGTAAGTGAATGTGGCCCCTTTCTGCGATGTCAGGGGCAGAACAAGATTGATTCTGAAAGTTACGCAAATCCTCTGGCAATAATTTTTGCCTTAATAGTATTGCTTGCTTGCTAACAGGTTTGTATAGTGCAATTTTTAAAAAGAGATTGTCTTATCCGTACTGAATAAATGCAATTGATTGATTAGAATGGACTCGTTGCAATGTCGTTGAATGCATTTGCGAGATCACACAAGTGTCGCATGACTTTTATTTTTGCTGATTACGTAAGAGCCGACATTCCTGAGCAGCGGCAAACAGTTTCTACACGCGCATAAACCTTCTGAAGCGATCAGTGGGTCATTTTTAATTAAACTGAACTATGCAGCAGCCATGGTCACATCGACATATAGTGTGGCTCAGCTATTATTTGTCATGGTTGCAATAGCCCTAAGGTGCTGATTCAATAAATGGTAAATTAGTCCGCACAGAATGGCGCCAGTAAGAGGATTAAGGTTACACTCGTGACTCTACGCATTCTAATGGAATGGAAGGCAAGCACACAGGCAAGATCATAACAAATTGCCTATGGGCTTATGAGGCATACGGGGGAATGTAGCAGAAGCAATTGTCCTGACCCAATTGCTAAGGTTCCATTGAAAGCATGGGACAGTCATGCACGGATTGAGATAACAAGAAAACAGCGACATGTGTGGTGACCTTGCTGCTTAGGCCTGCGGTATATAAGTGGCGTACGAAAACAAATTCTTCACTTAAGCGATGGATCCGCGACTACAACGATCCCGAAGCAGACCGGTAAGCATTATTTTAAACTATGCTCTCGTTTGCGAAATTCGAGAGATAGGGAGTGCCTAAATAATAGATTTCGTAACTCAGGAAGCTACCCACCCGCCCGTACGTTGAAGCAGCCTTTCAGAATTCTGACACGTTCACAACTTCATCCTGAAAATGGAAAGCTTCATAACTTCAACTTTATTTGGGATATTGGCCTTGCTAGACAAGTCCACTCTGGATTTTGACCTTTCGGGATTCTGGCTCATTCAGAATTTCAGCCCTTCAATGTTTCGAACCATGCGGGAATTCGGTCCATTCGGGATTTCAACTTTTTTTGCATTTTGAGCCATCCCATTTAGAATTTCGACCTTTTCGGACTTGGACTTATACGAGGTTTCAAATCCATTCAGTATTTCACCTATTCGGGCATTTTGAACTAGTCGGGATTTCAGCCCATTCAGCCAGTGGACCTAACTTGGATTTCGATCCTTGTGAATTTTGGCCCATTCAGCATGTCGACTCTTTATGGTGCGAACCTATTTCGTATTTCAAAGCGTACCACCCTTGTAGTGGCATTCTTTTGTTAGAACATGGAATTGAAAAGCTCCGGCTGCTTTTTCGGTACTACAGTAAATGACAAGCCAACTATAAATGGAATAAGACGTATTAATAGCTAATATAAGGTCTGATGAATTTCTGCGCTAGCCTCGTTCATCAATCAGAAATGAAATTGAACACATCTTATGGGCTTTCTCTTCAATGAATATTAGTGTGTTTATCCCACGCCCACTATACACCCACTGAGTTGCTTTTAAAATATGCTTCTTCTGACCTCTTGTAATGCAAGCATTCATAGCATGAAAGAAATCTGAATCAGTAAAAGTTAACATAGCACCTTCAGCGTTATTTTTAAATAAGACCATTTGAGCACAAACAAGAAATCAATGAGTTCAGTTGGCTTTTCTCAAGTGTGAATGAACTGAAGCATTTAGCTCAAATTACGCCATACGCAAACGCCGGAATAACCTATTCATTAACAATATCCATTTTCGGCGTCAGCCCTCATAATGCAATTGACTGCTCATGACTTGCAGACTAACGAAGAAGACGTAGTGTTCATTGGCGAAAATGTGCGGTGGTATGAGTTTACGGTTTGTGCGTTGTCATTGCAACAGTACAATGCTACAATGAGCTTTCATAGGTGCCAGGTCAAAAGAATAATGGTTCAACTGAAACTTGCGACAGCCGAAAAAAATTTCCTAATATAATTTCCGAAATTTGTCACAATAAACTGGAGGTCCCACTGTGGAGAGGAGAATTGAAAATTGGCCCGTTGCTTCCATTGTCTGTCATGTTGCTGCCTGCATTCGGGGATGCATCCAGGGTAGCAGATCTCCTTTCGAACATGATGATCAATTGTCCCAACGCTACTCCGCGGGAGTGCTTTCTGGAATATATGGAAAAGTGCATCGATAGCGAGATAATGGATGTCGTTGTAATGCGCGTAGTTCCTGATGGAAATGAAACCATTAGATACGGTATTCGGTTTGAAATGATAAAAGGATGGCGTTTCTTGCATTGTGCTATAACTGATGAGATGCCACTAGTGGCGCAGATGGTCGTATTTCCCCTAACAGCTCATGAAGAACTTCCAGCGCTTCTTAATCGTCTTGATCGACCAGGTAAACTCCAACACTAATGTTATTCTCATTTCTCTTCATGATAACTGCATTCAGATTTATCGTCTCCTTGGCAAGATGGAATATACCTCTTTCTGGCCATTTTAAAATCGTATGAACACATACTTTTACCCGCTGAAAACTGCGAAAATTTGAAGCGGTACGAACATCAACACTTTCTAAAGGTGATGGCAACGCCCCCTTCAAAGCATATAAGAGAATATTACACTGAAATGATGAAACACCAAAAGCAATTGATAGAATTGGAATCTGCGAACACATCAGCACAAAGCAGTGCGTTTCGCCCCAACGAAGGTTCAGCTATTCGGAAGCAACGTATGCTGAGCAAATGCAATTTAACTGCTGCTTTTCTTATTAGCGTATTGTTCAGGTGAGAATCGTACCATGAGCACAGCGTATTGTTCAGATGAGAATCGTACCATGAACACAGAATGTATACCGCCGAAGTGGGATCGCTACTTCAGACAGAGAAACTATTCAGCTCAAAAACAAGTGAATAATACTCCAAGGGTGCAAAGACGTCGCACAGGTTTGTTGGAAATACAATATCTGTTTATCCATAACTTACACTTTTCTTAAAAGCGGTATATAGTCTAATCGCAAACGCTTAGTATAGGCTCCAATAGGATTTAACCAATTGCAGATGTAAAAAGCAATGTCAGCGCCGAAGAAAATAAATTTGAATTGCAATTTTCAGATGGAACAGAAGTCAACCTGTCAGTGGAAAACTTGCTCGACTCATTTGTGTTCAAACCATCATCATGGCGACACAGATTCTGAGTACCACCTCACATTGCTGCCCATTTACAGCGCTTTGACAGAGTGCACCTTATTCAGTAGCATTCACTTACCATCAGTTTATTGTTTACAGTTTTTTCTGTTTCACTATAAGTAAGACGGCTTTCAGGCGGTCTTCCCTGAATCCCAGTTTTTCTATATTTTACGTTTATCATATAGGGCGACGTTTCCTGAGAACGCATCTGTCGCGTTATACGAAAACTGACGGTATGCAGCAACATTCCTTGACGTATGACAAATGAGACTTCTGTTTCACAGCAACATGATTCGATTTTAAAAATATGCACAAAGATTTCTGTTCTGTTTATATAAAGTTATAGGCAAAGTAAAACGATACACAGCGCAGTTACCGTTGGAATTCTGAGTAAGGCGAAGCGGTGGTTTTTCGCTAAAGCAATACATTCACGCAGACGTCCTTAAAACATCAGGTCGACGATTTAAATCTTTGGAGTTGGAAAATTTTTAAACTGCATCTGTACGGTGAACCCTGTTAAGGAAACGATGTTTTATTGATACCGGAGCTTTCGGGTTTCGACTGACGATGGGCGGACGCTGAAACCTGAAAGCTCCAGCATCAATAAAACCTCGTTTCCTTAACGCGGGGTTCACCGTCAATAAAACCTGTACATTATGAAACTGTGCCATCCAATTACGAAGAGTTACGCGTTCAAAGAACGTCTAATACGGAGAATCTAAATGCGACAATATGGAACGACATGGAAGCGCATCTTTTCAAATTGCCCATTTCACCTGACAGATGGAACATACTCAACCAAAAATTGCATAAACACATGTAACTGTACGTCAGGAGAACAAGTGTTCAATGTCCTTTACTGTTCGTGAACATATGTCTTCAGTGACAAGCTTCCAAAATGGTCAAAATGAGCTAGAGGCCACAACTACGACCAGCCATGGAAGCTCGATGATTCTTGACCATGTTGTCATCATCCACTAAGCAGTCACGACGTCTGCGGTAGTTGAACATGCATGGCATTGTTCACGGGAGCCAAGCAAATCCACACGCAAACATGATCACGAGATGGAAGTAAACAGCACTTGAAGATCTCTTATCATAAAGGCACAGTGTTGCTACACACAAAGTCGATAAGTTCCAACTTTTGGTCTAACACTGCAAATAGCGTTAAAACCAGAAGAATGAAGAGCCAAGTTGTACCAGAGGACCGCAAACAGAAGCTAAGAGTGAAGTGACTACTGTTGATACATGGCTAAGCACCTTTTGGAAAAACGTTGGTGAAAATTGAGTTATTTATTTCTAGTGCAATTAATCCAACGTTCACTAGCAATTTCAAGTCACGTGACTTAAACATGCAGCACGACGAGACCATTCGCACGTTGCCACTGCTGGGTAGAAATACGAAAACGATACAACGCATACCTTTTGTTGTCCTTCTACCGAACGGTCCGCGTAGAAAGAAGACGCGTTAATCTTTGATGAAAGTTGATAGATTGAAGGAGCAAACGCCTACAGTGAAATTAGCATTTTTCACACAGTGCAAATAAGGACGATCATTTTCGAAGGGCAGTTCCCGGACAATCATTTACTCTTGGGCAAATTGCTTCAAATAGGTTTCATGAAGTGTGACAAGTACGCATATATATATGCGCATAAGACGATAGACATAAAGCTCAATGCTGCCGCAGCAGTCGTCAGCTGACTAAGGGGGACGTATATATGGTATCTGAATAAAACGATCATTCGGATGGCTGCGACAAATGATAGCAATTCGACGACTTCGTGGTACTGGCTTTCCCGCGAATACCGATTCAGAGTCTGGCAAAGTCTCGTGTGTATACTTATAACGTGCAGCGCCCCTGAAAACACAAGAATTGACGAGTTAGTACGCACTCCGTGGTCCAAACACGGCCAACGTGGGCTACAACAAAACATGGCAACTTTATGTTCTATCATCGCGCTCTGCGTCTAAACCAAAATGCATTACAGCATTATGATCTTCAAAACCTGAACGGACACTTTTTGCTGCAATGACGGAAAGATAGAAGTACTTTCGCATGGACACCAGATTCGTGACTGGATGAAAAAATGCATAAATATCAACAGCATAGATGCGTACTGCCCTATAGCAACGTTCAATATATCCCAAACTTCCTTGTGCAAATGCTACGTAAAGCTCAATACACCATAGGAGAAGGTTATAAAAGCAGTCTGCAACGGTAGGTACTGAGAAAACTAAAACTATATCTGCCTAACCAACCCTGTCCAAGAAGCAATCGGTAAAATGAACACTTGTCCATTAAAGCATAAAGTGCAATTAGGCGCATTTAGGACAATTACTAAGCATCAAAATCTCGAAGTAAAATACCGCGGCCGCAAAAGCAGATTTTAGACTATGCATCACAAACTCTGTCCCATAGTGTTAGCATAGAACATCCGTTTAATTTTCAAGCAGAAGTCACTTATAATAAATGTACCTGAATTTCGCTTACAAGCTTTTCATACTGTACTATAGGAGGACAAACATTGGATGTTTTAAGCTAAGCAAAGTGTTAAGAGTGCCCAATGTCATGATTGTATTTTAGGCAATCCAGCACAGTTAATTCTAGAAACAATAGCACTATTTCGACTATTGCAGAAACCAATACAATGTTTACTTCGAACTTAAAGAAGTATCAGCTTACTTCATAACGTATAAAGCGCGACGCTTGATCAGTATATCCACAGCCTGTTCGGGCCGCTCGCAATGACGCAGTCGCAATACAACGTTGGACAACAAATTCAGACCCGCTATAATATCACCGCAGTACTGGAAGAACAGAATGTTCGCTGATGGACAGAACGGGATAACGTTACCCGGGTACTGTCGACGTGCGGTTTGACAACACCGTCTTTAGCCAAATCCAGTACATGGACGCTACGCTGATCATCGGATTCGTTGGCAAAAGCAAATCTGCGAATACGATTAATGATTGCTTTGTTTTTGACTTCCCAGCAACTCTTTTCGATCTCCCTGTAATTGGTGATAGCCTAGAATGGAAAAAGAAAACGGTAGCGAATAACAATTTGGTCGACAGTTATATGCTTCGATAAGAGCGGAGTACTACAGGGCTTACGGAAGGCCAACAAGAGCTGCATGCTTATACAGAGGAGTATCCATTCCATACGCAAAGGTCGACTTACATCATCCCAATGTTCACTCTCGTAACGATGGGTTTTCAAAGCACGCTCGGCTTCTTCGCACAAAGCTTTCTCCTCTTCAGCCGTGACGAAATCGCTCTCCACTATGAAGTCCTCGCTAATTATCTCTTGTTCATCAGCCGACCAGAACGTCGTGTTCGAATAATGAAATGGCATTTTGGTTTTTATAACAGCATTCGCTATGTTGTTGCGACGAGCCATCGACAAAGCGTTGAATAATCGCTGTCGAGCGACAAGTCCTCTACAGCTTAGCATCATGACGGATGGCAATAGTTCGAAAACACTGCAATACAGTAGTTACCGTGCACCATTGCTAAGTACTTGAGCATCATAACCGGTGCATCACTGTTTTCATGCCTTTCTAACCAAAGCTACCTTGCGCTATTACTAAATGCTATTGCGTACATTTTTTGCAGAACATATTTTAATGACGATAAACAATAGCAGAGCAATTTCTCGTGCAATCTAATGCAAAGAGGGTTACAGAACAACGTGTACAAGAACGGAAAGGAAAACAGAGCAGGTCGAGCTATTCCAATGAACTCGGGGTGGACAACGATGCGTCGTACTCCACGTATGCTCAGTTCCAGGCATCCTCACTGCGGCCAAACTTGTACAGTAGTGAGGCGAGGAATATGAACAAATTTTGCAAGAAAAGGGCAACGCCACGCGACTGGTGCTCCACATCTTTGACAACAAAGTCTGAGAATAGAATCCATATTGACGCTATCAGGGAACAAAAGCCGATGACAAAGCCTAGCAGCAGCCATAGGCGAGCCCCTAAAGGAATGAAGAATTTGGGGGCTTCAAATTTCGTTGCGGAAAAGTGCAACTCACCTCTTGTGCCCAAAAAGCTTTCGGACATTGCCTCGCCAAGAACTTGGCTATTGCTTACCGAACTTAACCTGAACAATTCAACATTATTCAATGGAACGCGTTGCCTTACCGCAACCCTTACATGATCATGGAAATTGTACTAAGAACGCCGCATGTGTAATAGGCGTGCAGGAAACCTTCCGGCGTATTCGACGGATACGCAGCCGCAACGTCAATGATAATCCACCATCCAATGAAGAAAAGAATGCCGGACGCAATGGACGCAATGGAATTGCGCTTCTCGCGAAAGTCAAAATTTATATTGATGCGTACGTCGCGCAAAAAGCCTTCCATGGTGACTTATCAACTTCTAGCTGGCTTGCTAGGAACGGGTTTTAGAAGCAGTACAGTAGTGCGTAAAACCTTGAGCATCATTTAGCAGGATATTATGCGTTCTATTCAATCAATCTATTTCTAAAATCCTATGGTTACACAGCTCGTCGTAAATACGACATATGGATCTTTACCTGCAGAATCTTTACAGCAGAGGATGCTTGTATTGTAGGCAGGCATGGCAGTCTTGACTGCACCGTGCGATTTATGTCACCATGGCGTACTGGCGCATGCGTATTGAATCGGATCGTCGTCTCCTCCGGCTTGTTTGCCTTTTAGCGACTATTGCACATTTGCCTGTCATGACGACTTGGAAAGCCGGCTTTTCGTAGCTGCTTATCGATCCATCGAGCAGCCCAACCGGTTGGCCGACAGGTTTTGGACCTTTGGGTGCTTCCACGCTTGCGTTTGTTTCCGAACTGTCGTCTTTGCCTTCATTGGCCTCCGCGACAATACCGGTTCCACCTGCGCCGCAGACTGGTAAGCGTTCCGTGGATGATGTTTCTGCTTTTTGATCATCGGCCGCTTGCGTGCTCCAGTTTTAAAATTTGCTCTTTATTCAGCAACCTATTGCGCACTGCCAGTAGCAACGTAAGCGCTCGTCATGCCGTTGTGCCTCAGTTTTGTTTTCTGTTGTTATTTCAGTTAACTTCCTGACAGTGCGAACCTTTTTAAAAATGCGCTCCACAATGTTTTTATCTATTGCTTGTGCCTTCTTATAGACTACTTCTGCTCCGCATTTGCAAATATCTGACAGTGCCGTTGTTGTTGTTGTTGTTGCCATAATGACCTTGCAGCTGATTGATGAATGTGAAATTTTAGCTTTCCTACCAGTAGCAGCCAATAAGGAAGGCCGCGTTGCACGTCTCCTATATTAGGTCCTATTTCCCGACCGAGCGTTACCCATCAGTTGATAGTTGTTATCTTGGGTCTGTGGTTGGCCGTTTCGTTCATCTAAAATCTCAAAGCTCAAGATGGCGTCAGTTAGCCAATTGGAAGGCCATCGAGATTTCCAGCACGGTGATCCGAAACCGTAAAGCAAACATTATCATTGTTGCGTTTCCTTTGCTCAACCTTTTAACCTAGACTTGGAATGTTTGGCGCTCCGGCATGTCATTGTACCTCCATCGTCCTTGCCCTGTGCGTAAGCTTATCCGGCTTGATGCTGGCCGGCACAGGAGCTTGCATTTGCGGATTCCTGTGGCACGACATGACTCCGAAAGTATGATGTCAAATGATTTTCCTACTTGCTTATATCCGATCATTTGCGCCACCCTTCTTTGCTTCTACTACCTGCAACGAAAACTAGTTTTCCCGAACAGACGGAGGGGCCCGTTGTTATACTTGTTTTCTCCTCAGTCTCTCCTGGGAAAAGTGCGAATGCTATTCATTTATTGACTATCTCCAAATAAGGATTCCTTCCTAATCAATTTTTGCTGATTGGAGGCTTAGTTGATTATGTATCGGGTTACATATGCTTTCAAGTCTTATGTTAGTAAGAATAGACGATATGTTCAGCTGCCAGATTTGGCAGTGAAGCAACCGGTCGAGATACAGCATTGGGTTTTTTACATCCGTCCAAGTGTAACCTACTTTTGGTATACATTTCTTTGTGCAACAGTAGGTGATTCATTATTTTCTGATCAATTCGTCGTCGAAGTCATTTGAACAGCTTCAAGGTCGCTCTGCATACACTGTTCACGAGAATAAATATGCTGGTACAGGTTCAGTACGATGTCGCTTCATTTTGGGGTACAGTTGGCTTTTGATTACTTTGAAACTCCATTGACGGCTGATTTTTTTCTTTTTTCCTCTTCTTTGTCCTTTTTGGCTTTTGAGCGAGCAAACTACGATTTGGAAGGGTTAGATACGACCAAGCAACCTTTCCCTTTCCAACTCGATTTTGCAAGTGTTTGAAGGACAGAGTTTTACGTGTAAATGAGTAGTGGGATGGTTAAACTGTACCTTAGCAGGTACAAGAGCTTCTCTTGGAAAAATTTGAAAGCATATATAGGCATGTTAAACTTTACAGTTCGATCTTTATGAGCTTATTACGGTGGAGCTGTTTGCTCCTGGTTAGAACTTTGTCCTAACCAAAAGGTTTCACTGACTGTTGCACATCAGTTGCGGAACGTGCGACAGGAAGGTCACTGAACCTTAATGACAAAATCTAAAGGAAAATTGTCGTCATGATGGAAATTTCACGGTTGTTCTCTAAGGCAACTGAGCAGCGAACAGCTTCGTCGCACTTCAAGTTTATGCTTCACACTCTGAGTTTATTTGTTCGATCCGCCTAATGGAGTAAGCAGGGACGATGCTTAATCCATGGTAATCTGCTCAGGTGTTCTCTTCATCTTTCAGCGTTTAGATATTCCTGTTTACAGCACTTTGGCCACTTAAGCGAAGATTTTGCATGTTTATTAATATGCCTACTCTTGAGTAAAGCGAGCACGTCAACTTTTGGAAGCTTGGATGTCAAATCACGTGCTACGAACCAGTTTCGCGCACAGAGGCACATGTCTTCTTTTCTATCCTGACAATCGCTTAGATGAGAGCAGTTGCGTTGATTTTCGTCTTGTGTGGCGTTTTGCGTGTCACCTTTGCAATTCAAGTAAATACATCTACACTCTCCCAATCTACTACGTTGTTGGGCGAGCACACGGGGGTTCCCAACATAATGAATTTGGATTCTGTCTTAGCCACCCCACCGGCATACTGTAAATTTGCTGGTCATCCTCTTCTGCCCTCACCTAAGGCTAAGCGGGAACGTAGGGGTTATATTCTGGCTTGAACAGTATAGCCGGCATGCTCGCCAGTAAGAGCAGAACAGGATTAGTGCATGGTTGCCAGAAAACCTGGTTTCTAAGGCGGCGTGGTTGCTAAGGGACAAGATCCGTACTTACAGGTACTCACTACACAACATAGAACGGGATAAGTCGTGAAAGGTCGACAATGAACACCATCGATCCCGTTACGAAGCATCAGTCTTTCAAGATCCGTAATAGTAATAATGATAATAATAATAATGCAGATTGCGTACATGCGCTGTATTATATCAGATGAACTGAGGGCAGTAAATGATACTCTGCTGTCGGGAAGGTAAAGCTGAACTTAAAGAAAAGGGGTATATTGGCTGGTACACTGAACATAATGCCTGTGTCATCTAATTCAGCTCAGACGTATCTCGTGAGATCCCGATGAAAGATATATTTTTTGCTGTTAAGAACAGAAATTTCCTTTGCAACTTTTCGAACGACCTTATGCCGCCATCAGCTTCGCCGGGTTATGGAACACTTTCACTTAGCGATATGGGTATGTAAGTACAGGGTGATGCAAACGTTACTGTACGCTTCTATAATAGTTGGTTGTTTTTTTCGTCATACTGTCACGGCGTTCCCTGGTCATGGTTTTCTTTGGAGTCTTAAAGAAATGACCTCTTCTCACGTTAAAATGAATTCTTGGAGAGGCGTATTGCGGGAACGTATCGACGTAATGAAACTTGTCAAAATTAGCACGGAAGTTGGAAAACAGTAGGGTGGACTTTCTTAAACTACACTGGCAGATTGCCGGAGGATATTAAGAGGAAAAACACTGTAACTGGTTTAGAAGAAACTGGGGATGTCCGTTACAATGGTGAAGAAGAAGTAAACGCTGCTGGGGTCGACCTGAGGGCGGGAATTTAATCTAGAAAGGTCTTGGGTACTTTCTTGAAGCCAATAGTGGTGAAAAGAAGGTGTGCTAACCTGTTTCGTAGGGTGCAACTGGCTTATTGATCAACGAGCTGCATACTTCAAGGCTGTTGTTTAGATTAGGCGAATAATTGTGTTTTGTTACGATTAATATTCAAGGATGTAACGCTGCTGTAATCTTTAAAGTCAACGATGCATCTTTTCTCGTGTTAGGATTTGAACATAGGGCTTTTCGTTACGCAGGAATTACCCAGGATTTGGTCAACAAAGTTTGGATTTCCGACAATCCTTTGAAGTAGATGGAGTACTAATAGTTTGAAGCTGTAAGTGTTCCGGAATTTTTGTTTGCTGCGCAGTAGCGCAAAGGTTTAGCTTTTATGGTTCAATTTTTCTAATTTTCAAACTGTGTTCAGCCTTTTAAAAATCGGTTGAAGATAAAACCATTGCTTCGTATCCCGAAGGTGTAATAATGGTCTTTGGGTGCTCCATGTGTTTACGTTGCACCGTTTGCTGGACCTGAACTCTTAATAGGTGTACGTATAACATCGTTTCTCCAAGTGGAAAATGCCTCGCACTTAAGACATTCACGGTACTAAAGCGTGACCTCACGAATGAGTTGAACTCGCAGTATTGCAGCGATGATGGTTTGACCGCATGACCTAATGTTGCATTGGCTTTAGAATTTTAAACGCATATCTTTACATGTTTTTTATCACCAGGGCAGACTTGTTTATGCCGTCGCAGAAAACATTACCTCATTTTTGGATTATTCTATGGTAATTGCCAGAAGAGTATTGAAAATTGGAGTATAGTCGGTATTTTGCACTTGCTTAGCGATTCTGGAATGGACTTCCCAAGTTTCTTTTGAAGTCATCCCTTTCTTGTAATCACAAACCGGATTGTAGGCAATATTCTATAGTATCTGCGGTCGAACGTGGAGAGCAGGTGTACTGTAGGTCATCTCGGATTGTTTTGCCTTCTGCCTTGTAGGCAGGTTTGAAATTCCGTTGCCCAAAAGTAGAAACCGCTACAAACGGGATGTTGTTTTGTACAGACGTCTAGCGCATGCCATTGTTTGTGTGTACTCAAGCTACCGGGAAACAGTATGATAAGTGCAGTAAAGGAAATGCAGGTATAATTGTTTCTAAACGTTTTTCCTAGGCAAGAAGTTTTCGAAAGCATGCGTTTCCTAAGGCTTCACGCTAGGAACTGTTAAGATGAAGAACCAGTTGAATCCCAACAGACTTTGTTGCACCGACTAAAATCCTATATGAATGAAAACGTGAAAAAAGGCAATCTGGTTTGAAAATATTGCAGATAGGATTAGTTGTAATCTAACTTAGTTACCTGACGAGCGTCACCTAATCGGGATATTTTCAAAATTTTCTCTGCGGATTATTTTTCCCGCTTATTCGCAGAGCGCGATCAAGGTTCGCATTATATGCATTGCAGTCGCTTTGCCCTTGCGTGTTCACCACAATTTCTATCGTAAAGTCATTTGCATACATTATGTGACGCTGTTCTAGACGTGCGCAACTTATTTATTTTGCTCTGTCAATTTTTTGAGCTATGCTGCGATTTGTTGCGTTTTGCCAGCAATCTTTGAATTCATTACGCCTCCAGCCTAAGTAGTTTTCCATCAGCAAGAATCGATCCTTTTGCAGATACTCGGCCTAGCACTGATGGGAATCGGACTTTCCATGATGCTCGCCGGCTTTGTAATGTTTTTGTACGACGGTATGGTGAAGAAGAGAAAGTTACAGGAATCGGTTGGTCACTCGATGGCAGCTTTGTGCTAATTTGCAAAGTTTTGATTTTTAGACCCATTCACTGACCAACGAGGTGCAGATGCAAACCTCCGAAGGCGGTGCCAGGCAAGATTGATCGTTTGTAATTTAAATTTTTTTTTACTGTCATTTTGAAGGATGTTTGCGCCTCCCTCCTACGACGACGTTCTTCAAGAAAACGTCCAGTACAGGGAGGAGGCTTCTGGCGGTCGGAGCGATCGCCTTTCCTATTTCACTGCAGTACGTAGTGCGAAAGTAACATCCACTACAGCCGTGTGACCAGAGAAGCATTGCTGCCATAGTCGATCTCGCCTCTGTGGCCATGCACATGGTGTGGTGGTTCTCCTCGCTATAAACTACTATTTTCAGGTTCATTATTGTTTGTTGAATTAACACGTTTGTCCTTTTCATTCCATACGCCTCATTATTTTACCTTCTTTTAGTGGACCAAACGATATGTGTATCTGTTCCGCACCTTACTGCTTTTAGAAGTCGGTAGTCCCCAGTCGATAGGAGCCCAGTTTTAACGTGCCGCTTTTTCGAAGGCTGCGCCCTTTCTAGCCCGTTGTTCATTCATTGCTCAGCTCGTTTCTACCAGCAACCATATTAGTAGTCCAAAGGCAATATAGAACAGAACGAGTGGATAATGGTTTACTGTGCGCAAAGTAAACTTAGTTGCAGGAAAAGTGTTTTACCGTTGGTGACAGGTGCTTGGTTTATTCGCAGGTAAATTATTTTCCATGTAACCTTTCGCTGGGATATATCGACGGGTCCGACGAGAGCACTGCATTCTTTGTGTTGTAAGCATCTTCTGTTAACTGGCTTTGGGGAATCTCTACAATACGTTGTTCCATTTGTTATTCGCGGCCGGGAAAAAACAGTACAAGCTAACCACGGTTCTTCTCGTTGTTAAGTTGATCCAGGAAAGTTAGCTGCTTGAGTACGTCACGTTTTAGCGGTTGCCAACCGACTGAAATTGACCAGTTTTTACAAATCAGATTAAAAACAACACTTTATAGTGGTGTCGGGATATCTCATATTCTTACTGCAACGTGTTAGCCGTTTGCATGTTAGCACTACAAACCTGGATGGAAAAGCGTTAGCGCCTCGCTGAGGACGGGCATTGGTGTTTCCCGTCCTTACTAATGCTAATATACGATTTCCACGAAGGATAAGAGTTACAAATCAGATAAACTTTGTCCACTGCACTCGTTTTCAATTTTTTTGGTCCTTGTCCATCAATTCTTTGACTAGCAGCTATTGGCGGGAATAAATGTTCCTGCATATCTTCTTTTGTAAAATTATATAGATTAACTTTTCCCCTATGGCTAAGTGCGTGTATCTCACGCCAATCATGATTGGAATGCCTTATCTCCATTCGACTGTATATCATATTCAATTTGCTTCACTTGTTTAGTTTGGAAGTTTCGCCACTCAGTCTTAGCTGGCACAGCAATATACTGTCCGATCTGAGTTGTTCTTAATAGTCAAAACCTTAATAGTTAATAATGAAGGAACTCTCGCCTCGATGTATGCTTCGATTCATCAAACATCTTGAGTTTTTAGCGCTTTTAAAAACGAGAAATTAAGGATACAGATTTAGCGCTTTTGGCATTAGCATAAGGCAAGTGAACGGTAGAGTTTAGAAGCATCGATGCTTACTTCCTCTTCTGGCCATTTTTTTCAAATTTCTAAGTCGCTAGAATAAAACTTGTAAAGGAACATATTGAATGCATTGTGATCCGCCTTACCCTGAAATTCTTGCCTTGAAAAGGCAGCGGCAAGGCCTCGTACGTATCGGCTACTTTTACTTGTTGCATCACGTTTCCTGTGGAGTATTGGAATTGAGCATGTATGCAAATTTTGAACTTTACTAACCGTTTTGTAGTGGCCACTGCGACGGTTCGCTGTTAGCTTGAGTTTCTGCCTGGAATTGGCTTTTTAGTGCTCGACTCCTATGGCTAATGCAACTTGCCTCCTGTAGACGAAACTGTCCAACGGCTGCTTCAGTAGGATACCAGTTGACGTATGTTGGCCAATGAACTTGCTTATCACGTTGCTCCCAGTTTGGAATCGAGGCCGGTAGACCATCTGAAGGCAACAATGGTAGTGCATCAGGGAATTGTGGAAGTCGATTGCGCGTACCAACGTTGTAGAAACGGAAAAGAGACACCAACATGAGGGCACCTAGCGACGCTGCTGCCATTTTTCCCTCTTATGGGTGCAAGCGAGATGGGCGTGCAATTTAAAACCCGCTAGCGCGTTGCTACCCGCAATCGCTCTGGAATTCAAAGCATTCGTCGCCGACGTTGCCGAAGCAAATAAGGCCGTGCAGTTGAGGAAAACAAAGTGTAGCGTTAGTGGTGGTCAAACGAATTTTTAAGACTTTTATGACCGCCAAAGTTTGATTAATCGGTCGAACGCTGTCCATTTGATTGAAAGCAATTAACATAAGATGAGTGAGATGCAAAGGCAGCCGTTCCACGAAAATTAAGTTTACCCGATCGTCAATTTTCCATCTTTGTCGATGTTATTTTGCTGGCATTGTTTTTTTATGTCCTCCTGTAAACCTGCATATTGAAACTGTTTGTTGCTGATGCTGCCAATCAGCCGTTTATTATGCAGATGCGCCCCGTCGTAATAGTTTTCAATAAGTCTAAGTTTGCTAACAAATGGTGATTGTCACCTGTTGCATGACTTTGACGTGGAACTTATTGCTCGTTAAGGTTCACCTGCGCTGCACGTGCAGCGGCAACATGGTAATCATACTATCCTTTCTGCAGTAAGCATGCAATAATGCTCAACACTGTCACTTGCAATGAGAGGTTTAAGGAGTTGCTAACGAGTGCAAAGCCCTGAACGCGTTGGACACAAAAATCTTACTCATATGCCGCCTCACGATTGATGCTCCGGAATTTCTAAGATGAGCGCGTTTCGAGTTGAAACTTAGACTTTGTGTGATGGAATTTGCTTGTCCTTATTCATAGGAAAGGGAATGTAAAATTGACGTCTTCTTTCACGAAAACTTACGGACGGACATATGCGTTTTGCCAGAAGCTTATTTCAGTTGCCGATCATGCATTAGAGTTGATTGACTCTGTTAAAATGAGGCAATGAAATGAATGGCTTGCAGAAAAGCAGAATGCTGCTACATTCAGCACTGTTCAATTGGAAGTTATTATTGTACGAGCTGATCCTTGTCCATTCAGCGTTTGGAAGACTGAACGACCGAGCAGGCAGTTCCATTGCGAGTAGTCCATTCATATTTTCTTTCGAGCCTTTTAAAACGCTCCGTGCCATTATCCCTAAATGGACACTATACATTTCCGCGTACTGTTCAAATTTTCCTTCGACGTAACGATGCTCTTTTGCTGAGTAGAGGTCAGATAAGGCAAGCACGTTCTTGAAGGAATGCGAAGCATCTTGTATTGGCAGAAAGGCACGCTAGTTAAACTTTTATTTAAGCAACACCTTGCCATGCTTGTTCATAGCACAACTGTAAGAAGTATTAATAGTATAAGTTAAGTGTTGGGCTACCAACATACCGTTAGTTACACCCAAAGCTAACGACCGAACAGGGTAGTATGAGACGTGTTTTTATTTTTAAAATTAAAGAATTTGTTTGACCGCGTCTTGCCGCATTTGCAACGAAACACACAAGTGCACAAGTTTCGAAAAAGCAATCCATTGCCAGTGAAACCATTGTTATACTTGAACGTGACCTGTAGGCGGTTCGCTATGGTTTTCATTTTATTTACTTATTTCTTCTAATGCGCACCATTAATGGAATGTGGATGGATCCATTCATATTTTAATGAATCGTGAGAATATCTGCTTCTATTGACCATTGGTGAACGTTTAGAAAAATTCCTAAGCCTATTTAGCGGGCAACATGCCTCCATGTATTGACATTGGCCCTGAAGGTTGAACATGCAACATACAAAAAGCTGCGGCAATTAAAGTGGGTTTAATAACTTGGTTCAAAGGCTCAAGGAAAGCAAATATACTGAGACGTTGGACATCGTAAGTTACCATAAAAACAGTGTTTACATTTTACACACTATTAATAAACGTTCAAAAATGGGATTTTCGCGCCACAGAATTGCAAGACTAAAATAACGCAAGAACACCAGAAGCTTTTTATACAGTTTGTTAATATACTGCTGTTGAATGCGCTGATGGATTTGGACTTGGTGAGTACTGCAGATGGAACCAAAATCAAGTTCTGTTTGTCCAGACAACCTACGCACAGTAAGGCTAAGGTGAAGCCCACAAAGCAAGTATTTTGGTCACGGTAGCCATATACAGCACATGCTTAAACCTAAAACGCGTAGTTGCTTTAGTTTAGGCTGTTTGCGGTTACTTGGACTAGCGGAACTTGATTTCAGTTTTACCTACAGTACTCGCTGGCGTCTAATGGAAAAGATCCAAAAAGTCTTTTTTCCCAGCACATTTTCTTCGAGACCGCATAAATGAAGCGTACATCGTGTTCGAAATGACTTTTTGTATCAAAAAATTAATTGCTCAAGCGCATTTAACAGCGCTGTTTATGCGTACGATGCCAAACTCAAAAGATTGCTTACACTTTACGCGCGTACAAAGATGGTTGCCTCGCCGGGCGGCAAACCGAGAACTCTTCTTGTATTTTTTAAGCTGCAAACGATGGGCGACTAAGTTTATGTATCAACAGAAAAATCATGTTTAACTTAAGGGTTCAACTGAACAGACTTGAATGAAGAACTGGAGACGTTTCAACAGGGAACTATTGGAAATTAGTGCTTCGCCTAACCTGATTATCACTTTTTTACAGTGCGGTACCTTGGAGATAAGCAGCTCTAAATTTGGTGCCAAATCTTTATATCTGAACGTAAGTTGAGTAAAGTGAGTATACTTTTCGCCTATTGCACGTGCTACATCTGATAGCGTTCCAGTTTCATTCGATCGAGCGAATACTTCACCTGCTGGTACTTCATTTCTCTTACGTGCTCGTTCTTTTGTGTTGACGGGTGAATGTAGGGTAGTGGATAACTGCGTGGCTGAGGGTAATGATCTCGTTACGTGGGTAAGTTTGGTTTGCTTGGCACAGCTAGTTTTTGTTCTGATTCCCGCTGTTTAAGCAGGGTGCGTAACGTTCAAGCAGTCAAGAATTTTAAGCATCATGAGACTCAAGAAGACTTCTTGCCATATTGAGCTGTACGCGCCGTAGTGCTTACTTTGGGCTTTCATTTTCTGTTGCCAATGAAATTTTCCTATTTTTCCCTTTTGAACATGAGCGTGAGTTACGACTTCAAAACAGTGATAAACGTACGGGCGCTGGGAAATCGTTTTGCTCTATAGTAAGGTGTACGTGTGTGCAGGTACGATTGCAGTCATCAGAATAAATGAAACTTTGCCATGCATTCGTGGTATCGAAATATGTTCGCCTCCATTTAGTTGCGTAGCTGACGCTTCGAGTCCGCTGAAAATATCCCGCAGATCGGTTTCCTTCCGGTTTTATGCCAGCACTGCTGTAATAGTTATGCCTAACTTTTGTTCACGCTTTTTACTTGTGTTTGTTTCTGAAAAATGTTTTATTTTGAAGCTCAATTTCCAACAGCGCAGCGAATGTGGAAGATGTGCTTTAAATTAAGCGGCGTAATCATTTTACTTGCCTTGCAAGCGGCGCGCAGTATATTTTGTGCAGTGCTGTATGTAGAATGACTATTTGTCAAGAAATAATAATCCTGTCCGTTTTAGCATAGGTTTGCTTATTTTTCGGTAAGGATATTTTGCATAAGAATTGCAGGTTCTTGGGTGTGTACTGTTTGCAGTAAGATCGAATACAGTTTTGAGCGGGACATTGTGGGTAGCCCAACTTGTTCTAAACCTTCCGCTACTTAACGTGAGTGCGCTGAAATTGTTTCCTTTTAGTAGAAGAAGAGATGGAGTCGCGGAAACGCAAAGGAAATGCAATGGAGGAGGAAGACGGCTACTATGGCGAGGAGAAAGTAACATATTATTACGACGGAGTGTATCCGGCTTCGGCTTCAGCAGAGCTTTCTGATACTGTGGGATTTTACCGGAGAAAGGTCTGACCCTTTGCTGCGCTGGCAGTTTCACAATTTCTGTTAAGGCTTTTAAACGAGTACTCCCATGGGCGGTTTTGACAAATGGAATGGTCTTTGGCATGCAGCTTTTTGGCTTTGTCCTCTTATGGCGTTTGCTTATTTCGTACATGTTGATGGATTCTGGCCGTAAGTAGTTCGATGTAGTGCAATGGTTTGATAATTCTGCTTTGTCAGGAATTCTCGACACCGTTCAATTTCGGACGCTGTGGTTTTACGCTATAGTAATGATGTTATCTATTTTTTACTGCTGGCACGCGCTAGCGAACTTTCAAGGTAAGCAGTGCAATGCAGTGTGGCTTTTACAAGATGCGAATTACTAACTTCCATTTATATTGTAGGTTCGTTTCGTATGCGATTGTCTTCGTGGAAATCAGTATCACTCGACGGCTTGGGTGCTTACCTTTGGGGATGTCTGCTAGACGCATTCTGCCCTATTCTTATTGGAAACTTGTTTTTCAACCATACAGCACCGTCGATAAAGTAAAAGCAGTCATTCAACTTTAATTCAGACATGCTTTGTTAATAATGTCATTGTAGACTTGACATGAATCTTCTATACTATGCTGGTGTGCTAAGCTCAATGATATTGATGGCTGCAGCTTTCATGTCTGATCATTACCATGTTGACTTCAGCATAGACTACTCTGTGGTATTTAGAGATGTGCAGTGCTGTTTGTTCGGTTATTCAGAGGAGTTGCTATGTTTAGGCCAAACTCTTTGCACCATCCTTGTTCATCTCCATCTTTAGACTGGCTATGATAATTTGGACCATTACCATGCCATCGTATTTGCTTTTTGGTACGTGAATTCAATAACATAGTTGTCATTAATTCGTGCCATTTCAGCTGCGCCAACATGGGCATCTTACTTCCACAAGTAACTCTATTGAGGGTGAATGCTTCCATTTCACTAAACTTCCTTTCATTAGGCTATTCTTTGAGCCTCAATCTTATTGCCTTTTTATGGTCATTATGGTAAATTGCTACCGGAAAATTGCTCTCGTCTGGATGTGCAAGCGCGCTTTATTGCAGGTTTCTATTTAATAGCTTAACGCGATTATGCTTATTGGTAAGTAAACTCTTTCCAGGCTGATATTTTCGTGACTTCCAATCGTTTCGAGTCAGATCCCCGTACTTCTCAATTATGGCTTCATATAGCTTTATCTGATAAGAAATCGTCCATATTGACGGTGTAGTCTTCCATTTTAGTTGCCTTCCTAATTTCTATTCTTTCAGCATTTGGCTTTTGCCAGACTGGCTCGTATAGCGTTGAACAGTGAAGATTGCAATCGTTGGGGTACGCTTTTTTTACTTCAACCGATCTTGCAACATTGCTTGCTAAAGTTGTAATCTAAATTTAGGCTTCGACTGGACTTTTTGGAACGTTGTGCGCGATGCTTGTGTGGGCGAAATGTTCAACTTTGATAACGGAATGTACAGAGCGTATCAGTCGCTTTTTACTCAGTCCTTATCTTCGACGCAGACCATAAGAAGGCACTACCAATTTCCCAGCAGTATTATGGATTCTTCTTTCGATTCGTGGTCAGTTCCAATGCGAAACTACCATCAATACATTGATCCTCGGGATACAAATGGAATTGATCTGGGAGAGGACAAAGACGTATATAACTCGGATGTTTGGACCAATTATCAAATTGTGATATGGTGTGCGCAAAGTGAGTTTCATCTTTGCTGCTCTACAATTGGTTGCAGCTGTTCTTTCAGTTCTATGCGGTATCGTATGCGTCAGCCGTTCAGCCAGCGCTTCAATTGATGTTCGTCCTTCTTTGACATTCATTTTGTCCCATTTTTTCTCCGTTCTGCGAAGCCTTCGCAAACACCAGTGTTTGCTTCTTGAAGTTGCCGCCAACAACTACTACAGAACTACAATACTTAACCTTGGTGCTACAGTTTACCGGCAGGTGGTTGCCTATTTGCGTATCATCAGGAACATTTACGGAAGAGACTTGGAGTAACCATTTTAACTTCTCGTTTTGACCGTTCTTACTTTGCTGCGTTCAGACTACTCATACAAAATGAAGAAGACGTGAGGATGCTTGAGACGATGTAGCACGAACTATATCTCCGGTTATTTAGGCGGTAGCTTTTGCGTTGCAGTTTCCTGTTATCTTAGAGTGTTGCTACTTATTGTTACCGGTAAACGTTGAACTTATACTTCCGGTCTTCTTTATTCATAGCTTTATTTGTCCATTTTAAAAAAGTATTGAATATACAGCCTATCTTACAGGCTAAGCGGACATAGTTTCCACTCTTTGTTTACCGTAACAGTTCGTTGTAGAATTTTTAATATTTTATCAACGGAACTTTCAGGACCAAACCTGTCCGGTCTTCAGCGTCTGCCGTATTTCAGCAGACATTATGGAACAGTAGGGTCTATTCCTCTATCTGCCCGCAAACAATACAGTCATCCTGACAGTAATCAGGTTTTCCCTACTAGTAAACATGCAGTAGGATAAACAACATCGATTTTTGATTTTTCGCGCGTAATGTCTGAGAAATTCATGGTTCCTTTCTGTTAAGCGTGTGGTCGTCCTGTTCTGCCTTTATTGGTGGGCGTGCCGGCTATCCTGTTCTGCCCCGGCCTAAGCCTAAGCCAAAATATAAGCCTTATGTTTACGTTTAGGCTTAGGTAAGGGCAGAACAGGATGGCCGACGAAGTCACAGTATAACGGGAGCACGCGTAACCGCATAATCGATGCTGTTTAGCCTACTGTATGTTTACGATTAGAGCAAACCTGATTATTACCAGACTACGGTATTATTTGCGGGCAAATAGAGGCAGAGACCCGAACAGTGCAGTCGGATCTTTAGCCTCTCGTCCCTGCCGGTAAAGATTAGTACACTCTGTTGAAGAAGCAGTGATTCTCAAAGGGGACAGTCTGAGGTCCTTCCAGCCAATTTTGCCGGTGATCAGGGGATAGCGTCAGTCAGTCGGCTCACTGAGATCAGTGAGCGTTGGCGACCCTCAGTTTGCGAGGCACTGTGTTAAAGTATGGTTTCTTGTAAAGAGCATGTAGGTCTTGGTATCCGCTTTAATTGATGCGTTTCTTGAAAACTACAGTTCCATCTCCTTTATCCGATGTTTTGAGATCCGGAATATTCTTGAGAGTCAACGTGGCGACACGACTTCCTTTAAAGATCCTGTTGTTAAATAGCACCAGACAGTTAGCTCCAACTGGGAGTAACACATTAGCTGATGAACGCGACGCCCATGTAAGAGCGATGGGCGCTGATGACGGGACCTGGCGAATCCCGAAAGCTCTACCGTAATTTTTAGGGTTCAAGGTGATTTTGCCACGAAGTTTATATAATCAAAGAAAGAGCGCTATTACTAATCAGATGGGGGATTCTAAACAAAGCTTTTGAAAAACTACTAAACTGTTGCTTCTGTATACTATAGTATTGCGCAAAATCATCTCCTCATTCTAGGATGAGTATGAATCATTAAATGAATTTCGCGTTTTTAACAAGCTTAACATGTATAAACATTGCATTTTGGTTACATGGACATTTATTTCAAAATTGAAAACATGCCGGCCGGTTCTGAGCATTTCGGATAATGGATTTTGCGCTCAGAGCTCTCAGGTCTCTTCTTATCCTGTCATCAGCGAATTAAAATGTGACGGATGATTTTGACGTCACGTCATTTTATAAATGATGTCATGTAAGAAGTTTCTTCGTTTGAAACCAACATCTGAATATCGTCACGTCCTTGCTAATAAAAGCACGTATGAGCAAAGTGGTCAACTATGAAAATAAACCGCTGTAGGAAGGCGATGAATTTTGGCAGTATTGTTTTTACTGAGCCAAAGGAAGTTGTTTCCGTAATAATACTCGCCGATTGATAGGGCAGCAGCTCTTTTGCCGACGAGTTGTTCCGTACTGCTTTGTTTGTCTGCGATATCAGCGGAGGTGGCTTCCATTGCTTGAAAAGATGGCATCCTGAAGCTTGGCAAAGGAGACATGATTTTACAAAAGCCATTGAATTTTCCCCTTCCTTTCTTTCGTCTTATTCGTAATTTCAAAGGAGTGCAGATGCTGACAGTGAAGTTACTACCTACTTAATGTCTATTATCAGGCCATGAAAAGTGGAAAGTTTTGATCTTGTTGCCATGGAAAGACTATAAATCTGCTACGCTCCATGGAAAATGCCTGAACAGCACTCATCATTTGCCTTTGAGAGGCAGAAGAGGGTTGCTTTGATATCTGTTCAGTTCCCGCCAATGGCAAATCAGTTTTCTTTTGTACAGCTGATCGAATGAGGTGTCTCAGGTAACCCCATTCGGACTTAGTCTTTTTTTCGATGTGCCTGTTTTCATCGTGTGAAAGCTCCTCATCGCAGAGGCTGACCGCTCTGTCCACCACACCATTCACTATATGAATGAGAACTGATTTCGGATGGGGATGGCTAAAGTGAAGGTGCTTAGATGAGTCGGTTAGTTTCCTATGCACATTTGTTCTAAGCAGATTCCTTTTTCGGATGACGAGTGTTTCTTGAAAGGAAACTTTGCATGTACATACTTTTCCCATAGTGAAAGTCATAGTGCTTGGACAGTTTGTTCGGTTTCTTCTTGTAAAGAAATTGTGAAAGGTGTGAGATCCTAATTTAGTCACATTCTTCGCTGCTCCCTACCATGGTTGCCAGGCAGATTTGCTATTGTTCCTTTAATCTCCATTGCTTTCCCTCGTCCGTAAGAGTTCTTTTACATTTGTGATGAAATCCATCATGCGCAATCGATTTAGGATTATGAACAAAGTTAAGTCCTTTGGTCACTTGCTGCGCACTCCAAGTTGCTTAGCGTCCAATCACGGAGATTAATCACCATCATCTCCTTTCGTGTTGTCTTCCTTTTTCTCAAAATCTGTGAAATTCCAATTTTGTTCGCACATTAAGTTAGTGAAGTTCTTCTTCATTGTCTTTAAATAGGTGGAGCATATGGCTTGCTATCAATATGTGATGTGGTTACATAGCCTTTCCGTTTGCCGTCGGTCTATTAATGACTGCAGAACATGTTTCTCTCAGCCAGCTTTGTCCCTTAGGAAGGCAGTTTTGTGTCTCCGTTCTCTAATCGTTAGTCTCATTAATGAGAGACTAATGTTCCTCGGGATATGGGCACTTTTGTTGTTTTTGATGTGCTTCCACTTAAGACGAAGGAACTTCGGTATTAAACTGTTGTCTTGACAGTGAGCTTGCGTTGCTGAGCAGATTCCGTGATTCGTGTAGTTCTAATACGATCAAGACTCAGTGGAGTGGTACTCACATATTAATACGTAATATTGAGTAGAATGTTGGCCACATATCCGTTGCTATGATTAGCAGCTATCCTCATTCAGGCTGACAGCTGTGCTTTTTGGTCAATGGGCTCTCACCTTATCAGACGTTAGTTTGAATAATAGGCTTCTGGTGGCAGAATACTATTTTCCTGCTAACGTATTAATATAAATGGATGTCCATTCGCGACTATTTTCATTGCGTTGAATAAGTAAGAAACTTCCAGGATACAGTTCCTTCATCTTTAACGTTGTAAGGTGTCCGTCTTTTCTTGAATGAGATATTCATGAGTATGTGTGTCGCCTCATATTTTTACATTGCAGTCACGTGATTGTTGTTCTGTAGTAATTAATCAGATTGTCAGCTTAATTGGGCCATTTCCATTTATAGCTCTCGTAAATTATTCTTCTACACGCTATGCCGTTCCATAACTTTCGTTCACTACTTTTAAAGCTTTAAAGTCTTTATACGGCCGTCTTGGATGAACTTGCCAGCAGCGTCTTGCTTGACACCGGGTGCTTCCTAATGAGTCCCAAAATTTTCAGCATGCTCTCTGAAAGATTTCTTGGCTGTTCCCGTGCTGATTCGTCGCACATTTGAAAACGTCGGTTTCTCAAATGGAGCATGCATGCGTAAGGGCTAATTATCAATTCAATAAATTTGCATATACTCGAGGAAGTTATACCAAAAGCGACATTAGAAGGAGCGGCAATGCTCAACGAATTTTTAAAACCGTACAATGATTTAAAGCATTTGTGAGCATGCATGAACGTTCTATTTGTATTTACGAGATTCAAGAATTTACAGTGTTGCGTATTCTCCTTTTCTTTGCTATATTAGTACTTGAAACGCAAGACACGCAGTTCGCTTTGTTCAAAATGCTTGCCAGTGCAGGGCATAGAAGCTAGATTCCTTCGCAGATGCTTTCGTTCCTGGCTGGCTGTGTTCTTTAACTCGCGCCTGATCAGATAGGGCACCCTATTTGCATTATTTCAAGGCAAAGGCGAGAAAGGGACAGCAAGTCGCGTTCAAGGAAAGCCGTAGTCGTTTTCGCAACTTTTGAGAATTTCGAACGGCGTTTGACATCCAGCAGAAAGCATTTATTTCCTTCACTGCACGACTGATTGCGGAATCGGGAAACCCATGCTCAAGCATCACCTACGCAGGGAAAGTTGGTGGTTTCGAAAACTTTATTAACGCAAGACTAATAATTCGCTATTTATCACGCTGCCGTACTAAAAAGCATTATAGATGATCGCACAAGGTGACCATGAAGTTTTCTGAACAAGCTGCATGGCTTGTACTACCAATGTATTAATATTATTAGTACTTGAGGTCTAAGCTACTTATGTTGTGGTTTCGATGCACTGAAATTTATTCAGTGATAGACTACATTCAAATTTTAAAAACAATGTACCGTAGTCCATCTTTAATTAATATTAATAGTTATGCTCGATTCTTAGCTGTCTTGAGAATATCTGCCATGTGAAAGCCGGCAAAGAGTCTTCACTACTTCTTCATTGGCTTTAACGATGGCTGAGCGGGTTCGTTCTGAAAGTTCCTTTTTTCCACATTTGGTCCGTTTGTGATTGTCCTTATCAATAAATTGACCAATGACCGGCTGACTAATAATTCCTTTCTTTCGCGACTACAGGATTACTAGGTGACATCAACGGGCTTCAAGCCATTTGAAAGGATAATGGAACTCCATTTTCTCTCTTTGCAAACGTTGCCATATTTCAGGCAAGTATTAGTCAAGCACAGCGCTGTACGCTTTATAAGTTGTAAAAATACAACTTCAAAGCGTAATGGCTATCGTTCCCTGGATTTTCATTTCAGCGCAGCTAGTCAGAGAAATCCGTGTACAAAGTCAGAGGTGAGCAATGTCGTATACAGAGAATTTATCATTCAAATATATTTGCACCTTTGAAGCTTAGCGCAGTAGGATTAGGCGCGTCGTTCGTGTAGGGTTTGCTTGGAGAAATTAAGTGCAAGGCGGGAAAGAGCCCAAACCGTTTTTCATTTATCTAACCGCCCTCCGTCTCCGAATGACTGATTGGGCGGGTGACACGAAGGCTTTGTATTTGACATCAACAAGAGGCTTATACATATAAACAGGTCTTCTCGTGAAAAGAAAAATTAAAACAGAGCCTGTCAAGAAGAGAGTGACTGAAGACGCCGCAGAAAGAATATTTATGTTAAAATGGTTTTGTGCATTGTGCTGCTGACTTTCTGAGAAACTAAGTTTGTCTGCTTGTTAGTTCAGGCATCGGTAATGTTGCGTTCAGCGCGCATAATGTCCTAAGGTAGTTTCAGAGAAAAAGCGTAGATGCATCCGTTAAAGAAACAACGACACTTGTGCATCCTCAATTTGACGGCTGTACACGAACTGTATAATCATTTACCCGGCAAAGTGTAGGCGGCTGCTGCATTTTATCATTCAGGACTCCGCGTCAATGCATGCAAATAGATGATTTCCTCATCGGAAGTGAAATGGAACTGCAGTACATAGTTCCCTTCGCCTATTAGTGTCAATACTGGTCAGCGCAACGAATAAGTGATTAGCAAATAATTATTTTAAAGGTATTTGTAGTAAATGTGTTGACTTACTGATGCATGAAGGGTTTTAATTAAAATCTAATTCAATAACAAAACACTTTCCTCAATTTTCACGCGCTGGTTGTTAGATTCAGTGCGAAGAGCACAGCGAGTAAATCAATATTCTAAATACGTTAACTTTCGTAGAAGATTGCCAGCTATTTATTTCCTTTGCATGTGGTGGCTCAGTATTGCACCGGCAGACTTAGCTGGATTTTCACTTTTATGCTGCCGGCCGACGACCACTGTCTAATTTTTCAAACGAAGACTGTTATCATGCCCACATACCTATTTAGGAAGAAACGGTAGGAAATAGCCTTCATTAAATCCTTTAGCATTTCATATGCAAATGAAACCAAAAGAAACAGACTCTTCTCTATTAATAGATGATTCTATGCCTACGCTGTACCACTGAAAATCTTTTAAGTGTTAATAAACAATAGTTTTTCTGGCTATACATTTTTAGCTACTCAGCGGATGCGTATGCTTTGATCCTTAGGCGATCTTTCAACCTTCCTACTCTAAATTACGTGAATAAATATTCCTTTGTTTATTTGTCAGCTATGCTTACACATCATGTTTTGATGTGCATCTTTGAACCAGCTATGCTAAGGTACGGAAAGAAGGAAGAGCTAATTAAAATTACTAATGCTTAAAGAGTTCTGACTCGAATAGGAGGAAGCAAAGAAAAATTCATTACTGTTCGCCTACGGGTCGTATACTCACGAAGAAACAAAGGATGAATCATTGAATAGCATTAAGGGGAAAGACAGATTCTGTCTTAGGGCGAACATAAAGAATGGAAGCAGCGAGAAAGCTGGAAACATTGCAGCAAATTGATTCTATTGTAGCACGAGTGACGCATGCCCGCGCCATTTTGTTCGATAGAGAAATTTTTTGACAAGCTTCCTTGTTTTAAAGGATTTGTAATTCGAAAGACCATATAGCAGAATATAGCCACAAGGAAAACACTAATGCGCGTATGCATTTACTCCGCTAAGCATAGGAAACTAATTGCTTTGGTTTGTCTGCCTGAGAGAAGACATTTAGCTTATCTTGCCTTTCCTGATGTCCTCTAAGTCATTAGTCTCTGCGACGGTGCTTGGCGGGTACACACACGGTAACCCTTAAATTTTCTGTTCTGTTATCATTAATGAATCGTAATACAAGTGCATCTGATGAAGAGCTGTGCGAATGATTGGTGTGCATCATTTCAGGTAAATGTCAACTGAAAAATGATAACGTCTCCTCAACTTAATGACCCAATGCGAAGGCGAGGAAGCTGTTGTGCATTCATGAGCTCCTTGAGAAAACGTGAAGTACCTTCTGGCATTTCTGTTAACTGTTCGCCTAAGTGAAACGACGATTGATGTAGACTGAATGGCGGCGATATTCATGGAAACTTTTCAAGACAAATTGCTTTTGCTTTTACACTGCCTTGCAGTGACACTACTCACTCTTGGATTTTTATCCATCGTGACTAGTTCTACTGTTCTTTTTATGGTATTCAAAGCGAAAACATTGAGAAACCGGTACTTTATGACGATGACAGCCATTTCAATGAATGATCTTCTCACAGGGATAGTGTACTTCATTCTTTCGCTACACGGATTGCTAATGGATGATAAAGGTGAAAATCCTGACTCAAGTTGCTGCCCGAAGAGCTCACTGCTCAGTTTTTGCAACAACAATGCTCTCATGTCAGCTGTGGCTTTAAGTGTTGACAGAATAATCGCTGTTTGCCATCCCTTGTTCTACCGCAACGTGAGCATATACAAATTTCATATTCCGCTTATAGCATTTGTGACTAGCTACTCACTGTCGCTGTCCGTGGTTACTGTTATTCATGGATACGGGAAGGTAATTCCATTTAACAAATGTGGCCCTGAGGTTTGTTGGAACTCAACGTTTGGCGTATACACGATGCAGCACTTGAACATGGCCCTGGCGTTCAGTATATTTTTTCTTAATTTAACTCTCATCATTTATACAAGACGTTCGGCGAAGACTTATCAACGACGTAATCTAATGCAATTATTCAACATCAAATACCGCGAACAAGTTAGAGTCAGGAAGACGTTGACTTGGGTCACTTTGGTGGTAGTGACTTTGCAAATCGCTGGTCGCACCATGCGGCTGCTGTCGTTGCATGCAAAGAACGAAATTAACTACACTCTCCTCTACAACTCCATTCACGTTTTCACCGCCTTGAACGCCGCTCTTAACTATTTCATTGTGGCTCTGACGTCTGCTGTGTTCAGGGCTGCACAAAGACGCATTCTGTTGCGTTCCAGTAGCGTTGGACCCTTTCATGGTGTTGAATAATGTGCTGCCTTATATAATCGTTGCGTATAAGATGAAGCGTTGAATTTTCCTTTGCTGAATAGACTGGTCATCACCAAAAAAGGAGTAAAGGAAATAAGAAGAATGTAATGGTCTAATTTCAATTACGCTTCATTTGAGCGTTTCTTCGAAAATGAGTCATTATTAACCTGTTTTACACCTGTTAGACTTTGCCTGCGTTGGAGCGTTCAAGGAAAGTTTTTCCATGGAATTGTTGTTATAATTTTTAGTTATGGAAAAAGAAGAAATGCATACGGTGGCGAGAGTATACTTTGTGGTGAAAAAATTTTTAACACTTAAAATGAGCAGTCTTCTAGGCCTGACAGTACACATAGATGACGTTGCTGGCTGCATTCTTTGTTCCCTGTTTTTCGCTGATGACCAAAGAAGGTGCACAACGAAAGCTCCTCCAGTAAAGCTTCATGTAAACGCATTGCTTTAACAGTGAAGACTTATGCATCAGTAGACATAATATTTTTACTGACTATGTCTATTTATGCATAAAGACACAGTTCGAAGCCTTAAATAATGAAATCCAGTGAAGGCGAATCATTATGCATAATATATGAGCGAGGTTTCCCATTTAGTTAAGTTACATTTACTTACTTGCACGAATGTCGACCCGAATGCACTTTCCGCGTGAACAGTAACCAAGTTCATAATCAGGCATACGTGAATTTCAAAATTACGGCGCCTAATTGGACTATGTCGATATTCGCAGGTGATGCATGCACAAAGTAAATGGGAGAGGGAGTTGCCGCTTTGACACTGTCAGCAATCAGGAAACGAACTTTCAAACGCTAGAAGCTGCAGCTTCACAGAATTATTCATCCCAACGCATATATGTAGTCAGACTTCCCTATCCGCGATTTCTCTCTCCTCCGCCCACGCAATTAAATATTACGCAATTCGCGGCTTGCGCAGGAAGTAAAACCGGTTTCCGCCATTTCTGCGTGTGCGAATCGATTTAACCATTAAAAAACTTACTTGATGGAGTTATCAAGGACTTCTACGTCTTTTCCATATCGCCTACACTCTTTGTTCAGGCAACTGAGCTTGGAAGCATCGCGCGATTCCTCGTTGCTAGAGGACGACAAGCTAGTGGTGCTATATACTTCTTTATCGATGATTCACAGAGCTTCATTCCTTACGGAGGTTCTACCGTATATAGCATACTATTCAGTGGAAGAGTATTGCTTCAAGGAAAATGAAACAGTGAATTTTGAAAGAAGCGCTGCATTTAAGGAGTGAGGATATATATTTACCTGCGATATCCCTACTTATATATGTACGGCTACTCAGGATTAGCGACGGGTCAAGAACTTGACATCCGGTGGGAAGCGAACTGCCGAAGCCTCGGAAGGTTATATAAACGATTCGAGGCTGAGCCTAGTTGGGTTCAGGTTAGTGCATTCGCTTGTGCATTGTGTTATCGCCGTATCATTGTATTGCTCCAGAACAGAGCATTGCTACCCTAAAGGCGACTTCAGGTCTGCCAAACCATAGTTCATGTTCTTGATTGTTGGAAATTTCATCCGTCTCTGCTAGTTTACAAGCTGAAAAACTTATATATTAATACAATTGCTCAAACAGTTATGGTGAGTCACCACCTCAAATGACGGATGTGTTTGCGCGCCTTCCTGTTTGACTTAATCAACTGGTGACTCGACAAGACTCTCTGTCTCTACGGGTTGCTGTCTCAGAGCATAGGTAAACTCCTGTTCCGGTAAACAGCGAACAACTAACTGCCTTCCGTAAATGACTGGTCCAGTTAAGTTATCGATCCTTGACAACACTGGTATGAACCTAGAAATCATTAGGATTGGTACACTGTTTGCTCAAGACAGTTGTCTTAGGGGCCTTTTACAATAGCAGGCAATAAGAAGGGGATACTACCTTTTACTTTAGTTGAGCAACCGCATCCTTATCTTACGGGCGCCCATCTTTACATTTTATGAAAATTCCTGCAGGCAGTGACGCTTCGTTAAAAGAGGCAATGTTCATAGTGAATAAAAAATTAGCGGTTGCAACTTAAGATATAAATCGAGTGACGCATTGCAAATGGCTGAGGACATTCTAAGAGGACTTCACCGCGAACAGCATCATAACACATCAAACTGAATTCTTGTTTCCAAAATAGCCTAGTTTGCAACTTGGCTTGCCAGAAACCGGGACTAAAAAATTATGACTGATCAAGCGGTGCTTTCAGACCCTTCGTCAGTGCGTAGAGAAAAGTGGCAAATTCACTAGCATTAATAGGAACGGAAATTTTGTGAGATGGTTTAAGAAGTCATTTCAGCTATGAAAACTTAGACGTCCGTTATAAAATGCGTTCCTTTGTGCTTGCTTAAAGCTATCCATTTATTATGGTTCAAACATACATCTTAAATTTGTGCGCTTCTAAAGTTTTGTCTATGAATTGATGCAAATGTAAATAATTTAAATGAGGTTAATGCCTCAGTGGTTAGGTCAAGCTTCTTCTTTTGAACGATAATAATTTTGTTCCAGCCAGCTAGCTGACTGCAGTTTCAAATATTGTCCAATCAGAATGGTTTAGTTCAAAGCCTGACATTTTTACTTTCCGGAAAATGGTTTAATCAGTTGCTGGAATTGAGTTATTCGCTCTCCGCAGTCTGCTACAAGAACGATCCGCATACTGTGAAACAAAGAGCTTTTAGAAAAATTACTAATTAATTAATTCTAGCTTGCACCGAACCGATAAAGGCTTTGAAGAGAACATTTATTCAGGATCGTTCAATTTCCGCCTATCCACTGGATGGGCACTTCTCAATCTCTGCGGTGTTAGCAACTGCGCTGAACAGCGTTTGCAGTTGTTGCTGCTGAAGGCAGACAGCACCGCCGGGCACAGTTTTCCAAGCAGTCTGAACGCAAAACAAAATTACAGTGGCTGATCTGATGCATAATGCGGTATACTTACCGTTCTGACAGCATCGCTGGTACAGAATACTGCGGTTGCTCCGGCGTCCTTGGAAACTGCCCAGTTTGACGTATCTTCTGATCTTTTAACGTCGACAGAATCCACTTTAATTGTCTGTCCTGGTTTGACATTCTCCACTTTATATTTGCCAGAGCAGTAGCTCGCAAGTTTGGCCCCTTTTGTTTGATCACTCCAAACAATAAGACTTTGTTTCAGTACTTTGTTTGCCAGATGCTTCGAATATATATCTTATAAACGAAAACGTTTACGCAGAAGAAAAGTGTTATTAACTAGCGGATACCAATAAATGCCTTTGCCGCCTTCCCGACAAACGTTGTTAGGGCACCACTTGCGCCAACAGTTGTAAACGTCATACTTTTGACGAACGGAGGATAAACAACCGGTGAAGATTTCTTTGTAAGATCGTTAAGCTCCTTAATATTTCCTATGGAAGTGGCTGCAGGTGGAGTTGAGCTGTGATAATAATAAACCACCGGATCCTCAAAGTTGAGAACAGTAGCTTAAACAATGCAGTCAGCTCTGTATGACTTTAAGTTACTCATCATACCCCATTCCTTCAAGCTCGTGAAAGGTATACTAAGGCAGACAATAAGGCCAGCACTTCCAGCAGCCGGTGCAGTAAAAGCTGTGCCCGTCATGTCAGGCCACTGTTCAATTGAGTGTACTAACCACCAACCATTACCGTCTGTGTATCCCAGCACTCCTAAAAAAGCGTTTATAGATTTTTAAATAGAGAGAAATGCTTTTGCTTGATGCAGACCTTTTGCTGGTGAAGATTTTGAAACGGGTGCTCTGAATAATGGAGGGAAATTGCTGTAGGCGATGAGGTTGTAAGTTGGTTTCGTTTGAGCGGTAAAGAAAGGTGTGAAAAGTTCACCAAGGGCGCCATCGACAGGCGTTAAATCCACTTCTTGTTGCTCCCAAGCTGGCGCAGGAGCAGCGTATATGGCTCGTGCAGCTTGTTTTTGAGGTACAACATAAAAGACAGCCCTAAAAGACGAATAATAAACCACTATTAATTAATCCGTTCCAATGAACCAGCTGATATCGGCTTTCGCTGCATTCTTGCACTGAAGTGGTGCGGTGTGAACGATTGTAACGCACCAGAGCAGTAGGATTTGGATATACACTAAACGCAAATTCATTCTTCTCGTTTCAGCGTTTCCGCGTTAATTCCTGGTCATATATATGGAATCCAGTGTGTGGATACGGAACAATGGATCGCTTACGCCTGTTATTACGGATTCCAGGGGGGCAGGAATAGTCAACAAGAAGTTTGATTGTAAAAGCCATTGTACCGCTTAAATGAATGAACAAGACATTCTACGGTGCAGAGCATGAAACCCAGCCTGGAGTATGCATTGTTGATTCAGCACTGACGTTCACTTGCGGGAGTAATTGCGTTATGTGACCGTTAGGGTGGCTGATGCCTTTCCAGTGGATTCAACCCACGATAAACGTTATTGCATATTCGTTAAAACTATGATACCCTTCAGACTAACAGGCGATCAGGAGAACAAGCTAAAACCGGATTAATAAAGCGTGCCTTTACGCCAGCAACTTGCCCATTGCTAAACTTTACAATTCCCATAACTAAAACGGGTAGGCCTGGAACAGTTTCCTTCGATTTTACTTCAGTCAGTTCGATGAACAGAAAACTCTAATGAACTATTAATCCGTTTTTCGGTTTTCCGTGTTAGCAATTAAATTAAAAGGTCTGGTAAAAATGCCCGGTTTTCTCATAATCGTGGATTACATGTTGACTTATGGTTTTTGGCATCTTTGCCAGTCTCTAAATCTTGCTGAAATTGTGGACGACCATTTCTATAAAAGAAGACTTTGGTGCCTGAGTTGCCTCCGTTGCACTACTGTTGTTCAGTTGATACTTCGGGACCATTTTGCAAATGAAAAAGGTGATAAGGAGAACGTGGTTGCTTTAGCAAACGCGCAGTCTTCGCAGTAAAAGTTTAAGGTTTTTCGCTTGACACAGAACAGCATAGGAAATAATTATTGTTGCACCAAAGCTGCGGAAACGGATCAGTTTCGTCGTCAGCAGAACACCAAAGCAACGCTATTGATATGAACGGCTATAGTAACAGCAGGTAGCTGTGGAATATTTGAGGAACACCTAAGTGCTTGTCAGTTAATCACTCCTTCGGTGCTTTTGCGCAGTAAGAGGAGAGCTGAGAATAAAGCAAACTTCCTTTATTGTTCCTCATCAGGGCAACAGAATGGCCACACAGGAGCAGGAGACATTCTTCTATCAACAGCACCGAGAGAATGCTATTCAAGCTTAGTTCAGAACCAGTAAATGAAATTGAAACAATGGCATTGGCTAAATGCCTAAACGTTGCCATTACTCCTCGGAAAGGGCCATTGGTTAAATATTGCTGCATTAGTAGAACGCAGCCTAATGTCGGCGCAACTGGCAGGAACAGAAACAGCGATCTTCGCTGTCACGTTACAACTCAGCTGAAAGGAACGTTCGTAGTGGTCTTACGTGGGAAACAAACATGAAGTTCACGCAGGCTAACCAGAGTAAACGTAGTCCGTCTGTTGGACGTTCAGCATCTTCTGATCATACCTGTTATGGCATAATCAAAAGATGCTGATTCGTAAAATACATTTCAACTGCGTCCATAAATCTGCTGACTCTGTAGAAACCTGCACACAGCAGTATTAATCGCTTTCTTTGCAGCCACACACTGATTTACACTAAGTTATCCTAAACTGCCGTCGAAACGTCTGACTGTTAGGCGGGAAAAAGTTTCACAAGTCAGGAAGGGAGCTTCAGTCACCTTGATCACAGCAGGTGAAGCTAGTGACAGTAATCGTAAGCTCGTTTCTTTCAAATCAACATATCCCACACGAAAATGTTGCCCATTGCAAGAAACGAGACGCAGGCGCACTTTTTGAAATTAAAAGGGTGCCCGTTTCTGTCGTGCGTTGCGAAATCATTTTTACACACGAACTGCCTCTTTCTTTTCAGTAGTAGTTTATTCTCTAATTACCGGCCATCCTCTCCGTCAACAGAAGCATAGTCTAAAAAGGCGAAGTACTGAGCGACCCTCGCAACCCAATAAGTGTTCTTAGAAATAGTGCGCCTTCGAACATGCTAAAATATAATAACCAATATCTCATCAGGGTACGACAAACCCGTCCCAGCTAAAGCGCAATGCCATGTTTGGAAAAAAAGGACATTTTACCCTATGGAGTGCAAAAGCCCTGAAACCGAGTTTTGAAACGACGTCAAGAAGTAATTTAGACCATTACGAATAACTCTGAATAATTTTCTCAGCCGGCGATCACTGCCATGCGCAGACCCTTCACTACAACTTCGTCAACGATATGTTTATTGGATAAGCGCACAATATCAATACACGATTTGTAAGTACAAGCAGATTACGGAAGCGAAAATTAGCACGAGATGACCAATGCAATGTTCGATAGTATCTTCAGATAAATATGGAAACAAAAACATTTTCCGCTGCTAAGAATTCACCGCTCCTGATACAGTAAAATGTTGTAACGCGGAAATGCACTGATAGGCGCTCTGATCGATGGCATAAAATGACATAGCAACCCAACAGCATAAGCGCTACTTGAACTGTGCCACTGTCACCAGATAAGCACGCAACTTGGTCAGGTCGCTCCGTTGCACCTCTATAGTCGCAGCTTCATATCATCGACCAATTCGATAGGCTTCGTTTGCATCACTAACTCTGCAACTTTATGATTAATGTTGTTGTTGTTCTTCTTCTTTTAGCACCATCGATCAGACAGCGTTTATTACCTGTTGGCTGACAAGTTTCCAAAATGTATTTTTGTGAACGTGGAGTCCAGGAGATGCGTCTTTGCAGAGCAAATATCCTTATTGAAATAATTTTCCTTTTTGATCCATTTCATTTTGTCCAAACCTTTGTTTTTCATGTGAGCAGCAATGGGCAGCATTTCAGCACCTTCAACTAAGGGAGAGTTCACTAGTCAGCTCAGCTTACTGTTCTTCAGAGCGCAACAACTACTCATTTGGAGTACCAGTAAAACCGTGCACCAATTTTTCAATATCACAAATGGGAAGTAAAATGCCAGGAGTCACCAACAGCGCTGAATATAATGATATCATTCGAAGTCTGCTGCCATAAAGCACCAAATGTTTCACATGCGCTGCTGGCGCAGCTTTGCTTTCTGGCCATCACTTCTTCCTGATGAGCATAACAGGCAACAGGTAAGGACAAAAAGATGGTATCCTGAATGTGCGAAATTATTCGCACTTTATTGCCCTTCAGGCGAACGGCGAACCTCCAGCGCCATGCAGCAGCTACACATATCGTTTGCAGCTGCGGTCAATGATCAATACGTGACGGCAGCTAATTCGCCCAGAATATCATTTAGCCTTAATCCTGCAGGCCTTTGTGCTACTGAAGACTGCATTCAATATAGTCATGTGTATGCCAGACCACATAGCTGTGCTCAGTGACCTTATCCTTCGGAAGAATAGGCATTTCCATAGTTTTTATGAGCTTCTTGGCATTGTAGCGCCAACACATTTCAAGGTCATATCGTCAGTGCATTTCGTTTCAGAGGACGCAAACACATAAAACACAGGACCGTCTACTCACGACCTCTGCCCTTTGCACAACGTGATGAACTCCTACTTCCATTCGACCGCACCTCAGACGCCTGTGCACTACTGCTGCCGGAGAACAATGAATTGACATTGCTTAAAAGTGTGCGAAGGTACATTGTGTACTGTAGTAAAAACACTGACACTTTAAAGTTCGAATAGTATGCAGGAACAGCATATTCCTGCGAACGGTTTGACGCAGACGTGTATTCACGCACAAAGATTGACAAACACGACTAAGCAGTAGCTAAGCTTCCTCTAACACTAAGCTTAAGCCCACTAGTGTAACGCCAGCTTATGCTGTTTCCAAAACAACCTGCCATAAGAAATACTCTATAAGAGTAACTTTTCCTCTTTTTCCAGATCCTTCCGTCTTTGATCCCACTTTTCATAGTTCTTCACTGCGGGTATTGTAGTGTATTGCGCTAGCATAAGATGAAAAGCGTGCGATATGAATAACCTGAACATATAGGTACGGCCTACGATTAGGTGAGCTCCTACGCAGCTAGTCCTGTCTGGATGTAATAAACAACTGCTTCAACGCAAATACGTTGCGTCTACTCATTCCTGAATGAAACTGAAATTTGCGCAATCCTAGTGACTTTTTAAGGTTCTTCATTAGGTCAGCGAGAATTTCTTGTTACTACAGGTTTTTGGTTTCTTCGCTCCTGTTGAATTAAAGTCGTATCTCCATAGGGAACGTACGCGCGAGTAATATCTGAATTATCTTTACGTGCTAGGGAGCGTTCTTGAAACTACAGTGGCCGCCCTGCGCGATTATAGATTAGCAAAGTCCGCAAAGGGTAATGTGACAGAAAGATGCCGTGTAAGGGATACGAACGGATGTAATAATTAGTGCAGCACAGCTTGAAAAACTTTTGTAAACCTGACTACGAAGCTTTGATCTCAGACAGAGTTGCATAGGCTCAGAAACTGCCGTAGCGCGCAACACATTCCGTACAGACTGGATATAAACGCTATCACTTCTGAGACGAATAGAACGGCAGTGGATTTTTTAAAAATTGTTTCGATTCTCTGCACAGACAAGTGTTCGCAGTGAACATGACTGGTCGTTTTCAGGCATCGCGTCCTCAGTTCAAATTGGCCACTTGCAAAGACGTGGTCGCTTCGTACAGAACCGCAGTACTTCACGTAGACTACGGGGTTTTATTGTAACGCTATGGTCCCGTCGTTGCGGTCAAGGAACTTTTCATCACGAGCTCTCAGAGTAGGCCCCAAAACGACTTGAGTGGCTGGAGAGGAACATTCTTCTTAGGACAGACTAAGACAGATTAGGGATTAACCTGATACCCGTGACCGAAAGCTTTGCTGAGTGAAAAAACTGAAGGACACAGTAACAGGAAAACTCCATATATTCCCCACTAACCAATTCCTATCCGCGCAGAGAGCTACAAAGCGAAAGAGTTTAAAATCTCCATGGACCTAACACGGGCGTTATGAAACTTAAAACTACATGCAGTGCTGAATATGATAGGTAGGTTAGCCTGCACACACTTTCTGTTAAGAACCACTATATGAAAGTTCTGACTGTTCAGTCTGCAATTCCAAACAATGGAAACTGCAGCTATTCAAATAGTGTTCTTTACAATTCTCTGCATTGCAATGTATGCTGTGTAGCACTTGATCGACAAAATAATGGCGCAGCGGCGAAGCAAGACCGCCGATGAGACGGGCGCAGCGGGGCAGCCATCATATAGCCGAACCGGAGCGCAGCCGAGACTGCGCCCCCTTAAACGAGTGGATTACAGAAACATGTAAAAAACTGCAAACCTTTGGCTCGTCTCAGCCTTTTAGGTTTTTTAATGAATCAACAATAAAATTGCTGCATTGCGGGTTTTTTTCTTGTTCATGCGGCTTTGTTCATCTGCTGAAGTATCAGTAATGCTGCGCAACCAGTTGAGGCATGAGTAAGTGAGCAGGCACCAGGCATGTACCCGCAATGTGATGCGCAGGTTGCAAGACAAGCGCAGTTACATAACTGCGCGCATGTTGGCAGCTGATCCCTACGCCGGCGTCAGTCACGTTCAGCATAGACGCTGTGGTGAAAGTGACAGTTGTGTCATTGAAAAATCTTTTTTCACGCTCCTTGCGGTCAAACAAGCTTCAACGTAGCGAAACGCCCAGCAAACGCATAGTTTTGGAGTCATTGGTAAAGTTGAATTTCAAAGCAAGGAGGCACACTTTTGAAGTAAAGCTTTTAGTCGTTCAGTGCAACAGTGAAATGGAAAATTGCAACCCATCTCTGGTCTGCTAAGCAAGAACACGTTGCGAATATCGCTCTGCCTGACAGTTAGACCTTATTGTCTTATTTTGCTTAATACACTTCGTAAGGATGATGCATGGTGCTTTGTTTTCAGTAGCATTGTTCGTTCCGCAAAGGGTGCATACATTGAAAGTGATAAAGTAAAACACAGCGTTTTCATAGGGTGGCTTGCGACAAAAGTTTTCATGGCGCTTTCTAATGCTTATTTGCAAAGTCCGCGTCTTGACATTAGATTGCAAGAAGCGGTAACGCTTATGCCCGGACGTTCATGAAATATCCGTCTTGGTTCGCTCACAGTGATTCGAAAGTTATTTAATCAAAAATGAAAGATTTGTTAACGGTCTTTTGAAATTGAGAAAACGGGTTGCTTCCAAAATGCTTCCAGCTCTAATCATACCATGGAAGTACTTCCCGCGTGAGATACATACTAACATCAACCGGTTTCGCCTTATTACGAAGTACCATACGAGGCCACAGATACTCCCTGAGCAGACTTGCAACTCAACAACAACATACTCGTCGCATCTTATCACGTAGACTAGACGATCTCACCTTCTCAGTACTTTCGGAACATATCTGTTCATCTGCACAAAAAGTCTCTCACATCCAAAAAAGAACTCCCATACAGAAATACGAATCTCTACTACCACCAACTTCACTGACCTTCACCTGACCTGACCACTCCAAAATTCCACACATCCAAACCCAGTCAACATAGTTGTCAGTCTCAGCTCCGTTCCATTACAAAACCATGAAATGGAAATCTTAGCCAAACGATTAAACTTTGTCCCTTGCCCACGGACTCCTCCGATCTTAAACATCATCACTTCCTTCGAACATGGCCTAGCTTCCACTGAACTCAAATCTGCTGTCGCAAACTTACTCCTACGTCACCGGTTCCCACAGAGCAGAAACCTTGATCACTCTGACATAACAGCACTAGGAAACCTAAGGGCAAACAGTGAACGCATAATCACGAAAGCTGACAAAGGCAATGTCGTCGTTGTACTAGACAGATCCACTTACACACAGACAAGATGAACCGCATTTTGGACAGCTCCATCTACTGCTCCCTGGGTTCTCACCCTACAGACCATACACGAAAAGCACTACGATCTCTTCTTCTCGACTACACGAGGGAATCCAAAGAGGAAAAGCTTTCCCTACTAGCTAATCACTTGAAGTTTTCCTCCACCTTCAAATGCCCTCAGATGTAGGGTCTACCAAAAATCCACAAACCTGACATACCTTTTCGACCGATCGCATGTTTTATCCAGAGCATTACGTACAAACTCTGCTCTTACTTAATAGGCATCATCCAACCGGTAGTGAGAAAACGAAAGTGCATTGAAAAAAATCCCAACGCATTTGTGGAACAAATTCAGACCTTCAGGACATCCCCACATATTCTGGTCAGCAATGACGTCAAAGACCTTTTCACAAGCATCCCAACCGCTTACACGCTCAACATCGTCCACGAACTGCTTTACACGGATCGTACAATTCCAGAACGAGCCAAGTTAAGTCTGTTCCAGATCGTTCAGTTGGTTTCCTTCTGCATGCTTGAAGGCAATTTTTTCCAGTTCAGAGGGCGTTATTTCGGACAAAAAGGTAGTAGTGCCAAGATGGGAAGTCCCCTCTCTCCGGTCCTGGCAGAAGTGTTTATGGAACATCTGGAAGACCAAGCTTTCTCTAAAGCAGACCACAGCACTCTACCACACGCTCTCAAACGCTATGTAGACGACATTTTCGTGGTCATAGAATCCAGAAGGGACTTTCTCAATTTTCTCAATGCGCTATTTCCTAACATTATATCTTTCACAATTGAGAAAGAAGTCTGCGGCAGACTTCCCTTCTTGGACTTCCTAGTGATGAGAACATCTGAGGGCCTGAAGACAAGGGTTTACAGGAAGCCAACGCACTCTGACCGATAACTCCACTTCTCCCATCACCCACGCGCGGTGAAGAGAGCAGTTATCCAAGGTATGACCAGGCGCGCTGTTGACTTATGCGAACCAGAATTCCTAGCAATGGAGTTGCATCACGTTTACCAGACTTTCAAGACGAATGGCTATCCACCACGTCTAGTGCATGCAGTCATGCAACAAACCCTGGCCAACCCACACAGACAGAGAACGAGCACTTCCAGTGGCCCAAGAATCCTCTTCCCCTATTACAAGGGAGTGAGTGAGAAACTCCAGAAGTTAGGGAGGACGCTAAATTTCTCAGTATGCTACAAACGGGGACCCAACCTAAGGTCCCTCCTCCGCGGTGATAAAGTCAACGTTCCACTGAACGAACACCCGGGAGTAGTCTACGAGGTGAAATGTTCCTGCTCAGTTGCCTACATTGGAGAAACAGGATTCTCGCTCAGCCGGAGATTTTCACAGCACATCAGCCACCTCAGGCGATACATTCGTGCCAAACAGGAACTCGGAGACGCCGGCCATTCTACCACGACAAGTAGGGGCAAACCATCGTCAGTTCCCGTGCCATTGCCATGGAATGCGCGTTGGCAGCATCAGCGGTCTCTGAACACGCCGCAAGATGGTCCGGCTCGCTACAGAGACGCGTCCTGTGCAAGGAGTCACACCTGGCCTGCAGACGTATAAAAGAAGCCCTTTTCATACAACATAACCTAAACATAAATCGGGACAAAGGGGCTGACGTCAGTAACACTTGGACCAATCTAGTCAATGTGACAAACTGTTGCCGTTTTGAATAACCTCCCACTCGCGTCCTCCGTCTCTCTCCTTTCTTTTCTTTTTTCTCCTTTCTCTCTACCCTCACCATTCTGACTGTTACCCCCGTTCGTTCCCATTCTTAACACCTTTCTTTTTCAAACTTCGGTTCTCTCTCTTAAGTTCTCGAAATTTCCTTTCTCTATCTTCAGTTTTCTCCCTCTATCGTCCATTCGTTTCTCAATTTAAATTTTAATTTCTAACTCTTTAACTTTTCAAAAATCTTAATTCCATCAGAGTTCTTGCGCCAACAGTCTCTCTTTGCCCACGACTCATCACCGACCCTCCATATAGTGGAAGGGATCAAATGTCAGGACCAAAACCGTCTCTCAAGCCATATCAGCGCCTTGTAGATCAGCCATAACAGACACCAGGCAGAAGACTCAAGTCATACGGAACTGACACTTTAAACCAAGCCTATACCTGAACGTGACCTTAAGCTAACTCCGCCTACCCCGCTACTAATAAACCGCCCACAGGCCCCGTCATTGTTATCGTTGATAACGGAGTGAGACGACGCTCCCAAAGCTCTGATCTCAGGTTTCATGTAAGTTATGTAAAAATAAACAATTTTTAACCTTTGCGTAACAATCGCTTTAATCGAAAGTTATTGAAAATTATGCTCAACGCGCGTAATGTAATATTTCCAGCTGCTCGCAAATATGCCTGCATAATAATGTGTACTTTCATTTCTGAACTTTGTATTTGTATTTCTCCTTGCAACGCAGAGATTGTATGTTCAGTGACATACGGCTATGATGAAAATGTTGCTCAAATATAACAACAACTTGCGGTTGTATTCACTGTCCGTCTTGGCGAGTATACCGTTGCTTGTTTTATCTTTTAATTTTTTCAATCTTTTCTATGCGGCGTGCGTATGGTCTTCTGTGTGCCTGTTCTTGCAGCAATTCACTGTAGTTGGAAAATTTCACATTCATTCCTACAAATTACAAGCAAAATAAGTCCCTTTTGGTCACCACTTAACGACTTGCAGAAAGCATGTGCGATGATACAATATCTCAACACATAAGCATGGAGTAAAAGGGGTCCCTTACCAAACAGTGCAATCATATTATCTCATAGGAGAAGTTTGGTAAACTAATGCAGCGGTAGTCATCAAGCTGAGGTGTTCAACGGGAACGTTAAATGGAGAAATGCTTAATGGGCTCAAAGTACCTCATGGCAATGGACATTGCGAGCTTTTATTTGATTTCCATTTTCCCCTTATTAGTGCATCATGCTTACAGGGAATCCAACTTAAACTCTGATTAATACAAGAATAGTGGAGGCACCACATTTTCATGTGAAGGCTTAATCGTCATACCCGTTTCTAAACGCAGATTCTCTTCAGAAGGCAGGATAAAGGCACAATGAAAATCTAATTCCTCTTGGTAAGACATACGCTTCTAAACCGCTTGCCGGTTATGTGCTCCGTTGGCATACTGTAGGTCTGCAGGCCATTCTGTTTTGCGCGTTCCTGAGGCTACATCTAAACATGAAGCTAATATTTTGGCTCAGGCTTAAGCGGAGGCGGAGCACAATGGTTGGCATGCTGGTCAGTAACAGAAGAACAGGATGGATGCGTTGTTGTCAGAAATGAAGCTGCGTACATTAGACCAGTGTTTCTCAATGTCAGCGTCGTGAGCGCCCCCTGGCAAGGGTTCTTGAGCGATTGCGCCCCCAATTCTGATTGGCAGATCTCGCGCGCGCTGATTGGCTGGACGAAAGGACGTGGGGTGGGGGTGTAGTCGTAGTCGTTGTCAGACGGTGGCAGCTGGCGATGTTACTCCTGTTCAAGGTTCTCTGGGGGGTAACGGCACTTAGATTGTCTTCCCAGAGTTCTCATTGGCCAATTTTGAGCACGCTCATTGGCTCCAAGAAAGGACCAGGGGATCCTTTCCCTTCTAAACCGTGTCGATTGAGCGCTGCCACTCCATGAGTGACCATCCCTCCCTGTCTACTGGAGCACGGCGGCCCCCGTGGGTCATGTGCCCCCCTCAGCTCAAAGGCGCCGCCCAAGTGCCGCCTTCCTGATTTGCGCCCCTCTGGATTTCAAAAGCGCCCTCCGGTGGGGCACGTGCCCCCCCCCGTGAGAATTACGGGTTTGTCCGATTAGCTTTATGCCGTCTCTTAAAAATAGGTTTTTCCTTTAAGTTTGTTTAGAGAACATTGCTACTGTTGCCGATGTTACGATGCGTTGTGCTTCAATTATTTGTAACTGCTTAGTGTAAATTTTTGGTTGGATAATCCCTGCGTTTGGCACATAGTGATTTAATCTTTGTGACAGTTCATTCATCTCTGTTCATTCACTTTAATTCATTGCTCAAATGTCTGTTAAGGACATTCGAGCAGTGTCCGGACTGAACCTGAAAATAAAGATTCGCCGTATTAGTATTGAGCGCCGCTTTATGAATAGCAGTATCTCATAGAATAATGATATCGATTGGTTGTAATGTAGATGCGCTATACTGCACTGTGTATGTGCAGACTTTATTTCTTGTTGTTATTTCTTATAGAAAATTGCGTAAGAAATATTTTCACAGTATTAGGTTTAGAATACGTATAGTCTTCTACAACAGTACAGGCCTCCCTCATCCAACGCGGACTTCTACAACGTCGTCTCGGTTATACCTGGTTTTTCCTTGGCGGCTGGAAACTTTCTACACGTTTCCGAAATCTGGAGGTCATGGGCATATGAGAGGTTCTAGTAGCATTGACGCCATAAGTGATCGAGCTTCTCATTAACGCTCTATGTAAATGCACAGTATGTTCATTTGAACGATACGTTAATGTTCCCGAAACGGAAAAGTCTGAGTGAATCCATGACGAGCTTGTGTCCTATGTGCTCAACTTGTGCCTTTTCTGTGTGCATTTACACCCGGGAGAATTATGGATACAGCATGAGGTCACTTACTAGGGTGGAAGTACAGAGCAATGGCGCCCTGCAGCAAGAAGCAGAACTAGGTGCCCGCAACATTTTACATACGCCGCCCCGTAGTGGGGCCCGACGGCTGATTCGCATCATTGCTGGTAGTTGCCCTGCTGGCTAGCGCCACCGCGCAAGCAAACAGCTGGCAGTGCGGCTTGTCTCCTCTGGCTTGAACCGTTGCGGTCCTGCGGCGTCCCGCTATTGTTTACTTATTTAGTAGACTCCTGCAAGATCGTTCACCCCTCCATTGTTTTCCTTAAGTACGTTCTCCCCTTCTGTATGTACTCTCGGCGATCGCAATTATTATAATGGTAAACGGCCTATACTCTATGCATGAATACGCATGCTCGTTGCAAACACTATTCCTTTCC
>KN538385.1:408684-441132 GCA_000797535.1 Trichuris suis | reverse complement strand
CATTCGGGATTTCGACATACACCCGCTTTGGTTATGCATAAGATGGCTTCGTTGCTTCATCGTAAACATGTAATAACGCTAGTAGGCCATCAATTTTGTTACTTTGTTCTAATCATTATGATGAAATGGCAATGCTAATCAATGATTATGTAAATTCATTAGAAAGCTATGCTCTTGTCTAAAATATAGATTTACTACCTTGCTTGTCGGCTTTACATCATGCATTGTTGTGCACTAACCTGAAAGGTGCTACAAGTCCGCTAAGCGCACCGGCCAAAAGTACAACAGCTCGCATACTGCTTGAACAAAATATTACAACAATTTCGGCAAAGTATAAAGGGCTAGTCGTTATATAAGATGTGAGATAAATACAAATGTGGCTGGCTTAACAAAAGTTCATCAGTCCTGAGAAGTCATTCCTAAGGCAAACAGGGGATTCTTATATTTAACGTCGCAAGAATGGCTTAGAGCGTTCCTGGGCCCCTGCAGGTTGCTTGTCATGTCAGGAACACGAAATCTAGCATATATAGCAAAAGCGAAAGACCAAATAAACATGCAACCAATATGAAACAGAAGTATTGTACACATAAGGTGATCACATTTCCATAATTGGGAACGCTAAGGAGGGCGATTAGTCTGTCTGTAGCTCACCTACGAAGCTAAAGCAATAACTGCGAGGTTTGAAAACGTAGCTTTTTGTACGAGACAGTAGTACTTCATGTAGAGTTACGATAGGGTCCGATTATTTCAATCAACAAAGTTTTGTCTCCGGAGCTTTTGGGTTATGCCTTAACTGATTTTCAGCGAATAGGCAGATCGTCCCTGCCTAACCCGAAAGCTCCGGAGACAAAACTTTGTTGATTGAAATAATGGGACTATATCGTAACAATAAAGTTCTATACTCTACATAACTGTGAGGTTAGCGTAAGACAGTTTTGTTTGCACTTTTCGACATGGTTTACTGGTGCGTGATAAATTTAATGTAAGGGCTTATGCAAATCGATGCAACTTGCCGTAGGGTCGCTTAATGATCTGTCGATGTTCAAAAACTGGACTAATGGAAGTATTGAAAAAAATTCTACCACTGTCCAATTTAATTTTGTCGTTTACGAACTGAGCAGGCAAAAGCGGCGTGCTTGAGGGTCTTTTGCTCGAAACGTGCTGAGTTCGCAGTTTATAAGACCACCATTGCATAAGTAAAATAAAGTGCATTTTTAGGGCACAAACGTTTAGCAATGTTCCATTGCCGGCAAGAAAACTTCAAAAATATACCCGAAGGAAGGAACTTTATTATTCTTCTTCGCTCTTTGCTTTCAGCAGGGGTGAACGTTTGTGAGCCAAATGGCATATAGATTTAAACGTATTCTTCCTACGTTAGCAATATTTTCCTCCTCATTTCGCAGAATACCAAACGTATGGATGGAATACGTCTCTAGTTGCTCTCTTCAATTTCTAAGTTCAATCCGTTATGCCCTAGGTAAAATTAATGTGGGCAAACGTCATAAAATGATAATGCATTAATAATTGTTAATACAGCTATCAATATAGGTCCCACATCCGTAGGAATAGCTCGACCCGAGCTGACGTTTACCTGCGGCTTTTCTAGTCAGCGAATAAGATAAGTTTAAGATGACCATTTAGGCAGTCGATAATGCCGATCGAAGTCACTTTCAGCTTCGAAGAGGAAAGTAAACGAGGCACTACATTCGATTAATTAGTAATCAGGCAAGAAGTCTGCAGCGATTTAAACAAAGACAAAGTACATTCTATTTTTTTGAAATGCAGCAATTACTTGACTAGAGATGTCATCTAATTCACTCTAACGAAAAATGCTTCCGGCTTGATAGAAAATGACTATTTGTCGACTGCCCAAAAACTTCAAACTCAAAAGATCACCGATCGTTGCAGAGCAGATTTTCCAGGTTGCTTGACGCATCAGTGGTTTATGGCAATGAGTTGTTGGCCCCTCCAACAGCAACTACTGACAAGCGCAGCGAGCTCAAAAAGGCCAACATAGGCGCAAACACATCCTATGACCACCTAAACCTTGACATAGCTGAACACTAGTTGTTAATACGCAGGTAATTGCTCAAGGCAGCAAAAGATCGACTACTAATACCATATAAGGGCTAACAATTCGTAGCGAATTTAGACATGTACGTATTAAGCGTGCTTAAAATTCCACTTAACTGATCTCACAGTCGAGCGATACGCAATTTAGGCATTGGCACACTATTCCGACAAGATGTTCATTTCGTGACTTGCTTAGTTGCATTTATTTTGGCGCATCTTAATTGCAACTGCAAAGGCGTACTCCGACACTGTACTGGCAAAAGGGGATTGATACGTTGAATAAAGAGTCCTTGTTATTACGTACTTGTCTACGGGTCAGAAGAGGCTCAGGCAATCATTTCAACCCAAGAGAATGCGCACTTCCGGGACCGACTGACGTGTGCATGAAAGGTCGATAAAATGTTTTCTACCAACTGGCCTTGTCATGTTGGACGGAGTCGCTTTGAAGGTGATATACATATATATTAATAACTACCTCTTCTGGTCTTTCATAAAACTTCCCACAGTCAACGCCAGCAAGTGCTATGTAAATAAGATACGCTTAGTCTTTCGAAATTTAAATTTCATGCATGTTGGCTATTTCTTCAAGGAAAAGTAGGAACCGTAAAACTGGACCGCAGCGAATGCAGCACGTATTCGTTATATGCTTTTCCCAAAAGTGCAGCTTATTATAGGTTCTTGCCTATGCGCTACATTCAGAGAAGAAAGGCAGTGAAATATCATTTTCTTAGGTGATTCACAGGTCCAACATTAGATCATAGCCATTTATAAAAAGGTAACTCGTTTACTGGATGGAAATATGTTAACTGCAACTTATATACACTGATATAAATGCTGCTAAAATGTCAGACGCATAATGTTTACACTGTGCAGCTCATGCAATAATAAAAAGGAGATCAAAGTGAACCTAGGGTCGTTTAAGCTTAATCGCAATGTATACTTAATTAGCAAAATGTCTAATTGAGCTAAATTGCTTTCTTTGGCGTGAACTATAGTCTTAAAGCAAAAGAGCTAAAACGTAGCTAGCTGTTTTGCGAGAAGTAAGGACATACTTTTTTTGCCACAAGAAAGTTGGACAAATAGAAAAGAAGCCCGCCGATTCAGGCTCAGACGAACTGGTGCGCGTCTCGAACAAGCGAACAAATCCTTGCACACCTGACTGCGGGCGCAAACAGATGTACATCTCTGGCGGCTATCTTTGACATCACCAATCGCGCATCAATTTTTCTTTAGGCTACGAACTTGTGGTGAACATTTCCATTGCTGAAAATTAATTTCACAATAACGAGAAGACGATCGATTTCGTATCAGCGTTCAGCCGGTTTATTCTGATTCGTTCCTCCGCATTTCAATCCCACCAGCAGCAAGTGGGACGGCATTTTAAATTTTGAACATCACTGCTCACTGCCATCGACAAGCTTTCGTCCGTACATAGTATCTCAGAGCATGCATATCGGAAAATGATCGCTCTCGGAAGTCAGAAAGATGCCGAAGAAAGAGAAATCGATCAATTCGAAGCAAAAGTAGGTATTTGTCTACCTGCGGATATGAGAACAGTGCACAATATTCGACGTTGGTTGGACGGTTGGCAAGGTGATGCCAAAAAGATTCGAAAGCTTCTGCATGCTTATATGCTAAATAGAAAGGCTGCGGCGTTGGAGGATCCCAACTTGATTGAACACTATCAACAGAATATCTACGTTCAGAAAGTATTGCCTTACATTCGTATGTCTACACGTCCTATGGTGATAAACGAGGTCGACAATACTATTGTGATTGTTAACCAACTTGGCGGCATTGATTATCACAGGTTTTCAAAGGTTATTTCAGTACGAGATTTGCTTATGTTCTACTTCGTAACGGCTGAGTATGCGCTAAAGGTATGAGAGGTTCTTTTCATTCCAAATGCTCAGCCTATACAGCGTTTCCTCATTGTAGCAAGTGCTTCTTCAAGAAAAGAGAACTGGTCAATCGTCCGGATTAACACTTATTTATGACTTCAACGGATTTCAAGTTAAAGACTATTTGAACCCGTACTCGCCCATTATGCAGACGTTCGCCCTTGGTGCCAAAATGATGCAAGAATACTACTGTGAACTGTTGAACGGACTATATTTGCTCAACGCGGGAGCAGTTTTCAAAACCGTATTGCTGATAGCAAAGACTGTGCTGGTGCCCAGAACACTTAACAAGGTTGCAGTTCTTTTAAAAATGACTCGCACTTCGACGCACTGCTTCTTTAGATGCATATTATCCATGGAGGCAGCGGGTTGCAAAATCTTCACATGAAAATATCAGCGAATGCCCTTCCACTGGCCTACGGTGGAACTTGGACAGAAACGGACCCTCTATTGAACGTCTCTTCTTGCTGTACACTCTGCAAGCCACTGGCTCAGGCGCCCCATTATAAAGCCAAGCGATTGCACAACTCTTCCGCAGTCACCATCAAACCTTCGAATCTACACATCAGGCGAATTAAAATCAACAAAGGTCAACGGCTGTTATGGTGCTTTGCGTCCACGGGAAAGTTAGAGTTTTCTGTATACAAAAGCGATAATGAAAGTAAGTCAATTACATCAAAAACAACACACATCAAGCATGCAGCCTTTAAATGGTAGAGAGCATTTGAATTCAAAAAACAAAACAGCATAATTTGAAGTGAAGCAACAACACCGCCCCGTGATATGTGTATCCCGTAAAGTTGGGAATTACGTAACTTCTTCCTGGAGTACGACATCTAATTTTGTAATAATAGTAAATCGTCGTATACGCGTTAATAGTCGCGCAGCATCATGCTCTCGCTGCGTGGCCCTTTTGTTCGTGCTGATAGTGACGAAAATACACGCTTTTAGATGAGCCGATTCTGTTGGTGCCCCGAATGGTGTTGTGCACACCACTTGGTATGGAAGTTCCCGACCAAGGGAATGTAATGTGTCAGCAGACGGGAGAATATGTCATCGAGTTTCGCAATGTTCATACTTCCTTTTTCGTCATCAAAGTGCACTACTCGTGGACAGTCGAATGAGGCAAACTAAACGAACTACCGCAAGGCCGTCTAATGCTATCAAGAGCAATTCATGCGTGGTTCGTCTCTGAGTGTCGACATAGTTTTATTCTGCCAACTGTGGCCGATCAATAAGTATATTTCGTTTGGTGACCGAATCATTCGTCCAACGTTTTACACTGACTCTCCCCATATTAAAAACAGCGCGAATGAACCTCTATCCGATGAAGAAAGGTAATCGTATTCTTAAATGAATTGAAGTAGCGAATTAACAGCGCTCATTGCTAACGCACTTACTATTCACTATAGAACCTAATAGCAACCTGTTGGCCTTCAGTTGGATCTCTCGCTTGCTTGACAGAGAAACATCTTTGGCGAATGAAGACTGGCACTACTGTTTGTACTGTTAACAGAAATGCACGAAAGATGCTCCCGCATTCTATTGACGAGATGGAATATATGTTTAGCTACAAAAAGTAATTGCTGCTCATGAGTTTTATAAAAGTAATTAACCGCGATGAGACAAAAACGTTCCTACAACTAAATTTAGCACTCGCAATAGAGCTTTTGTCGGAAATAGTAACTAAGCAACACTTCGCACTATTGGCTTACATGAGCCTAAATTAGTAGGAGCTCCTTTCATGTCGGGTTTTGTACGGTACGAGCTCCGCTCAGCCGTATGATCGCTAATCGAACCTCTTCAGCAAAGTGATACTTTGCTAGCATCAAACAGAAAGGTATTTAGAGCTTTCGAAACAATGTACTCCTTTCCACATCGTTATGGCCTATTCTCATTCTACGCGGAAGTTACAGCAAGCAGATGTTGCAATAATTGAGTAACTTGAACCGCTCGTGGGACCAATGACAAAGAAAGAACAAAGGACACGTCGTCTGAACTACAGTAGCCTTAAGGCTTTAATAAATTTCTCATTATTACGAGACTTTAACACTACAGTTTCAGGCAAGTTGCCAGGAAACTACAAGAGGCTAAGAGGCCTCCCTTCAGGCTCATAAGAAGCTGGACGCTATGATAAAAAATTAGAACCAAGAATTAAGTCAGCTGAGTAGGCAGATCCCGTTTCCATACGCAGTAGGCAATGATTACGAAATTGCTTTAAGATGAACTTTAGCAGGCGACGTCGATAAGTCAAAATTGAGCAATACAAGATAATGCGAAACACCCAATAATGAAAACATAGATAAATCAGCCTTCGTCAAAGCAATCATGCACTTTGCGTTTCCATTGCAAATGGCAGACAGCCTACGTAAATTAGATATACAGTCGTAAAGATGGGAAAAATTCTTAGCAGGCTAAATAGCAAATTCAGTTCAGCATAAAACATGGAAGCTCACGATGGCAACCTAAGCAGTAATATGAGTGTGTTCAATGTTTGCTGTTGAAAGTACAATACTAATGTGTAAGCGGTGCTAGAAATGAAGCACTTAATTCTGCAAAGAAAGGCTTAGACATTTGAGAAAAAATCGATCATCGTTTGAAGGAACTCAAGCCGGAGACCGCAACTATTCACAGCGGGGCACATTTTCCGCACGTATGGTTGACCACGCAAGTAGTTAGGCGAACTCATTTCCTTGCATTTGTACTAGAAAGACGGCAATGCACAAGAAGAAAGCGAAGAGCGCAAAAACTGCACGCTAAACATTGCACAATGAATTTCGCTCCCACGTTTTCACTATTTTCCAATGAGCCCTATATTGGGAGAATTTATGAAAATTTTCAAGCAAAATAATCTGCGGCTTTTCTTCAGCAGATAAAATCAGCTTGTGCTACCTATAAGGCAGATAAAGTCCAGAACAGCCTACAGTATCTCTGAGAAGTACACTTCGTCTTGTTCAGTTTAAATGTAGAAGATAACGTAGTTATACTACTGAACTTCTTATGTAGTCAGAGACTGCCGTTGACATGAAAGCAAGCAAACTCACGGTAAACTAATTAGGAAAAGGTTAATTGAGCTAATTGAGCTTTGTTCTGCTTATCAGCTTCGTCGCTTACTTACAGCAGTTTACAAAATTGCATGAACAAAAAAACAAGTTCAGTAAATGTTTTTACACCAACTTTCATTTGAATGAATGGAAGTAGGAGTACACCGACCCTAAGTCGGCTGAGCAAAGTTATTGAAACGAAAACAGTAGGACAGTCACAAAACCTGGCTCTGCCCTGCAAGTGTTAGTAAAACTGTGCAGTGTTGCATGAACAAAATAAAACGGCATCATACATAGTATGAGAGAGTGGAAACTTGAAATACTAGAATAAAGTTCTCACGCCGCAGTTCAGGTTCAGGGAGAATCTGATAAAACAAACGTAATGGAAAAAACCCAAAGCCGAATTTGTTGCATCCCGAATACGGTACAATGTCAAGAGATTTAGAACCACCAAAGGCTGCACAAAGCAGCAGTCTCCCCTACTCCGTTGTTCACCATCGCTCACGCACGAACAAAGCATCTGACGCAGATACTCATTCATTTGTGAAGTTGGCTGAGCCAACGTGACTGAAAAAATTACAAGAACGAAAAAAAGTAATTGACAGTTACGACACAGAGCGGAATCACCATGATTTCGAGTTTTTTTCTCTCAAAGAATTTTACTACTTTGACGCGACACAACGTGATAGTAATAATAGCATCATGAGCCTACGTGATTAAATCGACCAAACTGACGCTGGTTCAACGCCTTCACTTTAACGGGTAGCTGAAGTCTCTGAGCGTTCATTAGAGCACCTTCTGGTTGACACTTTAACGTCAATCAAGTACCAATCCAGGAAGCTGATCGATAGATAGCACACTTGCTTCACTTTTGCCATTTCAGGAATTCTAGTCCAATTTAGACGCAAATACAATTACTAAAACTGCTCAGCTAGTTTTGCTGAAGAACGCAAAAAATTACAAGCAGCAAACTTCCAGTTTCGAGAACTAGCGCTATTTACAGTAACGTACGCACTTGGAATTTTGCATTCTCAACCTCTCCTTACACAGACAATACTTTTGCCCAGCAGTTTCCGCATTACAATGTCCGCCTGCTTTTCTAATATCTCTTTCACCAATTACTGGTAAATAGCGTTCTAAACAGACCATTATCTAGTATGAAGTTAGCTTGTTAGAAGCGCTGTGATATTCCTACGTTCGAGCATCTTGCAATCAGGCCAAACACTTAGACCTACTCCAAATGGGAGCTTCCAAAAAGTTAGATAGAGACAGGGAACTATTCATCGTTAGGTACTACAACGTAAAGTCCTGTCGTGACTTTCTATTGAAACCTCACAACGCCCAGGATCGTTAGCTCTTGCCGCTTATCTACTACGTGAAACTTTTGCCCATGGACGACTTCAACAGAGTCCAAAGCGTGCACCGACAAACAGATGAGGAAAGATTTAATCAATAGTCAACTTCTGAAGCACTTTAATAGATAAGGATACACTACACAACTTGCAGAAACATCGACTAACAAAACAATGGTCACTTAAGTGAATATATCCAACGAACCACCTTTGTTTCGAGTACTTTGAAGAAATAACGAAATACAGTTGGGCGAAAAGTTACGCTTACGACCTCCTTTGTCATCTAAAATGAGTTTTATAAGTTTTGATTAAGAAAAAGACCAGCCTAGACAACACGGGATAAGTTAACTTTTAAAGTTGAATACACAATTGTCAATATTAGCTTCGAGGCTGCCTAATAAGAACGCGGCAATACAAGGAAGCATCGACTTCATTAAAAAGCTCCATTTAGCATCATGAGCTTTTAAAAAATGGAAGGCAAAAAATAAGTAACAAATTCCTTGCAAACTAGCACGCCATTATTACTTGTTGCTGTTGCCCTGTAGAAGATAGCAACAAGACGCTCGCTTACGTCATCTGAATAAAAGTACGAATGTGCGTTGAAAGCAAGAACTGAAGCGGCAAACTTACTACCACCGTAAGGACTATTTCGAGGGGCTGATTTCATCTACCCTTCTTCCACTGCAAACAGAAAAACCGTAAGCCATTACAAACCAACTATGCGTGCCTGCCTGATAAAAGCCCGCGTGATATCCGGCCATGTACCAAGAAATTAACATGGCGTTCAAAGCATTATCCACCTTTGGCAGGTACGGAGGCGGAATTGCCACCGGCTGTAACAGCAGAAACATAAGCAGCAGAGAAGTATAAAAATCGTTAAGACTTTACAAGCTTTCCTAGTGACATTGAAGGATGGCTGCCCATTGAATTCGCCGGCGCACTATTTGGTAGGTCGCCATTTTCCGCCTTAAGAGAAAGGCAATTCATTCAATACGAGTTTTACCATGAAAATTAAGAACAGAAAAAGCTACGCAGAAGCTAAATGGAAAATAATACTATGTTTTTTTGTATTACAAATCCGCTGTCCTTCTGGCATGAATATTAAAATTAAGGGGAAATTATCAACATGGTAAGAACGCAGTAGGATACACAGTTTGAATAGTGTGCGTTACACAAGCTAAAAGTATTCACAGAGTGACGGTGGAATACTTTTGGGGTCTTGTCGGTTATGCGCCCCACGGTCATACTGTAAGTTTGCCGGCCACCCTGTTCTGCCCTTAGCTAAGTGTGAGCCTAAACATAAGGCTTCTATTTTGGCTTAGGCTTAGATAAGGGCAGAATAGGATAGCCGGCATGCTCGCCAGTAAGGGCAGAACAGGATGGCCGCGCGCTTGCCAGAAAGGAACCTGCATTTCTTAGACGGGGGGATAACCGACAAGATACTACTACTTTTGCATTAGATTATTACAATATTAGCATAAGACAAAGTGGACACTTACTATTTCGTCGCTGTACTGGTTCAGATCATTGAGATCTTGTTCTGTGTACGCATATGGACTAAACGCGCAAAGTTCAGAGTGAAACAAGGAAAGGTGAAGAAAAGCTTTAGTGTAAGACCTGACATGGTTCCACCTGACAAGCACTGGTCCAATCTCATTTTCGTACCCATCAAATACGACAAGCAACTTCCTGCGACTGAGTACTTGATGTACACGCGCCTTGCGGTAGCTTCCATCCCCGCAGAATTTAGCCATGCAAAGATCGCCTGCCTTCCACTTAACCATAATTGAATGAATCGCTGGAAGCATTAACAGTGGGATGACAACTTACCCAACCTTTGTTATATGAACGTCTCTTCTTCCTCTTTCCAAGATTATAACACCTCCTCTTTCGAAAAAGGGATTGACAGCGAGGGTGAAGTACTGCATTTTGTTCATCGGTCTCGGTTTCTTCAGTAGTACCGGATTGCCTGTTTTCCTCGTTCTCATCATCATCGTTGGGGTCGACGTTGGCAACTATATCGTTCATCATCTCCTATAAGGCGTAACCATTATTTCAACAGGTTGACGATAAAGTTATTCGGATAAACAGGAAGTCTTTTTGAAGTCTCTCACCTTGTACGGCTGCATTTCAGAATCGTACACAGCGATTAATTCCGTATCATCCCATGCGTCGGGATTCATGAAATCCTAAAAGTTCGAAAGGAATACACTTCAATTATGTAACAATACAACTCGGTAGCGTCACTGCAGATGCACTAAAAAAGGGCGGAACACGGGGTCGCCGTGGGACATACATTCCAAAGCCAAAACGGATATTCAAAATCGCCGCATAATTGGCGAGCAACCTTGCCACACCAACAGGTAATCTTGGTAGGCATTAGGTTGGTGCAAAAATGACCGCTGCTTTCATTCTTCCAAAATGCAAAACTCATTTTTACATGAGCATTTCTCAAGCTATCTGCTTTCTTTGTTCTGTTTACTTTTATTAATTTTTGAATGCCAAATTAAAAATAGAAAAAAGTTCGAGCGATTTTATTTCCAACTCGATATCAACAAAGTATGTGTTGAAGCGTAGTATGGTGTGCAGGTACGAAGAACGAACATGAGGACCGAGTAGCGACGGTAACCACCGTACTTGCTGGTTACGACTTGAGTAAACCCCATGTTACATAAGCAAATAAACGTCTAAAATTCTAAAAATTTCGTAGCGGAGACCAAAACTATGAAAATAGCGAGGGTTATGGACATCATTCGCCGATCGAATAAACAAGGAAATCCTTAAAAAGAAAACCAATAGCGTGAAATATGCAGAATTTCGAGCTTTGAAACATACGAGCGCTCTGTAGGTAACTGAGTGCCGCGATACGCAGTTACTTCGGGTCGCTCTGTAGCTATTCGTGAAACAAGTTTAGTATAAGAAAAGTTTGCTTGGAAACACGGACAAAAGCTTGGAATTAGAAGTACAGTATTTAATGCGATCCTAAAACCGCTGCAAAACCAACTTATAATATAACACATTGTTATACGATTCTGTAATTCCGGAAAAAGCTCTAACCAGCAGAAAGGTGTACCGTTGGCCGGCAGGAGAAAGACTAAAACGAACGAATGGGTAATTCAGACCCAACTCCTTATGCAAGTCGTTGACAGCATAGTTCCTTGACAGTTGGTTTACACCCACTATGCAGCTTCGTTGAATTTCAGTTGGACGGCTACGCGTTAGAATCATCGGTAAATAAGGACAGAATTAAAATATGGACACTGCGGAAAGGCACTAACACGCTAAGCACAGGTAGGACGCTAGGAACAGGGTGATGGGTGTCTAGAAAGGATAATGTGGATATGAGAGGCAAATCCAGATGAGTTGGAGAAATATGGTTTGGCGGGAAGCATGCTCTGCTGGACAACGGATTTGAACTTGTTATTGCATGCCTTTGTTCAGCATGCGTAGAAACTTTTCCTTGGTCAAGTAACTCGGATTCAGCGGTTCACCATTATATCGCATAAGGTTTAAAATTTTGCTTCACGTCGGTGTAGTAGAGAAGAGCCGAATATTAAGACAGGATTAACCTTTAAATGTACGAACCAAATGCACTTACGATCTCATGAAAGCATTCATCTCCGCTTTCCTCTTCAGCCATAAGTAAGAGCCAATTCAGACAAACACATTACTTATTAAGGGATAAGACTGGCTACATAGTCTTACAGTCTAATGCTAAATGTTTGAACCTGAAAATCGTATTTCTTTCCAAAAGCATGAAAACTGCTTTTAGTGTAGTCATCTTTACTATTACGGCAACAATTAGTGTCTTGAAAGAGTGTACGCGAGTGTTTGACTTCTCAGTGTAATTTCTGTGCACCAAAGGCTAGCTGAACATTCGGAAAACAGTGGAATGCTTCTGCCCTGATTATCTTTAACAGTCCGGCGCTTATCTTGGAACCAGCGTGACAACGTTATCGAATTGCTTGTCTTGTGCAGGAAATTTGTCTACTAACATTGGTAATTGTCGTATCATTGATTTACCGCGGTTTCTTAGAAGCTTAGCGTTCCTGCGATTTACTGATCTGCTTGTTGTTTAAAAGTTTCAACGCTTCAATGACTTCTAATTATTAAACTTCAAGCTTTGAAAAGTTGTCCTGTGAACCTAAGAGGCCTTAGTTGAAAGTTAAAATTGAAATTGTCGCATTCTTTCAATTTTAGTAACGCAGCTTAGTGTTTTTCACCCTTAGCCGGCAAATGCTTGCTTGCGCTTGTTCAAGAGTATGCCTGAAAAAGATGGGTTGTTATTTCGGACTTGGGTGCTCTTCCTTTTCGATTAAGCATTCACGGAACGTGTAAACCTACTAAATCGAAGAAAGGGCGAACTTTCGTGATTGACACCAGCTTGGTGGTCATAAAGTTCATGAATTTTACAAGGTAAAGTATTCATGGCCTATACTATCACCAATTAAAGTTTCCCATTATATTTTTCCGCTAGAGTGCATGTAATGGAATTTATTCTATGGCTTGTATTTGTAGTCTCTGTTATAGGTAGAAGGCCTGTCGTCAGCCGACAGCTGGATGTCGTATTCCTCCCGAGTAGAGGACTAAAAGATTCATTTGTAGGGCCTTTCAGGAACCGTCCGCAGCAGGTAGAAAGTTTTTAAACAATTTGACCTCGTTATTTTTATTTCTGCCTTAGCAGGGCTGCTCTAGTCACATGCGATTATACTGCAATCTTTGGACAATGGCATCACGTGTTCGTTGTGTCTTTCAATCTAGGATAATGAAGTCAACATACAGTAATACCGTTCTTCTACCAAAATCTACTTTTCCGGTTCATATGAAGGCAGACGAAAGAATAGACGAAGACAGAAAGTTAGCCGTTGCTCATGATGTGCAGTCAATATACGAAAAGCAGTTATACGTAGATCCAGATAAGCCCTTATTTGTGCTTCTTGACGGTCCGCCATACGCGAATGGAGATGTTCATATAGGCCACGCGGTAAATAAAATTTTGAAAGACATAGTCGTTCGCTACAAAATAATGACTGGTCATCGGGTCCATTTCCGTCCCGGTTGGGATTGTCACGGTTTACCGGTAGAGCTGAAAGCAACGAAGTCACTCAGCTGTGGTATGGCGTATTAATTGACGACGTATATTCTTTCCTTGCTATGTTCAGGCAATAATACCGATCCTATCGCGATACGTACTGCCGCAAGGAAGTTCGCTGAGAAAGCAATCGAAAGTCAAATGAGCTGTTTTAAAGAATGGGCTATTCTTGGCGATTGGTCCAATAGATATGCAACCTTCGACAGCCGTTACAAGTCAACGGAATTGCGTTTCTTCAAAGCTCTCTATGAGTCAGGTTTAACCTTCAGGGCGTTTAAGCCGGTCTATTGGTCACCCACGGCGAAAACTGCTCTTGCCGAGGCTGAGCTCGAGTACTGCCCAACGCATCGAAGCTTAGCAGTTTATTTCACCATGTTGACTATCAATTTTCCAAAGGAGCTTTTCGCTCTTTCGCCATTGACTCCAGTTTGGGCAGTTGTATGGACAACTACGCCATGGACGCTGCCTGTTAACGATGCCATTTGTTACAATAGCAACTTGCAATATTGTTTAGTTACTTTGGAACGTGGCAGGAAAAGGAAAACGAAAAAACAGTTGGACTACTACCTTATTGGGCTGGATTCATTAGAGCGATTCCAAGCCGCTTTGCAAAGGCCTGTTTACGTTGCTAGCACGTTTCCAGTAAGTTTGCCGCCTATTTTCGATTATGTGCAAAACCAACCTTCAAATTTTCATAGTGTAACACGCCGTGGGTTCACAAGTTAGCTTTAGTAATCTTCAAGTACATACTCTGCCTTTGATTATCCATATTGCCGTCAGCACTTTATGTTTATTGTTATTATAGAGAACTGTCTTAATGTAGCGATGGAGTTTCATTGTTTTTCTTTCATGAAACTGACTCACTTCAGTCTTTAATGCTTAGTAAGTGTGTACTCGTGCAGGATGCTACCAACTGGCAGATGAGTAGTCGATTAAGAAAAGCATGCGTTACGTAATGAGCAATGCAAACTTTCGAACCGCGTGTATTTCGCCGCCAACCTCAGGGTAACAGAACGGACATTTTGTCCTTTGAGCCTATATAAGAATGTCAAGTTAGCTCTCTTCCACCTTCGCACACGACGTTGCAAAAGCCTTGCTTTCTGTGATTTTATCCTAATAACTGCCCGTCCATTCATTGGTAGGTCATTTGTTTGGTGTAGTTGCAGACACTCGGGTAGATCGGACAGGTTAAACCTTCAATGTTGATACTTTTGTAGCCCATTGTAAATAAACAATTTTGTTAAATTTAGGGAACCCTTCTTCAAGGGCTACTGTACAGTATGCCTCTTTTGCCCGATCAAGCTTTTCCTTTCTATCCTGGTGCACATGTGGATTCCAAGCAAGGAACATGTCTAGTCCATACGGCCTTTGCTCATGGCTTTGACGATTTTAATGTTGGCATCGAACATGGACGAGAGATCCAAAGCTTGGTGGATGAACAAGGTCGATACGTGCGGGAAATGGGCCCACCTCTTTGGGGTAAAGACGTAATGACGGAGGGGCCGGCTATTTTCTTGGCCACCTATCCCAAGCATGTATTAGCACGCGAGGAGATCGTTCATTCCTATCCTTACGACTGGCGTACTGGGAAACCAGTGATTATTCGCTCCAGTAAGCAGTGGTTTGTGGACACCGATCAACTAAAGCAGTGCGCATTAGATAGTTTGCGGAAAGTGAACGTCTTTCCTCCAAGCCATGTGAACTCGATGGTTGAAATGATTAGTCGTCGGCCGCTTTGGTGCATCTCCCGGCAGCGAGTTTGGGGAACCCCTATACCTGTGCTGTATTGCGTAGATACCGACGAGCCTTTAGCAGTTTCTGAAGTTATTGATCACGTAATGCATGAGATGGAATGTCGTGGATGGGATGCTTGGTGGACGCATGACGCTACTGAATTTTTGCCTCGCAAGTACAAGAGCATTCCGGTGAAAAAGAGCGACGAAGTTTTTGACGTTTGGTTCGACAGTGGGCTTTCCTGGGCTGCCATCCTTGACCAGGATTCGCCGCAAGCTGATCTTGTGGTCGAGGGACTAGATCAAGTTCGTGGCTGGTTTCAAAGTCTGCTTTTCACCAGCGTCGCTAACAGAAAGAAGGCGCCTTACAAGCACATAATTGTACATGGTTTTGTGCAAGATGAACAGGGAAGAAAGATGTCCAAATCTGCTGGCAACGTAGTTGCGCCGGATGTTTTTCTCCGTGGTGGCACGGTGAACAATAAGACCGTTCCTCCGTTGGGAGTAGACGGCCTGCGTCTATGGGTTGCCTTGTACGGAAGTGACCGAACGAACATACCCGTAGGTGAGAGTTCTATTGTTACAGTTAGGAGTACACTGGTACAAATTCGAAGCGTGCTACGGTTCCTTTCCGGCGTTTTACATGATTTCGACCCGTCCACAGACCATTGTTCCTATGACCAGCTTTCCACTGTGGACAAGTATATGCTCAGAAGGCTATCCGAGTATATTGCATCCTTGCGGGACGACTTGGAACGTTATCGTATCGTCAGCGCCATGACCAAGGCTGTACACTTTATTAATGGAGATGTTTCAAACTTCTATTGCACAACCGTCAAAAACCGCTTATATTGTTGCCCGAAGACTTCCGTAACGCGCCGTTCAGCGCAGACGGTTTTGCACAACGTTGTATCTACTTGTGTAAGGTCTATAGCTCCAATTTTACCAAATCTTGCTGAGGAGTACCTGCGCCATGTCGCGGGTGCCTTTGGCGGATCAGTGTTGGAGAGCGGTTGGCCAGAAGTTCCTGATACTTCCTATCATGGGAAGGAAGAAGAAAGCGACTTTAAGGTAGCCCTATCAGCTCGCGCAAAATTTCTGGCCTCCTACGGTTCCCAGCATACCATGCAGTACCATTTGGCAATCAGCTCAAGCGCTACTGTTATCCGTTCGCTTATGAACATTGTTCCAGCGTCCGAGCTAGTTGATCTTTTCCTTGTTAGTACTGTTGAGTTGAAGGAAAACATGCAGACCGATGATGACAATATTGTCTTCAGCGTAAGTCCTTCCGCATATCAGTTGTGTCCACGATGCAAGAGGTATACCCGCAATGACTCTGAAGATTTGTGCTTGCCTTGCACGGAGGCGTGCCATGGTTGAACGGTGACCACGAGACGCAATAAATCGTTGAACGCATTTCATGACCGTCTTTCGCAAGTATTAATTATACTAATTCAGGAAGTAATCATAAGTTGGTCGACGCTGCTCTGACGGAGTACACGTACACAGTTTGGCGTCTTGGGTTATTTAGAAAAGTCGACTGCTGCTCACAGAGAAATTATTTAGCTGGCCTCCGCGTATAACGCCTATTGGTATTGCCATTAATCTATTACACACACACATTATTTCACAGAGGAAAAACATTTAATTACTTTTTAAACCGATTTAACGTCAACACATGTCCATCTGGACAGGCATGAGAGGTCAGCGAAGCTCGATTCTACAATTCAAAAAGAGAAAGTTCAATCAACGTCAACCGTGCACAACTTTGAAGCGCGGTCGATTTATTGCTGTGCAACCTTCACCGGTTCCATAATACACTGTCCAGCAGCGTTCAACATTTGCATCGCATGACATAGGGCGTCGACCCGATTTAGAATGGCCTCTTGGGTTTTCTTCATGTCAAATAATGCTTCGTGCATTGTTTTCTGCATTTTGGCCACGTCGACCAGTGCGTTTCCCTCTTCGTTCGTTTTCCTCTGTTCCCACTTGACGTGTTTGAACCTGAACAGAAGTAGGAGGCCTATTATAAGCAACTAGAAATGGCGGGCACAAATTTTCAAAAGTATTAACATATATAGCTATTAATATTTTCAAATTCAATCACGTAACAGTGGATTGACGAAGAGCCAAACGAATAATTCGTTGCGCATTGAGCATACGTTAAGTAACATCCAAATTATCGATATCAGTTCCACTGTGACGCAATGATCGATGATCGGGACAATGATAAACTCTGAATGTCTAACAAGGGATTCCAAAACACTGCCAGTTGTGGCGACGAACAATAAGCTTAAAATCAATATGCAACTTTTGTGACTTAGGACTCGACAATGATGGTCAATTGCGGCCTTTGAACATTTTCCAGTGTTGTTAATCGCTTATTGGAGAAATGTGAGTCGTTAACTCGCCTATGTTGAAGTACTCTGGGCAAGTGAGAGCAGCGAACATCGGCATATTAATTAAGTCAGTCAAGAAAGCCGGCATTCAACAATGAGTAACGAATGGGAACCTGAGAAAGGCAGTAAGTCCATTAATCCGTGCCGGTAAGCCCAAGCAGTCGGCCAGGCCATTCACAACTGAGCAAATAGTAGCAGTTAGACCTACATCTCAACTCGAAGTATCCAAATTGATTATGCAGTTAGGAAAAAGCTGATTGGCTCTCGCAGACTACTGCTTAGAGTTGAAAACAAACATGAATGGAATTGAAACTCAGAGTCTTTTGCAGATAGTGATGCGACAAAACGTTTGCTCAGTTCACTAGTACACTACTGTAGATGAACTTACTCGTTAATCGCTGCGAGAAATTTCTTTTGATAAGAACGAAGCTTGGCCAACTCGTGGGAAGACTTCCCGCTGCTGTATTTATGAATGAACCACCTATTCTGTAGCACCTTGGCAGCAACGTGTTGGCACTGAAAGGGAAGCGCTTAATAAAATTTCAGGAGCGAAAACTGGTGCATGCCGTACTTGTCGGCTTAACTTGGTCTCGGACATGAAGTTGTTGACTTGCTTTTCAGCGCGAGTCAACTCCATCTGACGACTTATTACCGCGATTACGGCTGAGGATACGCCGGCACCCTGCAATTCAATTGATATGCAAATTTAATTGGCGCTTTAAAAAATTGAGTACGATTATTCCGGTCGTTATGGAAACTCCGCGGCCACAATACGTTGTCGGCGTCACGTCTCCATAACCAATAGACAAAAAAGTAATAATAACAAACCAAATGGCGTTGGAGAATAGGTAATCCTCCTGAGAGCCGTTAAACCTAAAGAAGGAGAAAGAGAACGTTACTGTTACGCGTTCGCATGCCAATATTTTGGAGCGACTTCGTATCCATTGTTGACAAGAGATTTCAAATAGCAACAGTTACGCTTTTTACGTGTATCACTAAAGCCATACCGTTCGCACTGTCGAAACATCCAAGCCATTACTAACCACAGGACGGCTGTGAAGAGCAGCAGCACCTTTATGGGATGCTCATACATAAGAGATTTTAGTATAAACGCAAAGTCAACAGTGATTCGATTCAAGGCTGCTATGCTTCTGGTTGCAGCGTCTTGAAACTGCTTGCTCCTTAGCGCCATAAACCGGCCGAGCAAATAGAGGCGACATAGCATCAGAATGGATAAGATCGCGTTCAAAGGAGCAGACACGGACTGAACGGTTAAGCGATCTTCTTTTATAACTGTCCATGTCACCATGAAGTTCACTAAAAGGAAATATTTCCACCAAACTGAAAAGAAGATGGCAAAAAAGAATGAGCCAAATTTCAAATAACTCCTTATTGTTGACGTCGTAACGGTTTACGTATGAATACTGCGTATTTTTTGAAAATGTAGCTTTAATAAAATGACTTCGTGAAATTTCACAATTTTTACGGAAAGGCAGTTCTAATTCATATGAGTCCACTCGGACGACGGTTTCGAATCGCATTCGGTAATGGTCGAAAGGGGCTCTTCACAGAGGAAGAAAACGTTTACTTTCCTTATAAACTAGTTTTGCCGACAACACATATCCAACTGGATAGGTATAAGAAGTCAGCAAGGTTCGATTCTATTGATATAATTTAAAAAAGAGAAAGTTCAATCAATGGATGACGAAGCGCGGTTTGCTCGCACCTGTGTGACATTCACTGGACTGTTCATCTGATCATTATCAGAAACGCTGACGGAGGGATTAAGTATTGCCCGAAGGCTTTGTCCAAAGCGGCTCCCCAATATTAGCAGTAAGAAAAAGTTCAAGCTATTCTTGACGATTTAAAATACTCAGAAAATCACGACAGAATTATTCATTCAGTTTAGTTTCCGCTGCATTTAACATTCTTCTGCCAGCGTTCTTGCAACAGCCGGGATGCCATTGTTGTACAAGCTAGCTGGCTTTTGATACAAACAGGTGAACCACTCATTCTTCAACATCGTCGAATTTGGAGATATGCTTTCCAGACAAACCAAAACGGCACTGATCAGAAAGCGTGGGAATTAGAAGGGGCAACATTCGATCAGTGCGTCGCCTATGGTAACGCTGCACTTCCCGGCTTTAATCTGAGTTCAGAAGGGCTTGTTTAACTCTGACCCGAGGTGAGGTAGTATATTGGAATGATGCCATGCTTAGTGAACACAATTTCGGCATCTTCTTTCGCAAAACTTGTTATAACTTAGTAGGCTCCGAATAGCAGATATTAGCGGTAATTGAGTAATAAGATTGCAGCAGCTATGTACTATTTTGCCATGGATACCATTTTGTAGGATAAAGTTTTCATCACTGGCTACAATGGGTCAGAGGAAACTCTTCCCTCCCTGTCGAGGCGGTAAGTAAAAGCAAATGATGATGCCATCTATCAAGAAAAATGCTGGCAGTGGGAGTGGCGCTGATTTTCCCCACTTTTATGTTTTCCTGGCGTGGTTTACAGGTGGTTCGCATTTCTGCGAGCTCTCGCATTGCGTTGGCTCAGTTTTCAACAAGCAGTGCCTGCAAGTGTCTACGTTCAGTTTCCTAATGGTAAACCTAAGCTTAGGCGATTTTCTCCATCTCCAAATGGCTTGTACTGCTTCTCAACACACTGTTGCCAACTGTACCGCATCGCTATAAGTGTCACACAAATTCCTTTTATCTTCTGGTAGCACTGTCTTTCTTCTTTCAAATCGAAGAAATGATGAGCCTTTTTGGGGTAAGGATTGAATGGATTCATCTGATTAACATTTTTTCTGAACTTCAAGCAGACGTTCTGCTGAATCATGCTTTCATAACGAACAGTAAGGCATTTGCCCAATACTCGACATTTCTGAGCCACACATTTAGTGGCGTGAACATATTCTCACTCCTAATAAAACGGCCTTCTCCGTAAAAAGTTGTGAAATATATATGCACATACAAATTTCAGTTTCACACCATATATACGCCACAGGCAGTGTATGAAATTAGGCATTGTGTAGAACGACTAGGCAATCTAAGTCTTTAGGCAATGTATGAAACACTTAACGTTTCATACATTTCGTAGGCATCCTGCATAATGCCAAAGGACAAACCGGCAAAGTATTAAATCGAGTCTTTTCACCTATGCCCCTGCAAGCCTATAGTGGCGACACCTATGGGACAAAGTGGGTTGCTTTCCGCTACCTTGCCGGCTATACTTTCCTTATACCATGGCATAGGCTTAGGCTAGGGCGGAACAGGATAGCCGTCAAAGATGCGAGAAACATTGAGAGCTTTGGTCGTCGAACCGTGACGGCGATCGTGTTTTTGTGCCCTAGTCTAAGCCTAAGCCAAAATATAAGGACAGCACAGCTGCAACGTACTGAGAAAGCAGCGGACTTTTCCCCGCAGGCGTCGCCACTGTAGATGTGCGGCATTCTAGTCCTTGCCTAGGCATTTCATACATTGCCTGTAACGTACACACGTACAGGGAAAACTGAATTTTAACAAACCGCTGCGTCAGATATGAGAAACTCAAAAGTGGATTACACATGACACGAACAGACAACTTAAATATGCTTCCATAAAGAAAGCTGATGATATAAAGGAAAGTGAAGTACAAGAATGCTCACCCGGTAAAGGTACAATAGAGCAAACAACTATCTCAAAGCAAAGCTGAATCCACTGGGTTGCCGTCATAGCGACACGCCAATCGTCGGCACCTGTTCTGTTCAATGAGATCTGAAAATCTTCATTGAACAACTTTGAGTTGCTGAACGCGGTATAAGTACCTGAAGTTGCGTTGCGTGATATAGTATGATGCCAATCACAAGGGCCACTGTAACGCATATGCTTGCACTGTGACACACCACTGACCAGACGGTAGGCTTAAAAACAATAATTTCAGGACAAATCGTGCAGCAGACGCATGGACGACAGTAGCTTCGTGCGATAACAGACATATATGTGCAATATCCACAATATAATGCAAAGGAAAGCTTTTGCAGCAAATAGGAAGAAAAAGTGGAAGTTGTCGTCCGTTTTTCCCATTATCACAATAAAGGCTACCAAATGCGTTGCGTATAAAACACTACTGCGAAATCGTGTTAACATAATATTTAAACATCTATTAACAGAAATAACTCTGCATTACGAGCATCTAGACTGCATAATTATTAACAATTAAACCTTATGGAAGTCTTGTAAGAATGGCAAAACATTATTTTTCCATGATACTTATAGAGATAAACTAAGAAAAGGTCCGCAGAGAATTGCCATGTCGCGCAATTTAAGCTGCCTCGCATCGATCAAAGTGAACGAAAAGGGCCACGTTCGGAACAGCTGAAATTCCATTTACAATTAATGCATTGCCCCAAAGCGTGTAAAGAAAATTCAGACAAGTGCGCATGAGCACAAGCCATGTCAGCTACTGGACAAATCACCTGCCGTATCTGAGCACGCGGTCACGCGCGCTCTTACTTTTAATAGAACTGCTCTGTTGGAAAAAAATTGTTTCTTAATCAGCGGCCAAACGATTTTAGGAATTCTCATTTTTAAGTTTCTAAAATTTTTTTCAAGCACCGCAATGGGGCATAGCACGCACGCACGCTTTTGTGCGTACGCTTATGATCTAACAGAGACGACACTGAAAGTTTTCAAAATGTCTTCAGTGGATGCTTATGTAAAGTTATGCTCAAAACAACGCTAACACACGCACTGTGAAGAAAGAGTGTCAAAAATCGAATATCGAATTTATCGAAAGAGAAAGTCGAAGCAAACGCACCTGTGCCCCGTAGGCAAACTCGTTTTCCAGCACAACTATTGCTATTCCCGCTAGCGCCATAAGAAAACAGTAATCATTTATTTTGATCCGTCGGTAGAAGAGTATCTTCCGGCGCCGAAGTCGCATTGACCAGTCATTTTCTAAGCTTATCTTCGTTATGCCCGAATGCTTTCGCCTAATTTGCTTCCGTTCCCGAGTTGACTGAACAACTGCCTTTTGAGGTGACAAAGATGCCTTGGTCAAAGATGGTCTCTGCTCGCCGTGTCGCTTCAGCAGACTTTTGAAAACTTGTTGACCTCCTATTATCTTCATGTACTCATTGCTGACTTCGTAGAGGGGATTTCGCTCCTCGGAATGTTGATGAACGGGAAAAACTGTCGGAGACGAGGAAACCTTGCCATCTTTATCAGATAGTTTCCACTCTTGTGACGTGTCCGGTGAGACGGGAGGCTTTTCCATCGACGCGGGAAGCAAGCCCTCGTGGGGATCCAACGCAAGACTGAAGTAGCGTATATTACGCGTATTACTTTCTGGCAGTTCTGAAATGAACGCTCCATTCACAAACGTGTACAACAGCAGCCCGGAATCCTGCCTGTGTCATGATCTACCGATTTATTCCCTGACAATAAAATCTTGCGAGCGTATCGCTTGGGAGTGATAAGACTTCTGACGCCTTGTTTGGCGAATGGAAGTTCGCTGGCTTTCTCTGTTGCCATTATGAGCTATCCTAAACGAGCGTGACGTGTAGAACGCATGAACATTCCTTACTTCAGCAATGGAATAAAACATTTCACTCTATATTTACACGCGTAAAAATGGCGCTAACGAGTTGGAAAGTGGACGATAACATCGCCACCTAAACAGTCGGCTTTGCAAGATTATCAATTTCTTTTATGCGGACTACTTTACGCGAAGCTATTAATAGCACTTCTGTGCCACCATATTTGGAAAAGGTACGTTCATTCTGTAGACATATTAATGACCTCCCCTTTGACAGGTAGAAAGTTAGAATATTGTATCGAACATATGAGCACACACTATATGAATTATTGATTGGGAAATGCCATAGATCGCACCTCCGTGGCAGTTCAATATAGGCTGAGCTGCTGTCATAGCTTCATTGATATTATAAAACAGAAGGGCGCCTGCGTATTACCGAAGGGACAAAGTGAACTATTAATAACTGAATGCTTTAAAAAGCCTATGGCTGAAGGGCTCTAGCGTTAACAGCCTGATTATGCTTTTCCTACAGGGATGGGAAACATCGTTGAAAATCATGTTCTTCGTAATGGTCTGATAAACTTTCATTATCTTTCAGCAATGGATCTACTAGCGTTGTTCAAGTAATTTCTCTCTTGTTTGCACGGTTATGCCTATGGAAAGGTAATAGTTATTTTACTGTCGTGAAGCAATTCTTAGCACAGCATGCATCCATCGCAACAAAACCTTGACCACTGGGTAACGGAATTCCTTATTAGCAGAAACGCCCAAAACTGGACGTAGGCCAGCTAAGTCACACGGAATTTTCATAGAAATGAGATTTTTCTGAAAGGAAATCATCTTACATGATATGTGTATCTTAGAACAGCCAAAATTCAGATAAATCATAAAAGCACACAGAACAAATGGAAAAGGTTGGTACCATTACTGTCCAGCCGCGTTAGGTGCACACGTTCGACCGGATACTCGCTTTCTCGTATTGTACGAGTTAAACCTGTAAAAGCACACAAGAACCAGTGACTGTGCTCCAGTAAACAGTTTTATACAAAAAGAAGAAAAAATGGACTATGGCCACTAGAGATGTTAAAAGAGCAGCGTAATGATTAGGTGTTGAATAACAGCGTAGAATTAACAAACAAAGTGGCAAGCGCCATATTACGCAATGAAAATACCCCGCGCAGACCAGGATTAAGACCGAAGGTAACAGTGAAGCTGTGAATGATGGTACGGTGGTATGTAGGCGCCAATTTCACCTTCCAGTGGGTAGCCCCTTAGCTAACAAACAGCAGTATGAAAAGCATGCTTTCCGAAGGCTGTCTCTGTTTTGAGAAAAGCTAACCATTGCTAACCGTCTTGTACGTGCGCTTTAGGCTGTCAGAGGCACCGTTCCTAACAGTGTTTCTTGAAGTGCCAACTCGATGATTGAAGACAGAACGTTTTTCTTGAAACATCTCAGTTTACTGGATCAGATAACGCTTACGCACAAGGAACCAGTGAAATCGAATTGAATCTTAATATTAATAAATACAAAAAATGACGAATGCTCTAATTTCTTAACTTGCTGAACATCTTAAAAGACGCGCACAAAACTTTTGCAGCAGTGAACAGCAAACATTTGTGTACTATCTATTCAACGAAAAGAGATCATATCAAAAAAATAAAGATTCAACTAGAGAAAAGCGACTTACATTAGCGGTAAAAGATTTTGGTTATTCCAAATATATTAGTGCGCATTACCAATGCCGCCTTTATGATTCCTAGAAATTCGCGCATACGTCTAGCAGTTTGTAACTGCTATACTCGCCTTGAACAATGAACGTCACTATCAATCAACGCAACTTTAATATCTCAGTGCGTCGATCCAATGCAGAATACGCGTATCAACACGCTGGAATAGTGCATCAGAAAGAAAGCATATCTGAGACCGAAAGTTTTTAATATTTCTTCCTAGAACAAAAGTTATTATTATGTAGTAGTTTTTAAAAGTTGAGGGTGATAAATTTTCCAGTTGACTGAGCCTGCCGCTTTTCCAACAGAAGACCTTAAGAACGAACAATAGGAAGCTTAGTAAAAGAAAACGAGAATACGCAAACGATGCAGCACAGCTGATGACGCTAGAACGAAACGAAGCGGTTCAGCCGGTGGGTTCAGAAAGTAAAACCAAACTTTTCATTTTACCATGTGCTTAACTCTTCAGGCAACTCGCTTAAAATAGAGATCAAAGACTAAACGCTTAAGTGATTGCATTCAAGTATGGCGCACTAGACTTTACCTGAGGATTTCTAGAAACTTTATCCTGTTTAGAATGACTGACGAACTAGGCGTAATATACGGAGCTTGCTGATTCCACGATAAAGCAATAATAAGAACTGCTTGTAAAGGTGACGACTGCTTTTTGCCTACCAGCGGGAAACCACAGGACGTTGGCAACGAAATGTCTCTCAGAAAGCGGCGTAAGAAAATGAATCAGCGTTCAGATCGATACCACAAGCTTATATGAACCGAAGACTTGCATTCAAAACTGCCTACAATAACAATTAGATTGAATGGGATAAAAAGTTTAGCCGACATTAGAAAGGCAAGTTTTGAGGAAGCCGCTGTGCATGTAGGTGTTCCTTTTTTAATGTACTATGCTATGCAATGCGGCCATTCACGTTTACCATTTCAGTCATTAAACCATTTTCACTACAAACTAAGTAAAATACGAGAGCGAGTCTCCTTTGGTCTCGTTGCAAAAAGGAATTCGTAAAAATATAAGAACTGAAAAAGAGTTTGCCCACTTTGGCTTATGCCACTTTTATTAATGCTTACATAGGAACGCTAAGAAGGCACCGACTTGATGCAACGCCAACTTGTTCGCTGTTTCAAACTAATTAATCACTCTGAATTCCATTGCCAAAGACATCGATGATCCCATAAACCGGGTTGATCGACTGAAACACAGCCCCGCGCGTAAGCATCTAGAAAATTCCGCTGATGAGGTGTTAAGGGTAGGAAAAATGTCTAAGCAGCGTCAATAGTGACAGTTGCGCCAAAAAGCGCGGAATAGACTTTTTAACGAACAAGAACAGCCTATGCGCTTATCACTTTAACCATAAAGCAGTTGAGAGAGAGAGACAGGGAGAGAAGGAAAATTTTATTCTCGTATGATCATTCGTGACATGAAATGACCACGTTTAGTGAGCAAGAGTGATCGTGAAACAACATTTGCAACGAGCACTATTGGCAGTTTAATAAAACGCCAGTCAGTGCAAAATACGCGGGCACTTGAAGAGTCAGCTGGCAAGGCAAAAACGGTTCTTGTTTCGGAAATGGCAAGCTAAACTTGAAATAAGGCTGCGGATCCCCTATTCAGCTATAATAATGCGAACTGGTAGTAAAAAGCTGCCCTAATCAATCCATATTCACTCAATTCAAAACGAAAGCAGACAAAGTATACAACCTTTGTAAGTAAGCAATCAGCACGACAAAGACTTTAGGCGGTGGGCGGTACGGCTTTCTCATACAGACTCCAACAGAGCTAACAAAGTCCTGACAGCGTTCTTGCCTCATCAGGCACTATGAAAAACGTTAAGCTAAACTTGACAAAACGTGTTTCGCTAATTAGAGTAGTCTTTGAATTATCCGAGTAAAATGAGAATTTACTGTATGAAGCCAACTCATCAATCAAGAGGAAATTCAACTTGGACGCTTGCATAAAGCTACGAAGGCGCGCGTACGCCAATGGGGAATAAATGTTCATGCTGAAAGGCTGATTCTATTTGTCAGGTTAGCACGCTTTTACTTATAACGACCGAACAAAGGCATACCGCGAAACAGAAAAAGAGATCATGAATGTAAAAAAGCATGCGCAACTTGCGGTAGCACTCCTCAACTTTTAGAAATGTCCATCGGAATTTACATTACCTACCTTAGAAACCCATCAGATGTCCTCATGAACAATTCCAACACATCGACAGGCTGCGTTAGGGCGTGTAAATTTTTTTAAAGGCGCCAGAACGGCGTGATCGCGTAGGAAGTTTAAAAAACTAACAGGTCAGTGGATTTATGACGACATGAATGGACAAGTGAAGTCACGCTTGCAAACATTGAACGAAACAGTTTCGTGCAATTCGCTCAATAGCGTATGCGACATTCACGCTTCTAAAAATTAGATTGCCCGCAACGACCTCTTCCATCGAGTGCATTCGAACCCTACGCAGTTCAGTGGCCTAAAGGGTCGGCAAACAAATTTTCCAACGGCATGATTCTTGTCGAGCATCTGAATCGCCATCGCTAAAGCGCTTAAGTGGGAAGCAACAAGAACAAGACACTTGGTACTAAACAGTATGAACAATTGAAACGACTCAAAAGCTTTCCAAGCTGAAGTAAGCGGCCATCGAACGACAAAAGTAGACCCTAATAGAGTCACTGAAGGTGTGAGGAGTTTGAAGACGACGAGGTGGACGAATCAATGGATCCATTGAAAGCGCCATCCCATTAAACGCAAAATTAAAGATAGTACAGTGAAATAGCTTAAATTCTTAAGAATGCACCATTTCGGCGATAAGTTAAAAGAGGCAAGGAACGAGTTAGCAAAATTGAAAAGGTAATTCTTGGCAGGCTAGCCTTGGGCAATATCGTTAACAACTACGGGCAAATAGAACAACGCTGAGCAAAAGTATAGCATCTGACCAGCTTCAGGGAGGGCGCAACTGCCCTAAGCTATAGAATGGACATTTCGCACGCCTGCATGTCAATTTTTAAAAAATCTCACATCGGGAAATTGCCAGTCAGGAAGAAAGACTACTTAGTTAACTATCTGTAGTAGGCTACACGGAAACAAGAATGACAACGATGGATTATTTGGCGGTCGCACAGTTTGCCCGAATGCAAAACTCAAAGCGATTTGGACTGCTCAAGAAAATGCAATCCGCTAATAGTTTGATCAGATTTTTATGCCAATGCTCACTTGACAAGCTAAGGCAGAAAGTTGACCGATTTATTAGTACGGTACAAGCGCAATTACGGAATTCTACCTGCCCAGAGTGCTGGAATTTTAAGAATGATCAGCAAGCTGTGACGCAGCACGGGAAAACTAAAAGGACCTTCATCAGCAGCTGCAAAAAGAAAATGGTAATGCTAAGGTATGAGAGAAACTAAGCATAAAGGGTGCTACAGTCAAAGCAATAATCGCTGGCCTCATAGAAACAACGCTATCTACACATTGAGCGTGTCCTAGGAAAAAAGCCGTTGCCCTCATAACAGGATATGATCAATAAAACAAGTGTCAGCTTCGACTTCGTTATGACCTTTCTCGTTAGCTCCAAATGGGCGCATCAACTAAGGGTGAAACAGCGCAAGCGCACAATGCCTGTCCGTTCAGTCAGTTCGAGGTTTGAACCACCATCTTGAAGAACAAATAACATGAAAATTGACAAAAATATAAATCAATTGCTGAAATTGAGGGCCTCTGACTCATCTACAGCTCTCAGGCCGTTTGGTCAGGAAGGCCATGATCGGCAGGGCGCTTTGCAGGGCAAGCGGCCGCAAATCCCTAAAGCAAGCGCCTTTATAACGGACTTGAGAAGTTAGCAACGAAGGTAAAATTTCTGGACGCACAAACGTTGACCGAATCGATTGCTGTGAAGAGATGCATGCAATCAGGGGACAAAGTGCATGACTTCAGGGAGAAAAGACAAAATCGATACCCCAAGGCCCCTTTGCTGCACATACAATGGACGTTTCACAATGAATAAGGAGATTAGCCAATTTGTAACTAGGCATACCGCTTTGCTCTTGAACTGTTCCGCCCATTTTTTGACATGAGAGATTAAGTAATTTGAATAATCATAAATTCTTGCGCAAGAACAGCGTTTGGAGTGACCGTGGGACAGTCCATGCATAAGCATTAGGAAATACAGGATCAAGCAGGGTAGCCTGTTGAACAACTTATAGTAAGCTGATTTTTTTAGTAGCGTTATTAATAGAATGGAATTCCGCATGGCTTCACCGTGAGAAAAGCATGTAGGCGTGGGGCATTAAGACGAAAGGTGCGAAAGTTCCTATTTTACAGCGTTGACGTCTATCGATTCGACATAACGATCAACGCTGAACGTTGCATTTAACAAAATGCCTTTAGCTGAATCCCCATTCACAAGCGTATAACTGGATTTGAATCTGCTAAATGAAATATAGCGCTAAGTTAACAGAAGCGAGAGGATAAAATGAACTCATGCGAGAAATAGTTGAAATACAAAATATGAACTTTCGTCTGACATCTGCGGTAAATCATAAACAGAATTACAATATATTGTGTGCATAGAATTATTATTTTTATGCCAAAGGCAGAGGATTAATCCTAACAAACAATTCCAGTAAATGTGAAACAAAAACGGACTTATCATCAGAATTTCAGATGCGTCATCAGTGTTGCGAAAGTAACTATAATATAAATGAAACTCAATAGCCGCACCGTAGTGGAAGTACACGCGCATAATTACGACATATGGGCTTAGTTATTGAAAAGTCAATGAACTGCTCTTCCGTGAAACTGTAGCTAAAATAAAAATCAACAGATCCACCGTGAGGTCAAACAGATCAAACGGAAACAAGAATGAAATTGCTTTACCACGCAGTTCGCTGTTGGTGCAAGTAAGCCCATTGAAAAAAATTAATAATAAGCAAAAGCTAAAACTTCTAAGCTTATGTTGCCCCTTCAATAGGCTTAAAGCAGAAAACGTTGCCCGGCTTTGACAAACGTTCGGGATGAAGATATATTACTGTGTGTGTGTGAGAATACCTCCCGAGAAGCGCGCATGGCTGACTGCATCCATTTGTGAAGGATGACATTTCACCGCCCACAACCCCAAATAAATCCAACGATAAATCACGCTCACCAATGTTACATCCAAGCGGACAGGGAAATCTTCTTTAAAGCCTAAAACCCTATGAATGCCACTTAGAGCAAAACAGTTCGATTTACCGATGATGCCTTTATTAAACAAAGTCGTTTCCATCAGTTCTACTTTCATCAGTTCGCGTTAAGCTCGTTATGCAGTTAACTTGGCAGTCTAAAAATGAATGAGAAGAAAACTAACAAAATGATAATTAGTGTTCTTGAAAAACCTTCCGTTAAGTTGTCATTGATGACAATGACATCAACCTGTGATTCCTTGAAACCCCAACGGAAGCAGGTTTAACAGAAAGCGCGAACAGTGAAAACACCAAGCATCATTTTTGGCTTCCCACAATATCCGTAATAACAATGAAGAGACCTTCCTTTGTGTGCAGTATAAACAAAAGGACGAACTATGAACAGAATTGACCTTCAGGGTACATACGCACTATGCTCATTGTAGATCGCATGCTTCTAGTAAGGATCTTCTTCTTTCGGAAGAGTAAAAATTAATTCTGTACACAGAAACAGGGACAGCCCATTATCAAGACGTTATCGTAAAGTAAAATCAAAAATAATCATCGAATTCACAAAAGCTCATTGAAATGTAGTAATACGGTATGCAGAACTGTTATCAACATGATCATTATTCTGAGATGAGAATTATCTCGTCGCTTGCAAGAAAGAAGAAAGGCAATTCACCAAATTCTATTAATCTTACCAGTGACCCCATGTAAAGTAGCAATGACAAAGCTGTTTCCCTACTGTAGGCGTTTTAACATTGCAGACCACACTGGAGTTATTAACGCTAAAACAACGGGCTAATTCTGAACGCTATCAACGCAACACTGTGAGAAGAACCCGTCATTGGTTCCGTTGGTTTCATAAGGAAATGCTTAAAAAGACTCACGTGCCGCAGTGTCGTGGAACGCAGGAACAACTGTAGGCGATAATGGTAAATAAGACTTTAAAATGCCGGTTAGATCGCAAACTTGCTATTGCGCGTCTGGGGCGTACAAATGAATTCATTTAGAGTGATTACATATCGTTCAATTAACCAGTATACCGTTTTCACTGAAACTCAGTTGAAGGGAAAAATCAATTGACGTTACTTGCCCCCCACGCAGCATGCGAAGGTATAGCAACGGTAGCAGACATTTTCCGCCTCATCTGAGGAGGTGACAGTGGAAACAATGCTTCGATCTTCCAGATAATGCCCAAGAAAAATTAACATTAGCGGAGAGCGTCCGAACGGCATCCAATAGAGGGAAAAAGCAGCATAGATAACAAACAGCCTTACTGGTAAGGGCGACATCCTTTGAGTTAACAGATATGAAATATGTGAAAAAATTGCAACGGCTCATGACAGAGCGATTGAAATTCCGCAGAGACCACTGCAATGCGCCTGACCCGTTGAGCGATTATGATAAGAAAATAGTAGAGATACGAAAATCGAGGAAGCCAACGTTAAAGAAAAGAGGTTTGCCCTCTCTCATGCTTATTCTCAAATGCACATAGCTTAAATGTCTGACATGTAGGCGAGATGTAAACGGCTTCAATTAAACTACGTGCACATCAAGTCTACAAATATAATTTTAAAATAATGAAGCCGTACTTCACTTGTTTACTTGCTCATTTGCATATTTATTTATTTGAGATTACGGTGCCACAGCTGGATTTGTTAAGGCAACTAACCCTTGAAGTACGCTATAAGCAAATGCCAATAGTGCAACGTACACTTCCAGTCACTTGGTCACTTCATGACCGCCCAGTGACCAAGTGATAATGTGGCAATTATTTATCACTTATTTACCAGTATTATTGGTATTACTGATGAATATTAATGGCTGTAAAAGGCAAAACGGAACGACATTGGTTAATCGCGGATGAAGCGCCTAATAAGGGCAGTCTATGGGTAAAAATGACAAGAGACGACTAGTGCGTTCACAGAGAGCTCATAGCCCTCGTCTAAGAATATTATTGTATACGCAGACAATGTGAAGGCAGTTTTAGGGTCGCTGTAGAAGATGGACAACAAGAAGGCATTTTTCCACACTACAAAAATTTAATAGATATTCGTTTCGTGTAGATACACGAAACGAATATTAATGTAACCCAACGACCAATTGTAGCTTACGTGCCCACTTTCCATTAATAAATGTTGAAGTACAAAACTGTCCCGCTAAAGAATTTAAGTAATTTAGCCTTTAGTAAAAATCTTCTCCGAAACCTTACGCAATCAAACAGATGATTGCTTTGGACTATCAACAGCTTATGCTGGGAAGCATTTGACAAAAAAATTAAAATTGTGATAATTAAATCCTCTGTAACACAGCGCATATGCTTAAAACTACTCGCCCGCTGATGGCTGAGTCTATGAAAGTGAAAACTGTTACCAAACTCTCTTACAGCTCATATATAGGGGGTCCAAAAAGTTCCCGGCCTAGCCTACTT
>KN538385.1:320754-408419 GCA_000797535.1 Trichuris suis | reverse complement strand
AAAGCAGACAGTGGAAGCACGTCAATTCTCCGAGGCCGAAGCGGGCTCGGTTGGAACCCCGATTGGGAAAGATCTTGGCGACGATTTTCTGGGATACAGAAGGTATACTTTTGATTGATTATATGGAAGATGGAGGGACCATCACGGGCAAATACTATGCAAATTTACTCCTCGAACTTCGCGAGGAAATCAAAGAAAAACGCCGTGGAAAGTTGTCCCGCAAAGTGCTGCTGCTGCACGACAACGCTCCAGTTCACAGGGCAAAGGTGGCGCTCGCTGCCATTCAGCAGTGTGGATAGGGCCAGATTGATCACCCACCCTATAGTCCGGACCTTGCTCCCAGTGATTATTTTCTGTTTGGAAACCTGAAGCAGCACCTTCGCGGAACCGTATTTAGCGACGATAATGAACTCAAGTCAGCTGTTCAGGACTACTTTAACTCGGGTGATAAAAACTTCTTTTTTAATGGCTTAATGAATTTGAAATCGCGATGCGAAAAGTGCATCGAAGTTGAAGGACAGTATATTTGACCATAATAAAGTTTCGCTTCCCTAGCTCTTCTGGAAGTATGTTAGGCCGGGAACTTTTTGGACCCCCTGTAGAAGCTAAGTTCGTCAATGAAGCCTGGTTGTTTCAAAAAGATGAAGAAAGGCTATTTAAAGAACTGATGCACAATGCTGGATGCACTCTTGTGTTAAGTCTCTACTGCCTAACAATTGATTATGGTCTTTGCGCCTTGTTCCGCTACAAAAGTAATACTTTTTACATGTGATGTTTAGGGAGACTAAGTGTAAATCCGGTGACAAAAAGTACATAAATGTCTACATTTCCTGCGTCCTCACGTGACGCACAATGTCTACACTTACGAAGTTAAAACGTAGAAACACGCTTATCAGTACGACAAATGAGCAAAACCCCTCAACGCCTTTCACTTCTTCACAAAGGTTCTAATCACAATGGTTAAACGATGGCATGGCAAAGTCACTTTTCACAATACTTCGTATACTTCCAAACTGATCAAGAACACATGTCGTCTATACAGCCATTCAAGCTGTTCAACGCTTGCTTTCTCGACTTAGCAAAAAGATTTTCGTAGTACGCATGCCAAGGACCACTTTTACCTACGAGGCAAACTGACATAAGCTGCCTTCGTTCTACTGCATGTAGCATTCTTTATCATTCAATCTCAAATGCAAGAGAAAAGTCTCGAGAAGCGCTAAGCTATTATTAATATATTCGTACTAAGCTCAAAGCTGACACACACCAACGCAAGTAAGCAGCGATGACAACGCTGCAAGACCCGGTCGAATAACTGCAAGTTTTTTATAGCTTTGTCATATCTGGCTACAATGCATATATTTTTAAACAGTCAAATGTTTCAATTATATATGCGTATACAGTTAAAGCATTAAAAACAACATACGTGTTATAAAATAGTACGTATGTTAATATCTACACTTCTGTAGAGATACGTATACATGTATAGATCGTCGCAGCATGCTGTAAATCTATTCGCTATCGAGCTTAGGTCGGAAACTTTAAGCCAGCTTTTATACATATAAAATTGAACAGCTTCTGTAGAAGTATTAGTTTCAACAGAAGGGAACATACGGAGCAGAAAACTTACGATGGGATGTTGTCGCGTACAAAAGGTTAAGACACACTGGACGAGGATTGCTAGTCAGTCAGCACACGTAAACGGTGGATAGCGAGAAGAACACGACAGGTAATAAACGAGCGATTAGTCATACGGAAAAGTATAAAACTGTTTTACACCATGAAAAGAAGCCCCTCAAGTGTCCTGCGTATTAGCTAAATGAGGAGCCGCTGCGCGGGAGGAAATGCAGTTAGCCGGACAAATGCTTCCAGGCAATTAACAACTGCAGGCAGCCCGTCGAAAGCGACGAAGCGATATAATCCCAGAGAGTTTTGGTCGCCTGGAATCAGCTAACTCACCTAGCAACCTTAATTCATCTCTCACACGGCTGGCACAATGCAAAGTGATTTCCTTCGGTTTCATTGGACGAATAAAAAGGGCAATTGCACAGGATATGCCCGCTGGAAATAAAATGCCATCGTATAGCCGTACCCTGCGCTGCAGTTGGTATCCTAAGGAATTCTGAAATGGCGACTTTGTCAGACTAACAATGCCCAACGCGTTTTAATCAAGTCATTTGCTGAGAAAGGCGGCAGGACATTCCCACTGTTCAGCAGTGCTTTCATTTAATAGACCATTTAAGCAGTCTACTTAATTGTAGTTTGCTCATGCCACCGGAAACTTGAAAGAAGAGTCCGACGGGAACATCAACTTGACGCAAAGGGTAAGTCAGCCAAAAAAATTTTACAAACAGAACAGCTGACGGCTTTAAGTCTCGGAAAACTGTGCAAACGTTTGTTAGCACGATTTAAAATGTTTCAGCTTAATTTGAAGCGTCTGAACACCGCTGAGAGCACTCGCTTTACCGAAGTAAAATCTTCAGAGCGCCAAAGCTAACCCCCTCTGCTACATGTTACACCGTGGAAGCAGGTGCCAAAGCAAGCTTGTCTTAACTAGGTAAAGTTTCACGATACAGCAAAGTAAGGCAAAATATCTGCTTAAAATTACGCTTAAACCCAGTTTAAAAGAAATCCCTTAAATAGGTGTCGCCATACTTTGCTATCGTATGCAGGTAAGTACTTGAAAATCAAAGATTTTTTTAACAGCTGCGTATGTTTTCACTTTCGTTAATTGTGCTCAATCGGTACAGGAAAGTAAATTTGGCTTTTTCGTAAGGCAAGTTAAAATATTGCAATGAGAAAAACAGAAACATACTACTTATGCAGCCTAGTTTGTCCGCTATTACCACCATGTCGTTCTTCGAAAACGAAACCTTTAGTAACGATGCCTCTAAGCTTCATATTCTTTGTATTGGAGGAAGAGGAATCGTAATGCTGAACTTCATTTATATGTATACTTCCATCCTCTCGTTTCGTAGTCGCAGTGGAAGCTAACACTTGAGAAATTTTACGATGCTTTAAACTAGTCTTCATAAAGCTTAAAAGCGCGACAAAAAACAAAAAGCTGCCCGGAATCAGGATGGCCCAATGCAGAGATAGCCGATGAGAAGCATTACAAGCGTTTCTTCCAAACGATTCGAATGGACTTAATACCACTAAGGCTCAATTCAAATCTGGATTGGTGACGAAAAGGTTATTGATCACTTATTGATAAGAGCCCGATTTCGGCTGAACAAACAAAACAAGTTTCGTCGTCGCAACTTGTGCTAAAATGTTCATTGTCTTACTGCCCGTAACTTTGAGAAGTAATTCCAATTCTCCGCTTTTCCAGTTAGCAGCAGACCTACTATTCATAAACATTTTGCATATACGCGGCATGATAGCAATTTAAACTCTCAGGAATATAATTCTCACAAACTAGGAGAGACACGCTAACTTAGACGTTGTAACGACAGAGAGGGGCGACCGCGTAGACTCGACTGCCATGATTACAATGGTTTCCTGCATTGAGCGAATGGTAAAACTATCGACCACAATGGCAGAATATCTATCCAGACAACGTCGCTCATGATGCAGTGGAAGCAAATAAGCGCCAAACTGAAAACCTACGTTAGGGTGAATAACATTAGAACAAATATTCACTTCTTGATAGGCCCGCGAAATGCTGTTTACTCGCACTTGGCAAATATCAGCAAAAGTCGAAAGAGATATGAAACTGAATATAACAGATTACAAGACTGCTTACGTTTACAGAGTTCATATTACAAGTCTAAGAAAATTGGATATGATCCGCCATGGTCAGTAACTTTCCGTCATTGTGCGTAGAAGTGACTTAAAATGTTCAGTGCACTACGGTGTTCACACTGCTTCACAATAGATTGCTGAAAGCAAAGCTACTCATAGCATATGCCACAGGTAAAGAAAGCACCCTTTCTGATGAGTCCATTACTTAAAATTTCGTAACGAACACGCGGTGCAGTTCTTCTTAAAAACTTCGCATATTAAAAGTAGACATGCTGTTATCGGTGCGCACATCCATCTAGCTGCCTGTCGCCATATGTTCACAGAGAGTAGGCCTTTTGCAAAAGCAAAAACGATACATACATACAGTTTCAAATTTTGCCATTAGCCAACAGACAATTAAGTGCAGCGAGTTGTGACGTGATAGAAAATGGAACCGATTGAACGGCACGTAGCTTTTCACCTTTGTTTATTTCTATAAGCGTACGGCTTTGGTAAATGCTACGCTGTTGACAGACTCAGTTTTTTTGAAACTATCTTTTCCAATAAACCTATATTGGCACCGGTAAGACTATGAATACAGTTCATTTTGCTAGCATCAATATTACGAACATCCCTGTTACTAACCACATTTTTGGTGAACTAATAATACCCAAACTTCATACAGCTTTTGCGCGGTGTTTGCTCGTTTTGCATGCAGAAATTCTAGCGAATTTGCATAAACAATCGATCGAACAGTGATACTCAGTACAGCAATAATCACATGACAGTGCCTTCATTGCAGTGAGCTGTTTCTTGGTTGAAAGAGGCCTTTTGAAATTGCTGAAAATGCAACCATTGTCAAAGCTATAAGCAGTGCTTTGAACCTGTTATGAATCCACTGTTCATACTGAACATCTTAGCGATGCCGCCAGACGCAGCAAAAAGTCAGCACGAGCTTAGCTACGAATCGCCCTATGCTTCACACGAGAAAGAGGGAAAGATAAACCAACTTTTTAACTATAAATTTTGCTTAGTGAATCATACAATGTACGTCTTATAATTCACAGACATCCGTGTTCAACCAAAGAAAGAATCAGAATCATAAGCACGAATTTCTGCTCTAACTTTTAGTAAGTTGCTTATCCGTTTTTCGGCCAGTCATTTACACTACACTTAAAGAGAGAAGGAACGTTTATAGCAGGGAAGTTTATTAAGTTTCCGTTAGGCAACGTTAATTCATTCCTGAGTAATCCTCGTTTCGAAATACACTGAGTCATCGCCTCATTATTCTTTCAGTCGTTCAATGAACTGAGAAAAAGCGAACGGCCAATTAAGGAGCATTGCACCTCGTCCACTTGAACTGATATCAGTTCTAATGCCGCTAACCACCTCAAACCCAAAAGTTCCAAAAGTAATGATGAATATGAAGTTGGCCAAACAAATAGCGCCATGATAACTGTCCATTTAAGGAATCAGGATCCAAAAGAGCGTGTCACCCTTTAACCTTAGTATTATTTCAGTACTAAACATTTTAAACGACCAAAGCGCATAAGCCGAGTTTTCTCTAAGGGACATTTCGTTTAACAATTCAGAACAATGCTTGCACTAATTGGACAAGAAATACTTATATCTTCAACAATTAAGCAGACTATTATGTAAATGAATAAGTCGTGCGAAGTCAGCACTAAAAATGAGGTACACTTTCTAAGCTCCATTTTTCTCAATAACCTCTTTTCCCATTGTCGGCCACCTGAGCTTTCACTTAGCTACGGACACCGTTGCTCTGTAGATACAGTTCAAGCGCGAACGGACTGTCTTCTCAAACCAGTTATAGCAGAACGAATAGTCAAGAAGTTATTAGCACAGCGCACTAAGTTGAAGAGAAGTCCAAACGCGCGTTCGAGCTGCTTTGTTGAAAATGCGCTAGAAATAAAAATTCCAATTTTTCTGAAGGCACATTCTCAATGTCTCATTAGCACAGCGACTAGCCAAATTGATTCAATCAGTTCTCCGTCACAGCCGGAACAATAAGTGACAGTAGAACTTCACTTCCAATACGTACAGTTTAAAAAAGTACCAACGCCATCAACGCAACCACGAAATGAGCTGAACAATAGTAACGGCGTATCTCTACTTAGCGTATCTGATTCTACCTTAATACATTCCGTATACGCAACAGATGTTAACATTTACCGATGAAGGGCGCAACATTGGCTAAGGACTTTTAACAGACGCCACTTTCAGTATTTAAATACAGATATAACCAAAGTATTTCTTCCAATGGTTAACCGGGACTTAAACAAAAAATTTTGACAAAAGTTTAAAAAAATAGCCAAGGAGGAAACGACACCTCACCTTGCATTTATTTTCTGGAGAATTCGGTGAAGCGGCTGCTATCGTGGTGCTGGATAAAAGATCACGAATGGAACACTTCCAGACGCCGAGTCGATCTTCGGTTCCTTTCATGTCCCAATGATCCGGAGCCGTTCATACGACTCGTCCAAGGATGATGTGAACGATGACAAATCGTATATGGAAAATCAATGAAGCAACTGCTAATGCATCGATGGATCCCACGGTGGTTATGCTGTGATGCCCGTCGTTGATAATGCGCATTGATGGCGTCCCATGGTCTGCTTGGACAATGCAAAAATTAATCAGTGTCCGCCAGTAAAGTTTATTCATATCGGTCCTTTGTTTTTTCATTAAACAAGCACACCGTAACTTCTACCATGAAAGCCTATACGGCCGTTACAAGAGACGCTACGTTCAAAGTTTATTCGTGCTTTCTGAAAACCTATGGCCAATTGCTTAATGAATATAGCACGGCGCTCGCGTAAGGAAAAATTCTGCTAACCAAGAATTAAAACTAACAATTAAACGCAGAAATCAGGAGCAAAAGTTCAAAACGAAGGTTCCCAAGTGAAAGCACGCGCTGACCAATAAAAGCTGTCTCATTATTCAGCAGTTGAAACAATCCCGTTAAAGCAAGAAGTCTCAAAGGAGTTCATAGATGTCTACGTTTAAACGGCCTTTGCGCTAAATGCAGAAGAACAATAACACAGAATCAAGCCAAGCTGTCCAAGTGGTATACAGAAAGCATTAGAGCTTTTGCGTAACACTGATATAACCAACTGCCAATGTTTTAGAAGTAGAAGACAACCCTGAAGCTCAGCCAACTTGCCAGCAATAGAAAAAGTCTCTAAACAAAATCTGAATGTAAAAAAATGAGATATTTCTTCTCGTAAAGTATCCTGAACGCAGCCTGTCAAAAGGCAACACATAATACAGCAGTTTCTGTTGACTAAGGCCAATTTATTAATGCATATGTTTCCAAAGTATAGCTTCAAAGCAGTAAAAGCTAGAAGCCGTGGTCAAATATGCGATAGTGGAACAGGTTGCACAAGTCATCCTATTTAAACTAACGTGCGAACATAACCCATGGAAACTGCATAAACAAGAGAACTTCACATGCTAACCAAATGGGCCTGACGAACGAGCTTTCGCAAGTGATAGAAAGACAATAAGCTTCTTCGTTTCCTGACGATATGGTGCGTTCCCTGGAGAAATCCTCAACAAGCCTGAACGCTAATTGCAGACAGTCATTAAAATATATGCAAGACTGATGGAAATGAACTAAAACAAGCGAGCTACAGCCGGCAAGTAACCTCCTCTTCACCTCAACTGAACAATGAAGTATTAGCATGCAGCTGAAGGTCGGAGAGGCTACCAAGAGCAGCGTCAATTAAAATAGTCAGTCACATGTTGCGAAGGTATTACTAGCGTGGTGCGCGCGAATGTTACAACGCTGTGCGCTCAACTTGAGTAGCCAATAATGATCGCATCACTGGAATAGAGAGTTTTTGAAACGGTGAACAAATGTGCCCGTCGCTGGCGTACTCCAGCTTTATCAGGTTGCCACTTTCAACTGCTCAATAAAGATCCAAGTTTCCAGTTCGATTACCTCACTTTGCTGGTCGTCTTTGAACCGGCATACAGGAAATGCGATAAAAGATGCTTTGAAGAAAGGTAAACATGACTGAATGGAAGCGGTCCTTTGGAATACTACGAAATGAAAACGCGGAAAGAAGGAAACAACTTCTGACAGCCCTAATTGGACAACGTAAGCAGTCACTCACTTTTCCTAAGATGAGTGTACTTTCAGTGGCACGCTCAGCTTCTGGTAACAATAATTTTTAGCCAGAATACAAATGCATAAAATTTTCCTCTCTGAAAATCAAGCTGTTTAGATATAGTAGATAAACAAAAGCTTTGACTAGAATGTGAGCACAATTCTCAAAGTTACCCATCGTAGCATCCTTTAAATTGCTACATATTATCGCAACGTACTGCAGTTATAAGAAATATACCCGCAATGCTAACTTCGAACATCCAATTAACTATCCCTTCAAAAATAGGCAAAAGGGAACTATCAAAATAAAACGGCGGGAAACTGCACCTCTGGAACCAAATCAAGAACAGATGATGTATTGCATATTGATGCAAGCGATATAGAATTAAACGCATGTTGCTAATCTTCGTGAGTGTGTGTGTGGCTATTACGAGAAAATGTATCATAATAGAAATGATTTATTGCCACGAACTGGAAGAGTACAAATGAATTAGCATTCGTGACTATCACCGTGGAAATCAGCGCTTTCAATTTGACATCCGTAGACGAAATGAGTAAACTAGCTAATCTCTTAAAGGTCCCACATTTTAGAAGGACCACCATCTTCAAAGCAAAAACCAAGCTGCTACTCAAGCTGAACAGAACAGGGTAACGATAGGCGAACGTTTCGCAGGAAAGGAGGCAGCCTGAAACTTGTGAATAAAATTCCGCTGAGTGCTAATTTCTCGATATTTGAAAAACAGGAACAGTAAGCCAGCAAAAGTTAATTGTTTCATTTTTGCCCGTTCTGTAGTCCAGAAGTAGGAAGCGTGAAACGTACCGCAGGCGCGTTCAGTACAAAGCATTATGTTCATACTAAGCCCCAAACAGCGTGCAATCAAGGCTGCACTCGACATGCTGTTGTGGTAGGCAAGTGCTAAAAGAAATGTTATCTTCTCCACCATGGCAGTGGTGAAGTGTATTCAAATGCAGAGAGAGAGAGAGACAGTGGTACATTCTAGAAATGACCATCAAAGAAAACGTGAAAGGCTACTTGCATTAACTTGTGTCAACAAGCAGGGACGAAGATGCGAACGAAATAAGAAAAGAGAACATTTTGCCATCACTCGACGTCTTAGGGACTTAAGTCACTACAACGCTGAGGGTTTGGAAACTGAACATCATAGGACCTGATCAAGCACCTGCGAGGCAGAATGGCAACTAAGCAATGCCACCAAACAAGAACGTTGAAAGCTCAAGCAAAGAGCTTTCAAAACTTAATTTTAACCCCTTAGAATAAGCCACTGTTTTGAGCAACTGCTTTGCCATACTTGCAGCAGCAGTAAAACCACGCACCCAGACAGACAAGCGCTGCACAGGCCATACGTTTTCTTATTCCTTATTGTCTCTGCGCTGTAGAATTATAGCTATTCCTTCAATTAAATGCTTGTAGACTGCCTAAATATCTGACTGGTTACTTTTCAAAAGAAGTGACAAACGGATTAGGATAATATGTCAAAGTTAACACTGAATATACAGTTCCTTATCAGCGCGTAAAGATTTACAGAAAGTAGTTTCTTGTTTCTAAATAAGAATGGAGTGACTTTCTTCCAACTTTTCTTCGGAAAAAACCTATCCTTGAACACTGTCGGATACCACCACCAAAAAAGGAAAAAAAGCATACTTCCTTTCGAGTAAAATAGAAGAACCGGTACCAAACCAGCATGCAAATGTCACGCTGGAATAATATCAATAAACGAAATCGATCACGTAACTTTTGGAGCATAATGCTTCGTCGTCAGAGTTCTTCAGATGGTGGAAACAAATAATGCTAATAATGGAATGGGACTGTTTTGAGAGAGCTACAGAATCATCTTCATTTGATAAAGTTTTTCCAACGAAGCAATACAGCGCTATTTCAAGACGAAGCATTAGCAATCCGTTATCAAGCAAATGATATGATTAAAACTGTTTCAAAAGTAAAGGCCGTCCCTAACGAAGTAGGGCAATAAAGACGATGCAAATAATCATTCTGCAGCAATTAGCGAACCTTGATTTGCTTAATATTAATATAGTAGTAACGAAAAATGCCTTAATAACTAAAAAAGAAGGTAGTCGGCAAAGAGTACTTTTCAAAAAGACGCAAACAGCAATTTCGTTTCTGCAAAACTGAATTCCTTAGAATACAAAATTCAACAGCCTAACTATCGATGTTAGTTAAGGAAAGTTTAACTTTGCTTAATCGCAAAGTTGAAACTACTTCCCGCAAACGGAACAACGTTTCTCCGGCGAGCATATGGGCTCAAATGGTTGTGATCGATTTGGCGTCCCACACACCTGCACTTAAGCCTTTTTTCCACGACATGTGGAGCTACTGAATGCAGTAACGCTTAAAAACGCACTTTAAGCTTCCCGTTCTCAAGAAAGCAAGCGAAATAGGATGCACGCTGCTCCGCTGGTGCAAAAGCTTGCCAAACCTACTTGAACAAAAACTGAAATTGAGATTTATGAACCGCTCGCTCTGAGCAGCAGATGTCGCCGCTCGAAACCTGGAAAAATTTGCACAACTGAATCTCAAAAAAGGTTATGCCTGCCTAACGAATAAGCACTTTTGAACAACCAAGACAAATTGACGACAATCCGCCGCGACAGGTCAAAGATGAAGAAATGACGAAACATTTTAAGATGGACACGGTGCTCCGCATTGCCAGTACGCTGGGTCAACTATAGTCTTCAAAACGGAAAATATTTTTTGTTTACAAGTACGATGTTAACTGCCCTTTAAGCATTAGCAGGCTGCAGTAATGACCGAATTTAATCAGCCATGCTGGTGAGAAAAATAATATCAGTTTGCGCAGCCCGACTATAACGTTACACAAAAACCTCAACATAAGTAGATTAAGAAGTAAACAAACTAAGAAAGCACGCAAGTTAATGAGAAAGTGGACCCATTGTAAACGTTCCGCTTCTTCACAATCAAACGGCTTCGAGTGTCAGCAGAAAGTGTTAAATTGAAACTGTCAGATAATAATTGTTGGTGAATAAGATAAATCAAATGAATGCCCCTCCTACAAGACCTCAGGCAATGGACGTTGCCTAGGGACAGTAGCCTCTATACGCATCGTTAAAAGCAATTAGAACGTACCTACTCAAACAGCGCCACCCTCTGCTCGTCTGGCTCCTCCTCACGACAGCCTACCATTAGCACCTCGAAAATTCAATGGCACTGATTATGGTGAAGAAATTACACACGACAGAAGGACGACTGAACTGCATATATATCTTATGAATCCAGGGAACTGCTTATGAACCAGAATTAGCTCGTCTTTATATTAATGCGACGTATGCATATCGTAAATATCGATCCTGCCCGCGCGCATTCAGAACGCAATTCTGTTCACAGGCAGCACCATTTAATACAAGAGTCACACTATAGAGTATACAAGTTTATTGTTACGGAAATGCCCCGTTGTAACCTTCAATAAACTTATTCCCGGAGCTTTCGGGTTAGGCCCAAACCCATCTTCAGCGGATAGACCGTGAGTCACGCTGGAAAGACTATACAAAGCGTTATGCGCTAGCAAGTGATTAACAAACAGCGGATGAAGAACTTGTACCTCAGTTACGCCAATAACATACAATGAAGTGCTAATGAGCCACCTTAACTTCAAGCGCTGAACGTTAAGATAAAAGGGGGACTTGCTCGAATGCGTCTCACAAATACCTCCAGCCAGCATGTTAATCCCGCACAGAAAGGTCAAGTGGAGCGGTTGGCCATGCAGGATGACATCTCCTGGAGAAGCAATTGAAATCTCAGCAATGGCATGTTAACGTTAATCCTGCCAACATGCGTCATTCACAGGGCACGGACGTAAGCAACAGTTGAGAAAGACTGTGATGTTTCTGTACTCGTGAAGCAATGGTTATACCTTGAGTCGCTTCCGCGTGAAGGAATTAGACATCACTGCAGCCACACCTCATTCGGTTGCACTTATTATCACCACCTTTCAGGCATGGAGAGAAACCTTGCGGTTGAGTGGTGTCTCTCCGTCACAGCGGTTACGTCGTAGGTGTTGATCAAGAACTCGATCGTAAATGGGGGGTCCGCGTCAAATGGTTAAAGAACCCTATTTGGCAAGAGGAAATACAAGGGCGGCCAGACGCAACCGCGCCAGTGGGTTTTCAACGGAATGTGCCGCGAAACGGAGCAGTGCATCTTTGGTGCGCGCTGAAAACTGCAACAACTGGACATTGGTGCCCTGATAAAGTAGTACATACGACCGGGTCTAACTGTGATAACAGACGGCTGTGACCGTAGGCGATCAGTGCAAGATTACAGCCACTTACGTGTGAACCACTCACTGAAGTTCATCGATAGGGACATAAGTGCACACACGCAGGGGCGCCGAACCTGTGTGGGCCCACCTGAAGTGCCAACATGAACTCCCATGTGGGATGCACAGAAGGATGCTGAAGTCCTACCACTTCGAGTCTATGTGGTGGTGCCAAAGGATCCCCCCATGACGATGCCCTCGAAAAGATCATCAGGGACATCGTTGAGCGCTATCCACCCAACTAACTCGCCACTCCACCCCCATAAAACGCTTTCCGCTAGTCACTGGTAGTGGCTATCCATAAAGGAGTGTCTGTGCACATGTTTCCGCTGGAATGGACGCCAGCTGGGCCAACTTCTCAGACGACGGCATCAGGTGGACAGTTTGTCTGACGAGTCAAGCGAGAAACACGACTCGACGGTGGCGGACATTGTGCGGTGGCGCGTGACGCGACACCAAGGAAGATAATGTTTTTGGGACGCATTCGGGAAAGACATATGAAAGGTAACAATAAAAAAAATTAATTTTTCTAATTTACAGAAATCAGAGGTGCGAATGCCAGAAATGTTTGCCTGCTTGACTAGAAAAGACATGAACGTGATAAAGGGGATATTTCTCAATCAACGTTTCTTTAAAAACAGACGGTTAGAGTGCGCACAGCAACAAACTGCTTACCTAAGCACACACCCATTACGTACGCAAAGGGTTAGCGTTAACAAATTGGATGAATAGCAGTACTTAGTTGAATTGGCGCATAGAGCCATTAGTAAACATGCAAATTACGTACTTAAAAAACCCTTACAGAGAAATATTTACCAAGAAATTGAAGATAAGAAAACTTATCTAAAGTATTACACAACTACGACAGGTTCGGCGGTACGAGCAGCGTCGATGTCAAGTGCTCAAGCTCACGGATACCAAATCTGACAACCATTAGCACATGTAAGATCACACCTCCGAAAAATCAATACCAAATAAAAATCAACAAGTAGACTTTGATACCAACATAAATATTAACAGTTGAAAGTGGCCTTTGGAAATGTCTTTTTTATTCATCCTACGACCTGTCTTGAAGCAGTCATAATCATTGGGGATCCAACTGGCGTCGTATATTCACTTATTAAAATTGTCCTATGGTCCATCTTTTGGTTTTCTACAGACAAGTCAAACAGGCAATCGATGCTCCACAATACAAGCATCAATGCAGTACAAAAGCCAGCAAATCGCTTTTGCTCAATTCCCTCAAGGGTAATAATTATGAGGTAACGGCGGCGCATCTTCACTTCAATCTGTTCAATCAGATATCGAGAAGCTGCAGGCTGTTTCACTTACTCCTTTCGAGGTTTCTATGAATAATATGCAGAAGAAGCAACGCCCGGGAACGAAATGTGAAATTTCGAGGGAAATTAATGTACAGCCAACTGACTACGACGAAAGGAAACACGTAGACCTTGACGGGCACTATCAGCCTCCTTCTTTAGTATATAACCATTAAACGGGAATTATGCAAACAATTTGCGATAAGTCAGTGCTTTCGGTATTTTTAGTTGAACGTACGATGAAACCAGCGTCCATTACAAGTGATGCCAAACTGACAGCCCTACGAACAGCTTCAATTTCGGGGTGTCACTTGAAAAGGCATAGCCAAATCAAATAGTTGGTCACGTTAGCATCGTCGATAGAACGTCGATAATATCACCCTTCTCAATTCGCTCGTGGTCTGTATATTTTTACGGTGCCCAAGAAGCTTACATTGATATGACGCTGCTCTGCAAACGGCCATGGCCAATCGTTACAGGTTCAATCGTTCAGAAATGACGCCCTGAATAGGCTACGTTTTCACGCGCCTCTCCATCCGATAGAAACCGTGTGAGCATAACAACAGCAAAAGTCACCGTAAAAGTGAGAAACTGAAAGTACGCAACGGCGTGTCAATGAAAGTTGACGAACCGTTGCGTGATTGACGTTTCTTCTGAGTCAGCAAACATTGAAGGCTAATGAGGCAGAAATCTAGCCGAATCAACGTTTGATTCTACAGCGGCTGTACAACGTGGTCGAATTACCAAGTAGCAATAACCGCCTTGTTGGCAGCGCATGAGCAGCAGCCAATCCTAACATTTTTCCCAATCGTCCAAGCAAGCAAGAAAAAAGGAAAAATGTGGCAGCCAAAGCGAAATTTTTATTGTTCACTACTGACTACTTCTATAAAACACAAGTTGAACTAGTAACTGCAGTCTAGACGTACTCGCAAGTTATTCTTACATAGAGCATTTGCAGAAAAGCATAGATACTGATTAACTGCAGGAATTAAGGCAGCACTATACTTAAACCTATTATTAATACTTGCAGGATACAGGCAAGTGCACAATTCCACCGTGTCTCATCTACCAACGGACGCATAAAAAGCTTATAGATACTCGCTTTCGTTTACATGACTGCACAACAGCACCTAATTGAACAGCGAAAGTAGGCTAATGAATAAGGTCATACTTTGCCATAAAGAGTACAATTGCTCAGTTGCAAAGAGAAGCTGTATCGAGAAGGAAAAAGCTGTTATCATAAACTGAGCAACTTTAAAGTTATAAGATTTCGTAGCGCGTCGTAGCTCTTTACTTCTTTTTATAGAAGCAATAAGGTTCTCTGAATGAGTAGATTTTACAAATTTATTAATGGTTTTCGATTTAGTATTCAGCGACCGTCTGAAAGAACACAGACTGGAGACGAAATGCGGTTCGTCATGAAGGAGATAAGTCAATAAAACTTTAGCATTCAGAAGAAATGAGTTGTTACTGTAACTAAAGATGAAACTCAAGTAACTTGACTATTGGTTGTTTTGTAAGAGGCCTGTTTAGCTTCATTCGTTTTTCTTTCGGCGCGATTTTGTTAACCTTTACACTTCTTCACTAAGATCGTAATCATAGACGAATAAAAGCGATTTCTCTTGCAACCACGACAGAATGAGTCAGTTCAGCAGGCGTCTATTTCATAGTCTTTGTATTGTCTGCTTTTCGCATTAAACTACTCAGTGCTCAATAGTTGTGCATATGTTTCAATGAACACAAAACTACTCTTGAGTGGCAAAAGCAAGCAACTATGGAACTCTGCCTCATAACAAAAAAATCACTGGAGCACAGCGGAATACTGTGTAACCAATATAACGGCGATTCACATAAAACAAAGTAAAAAAATAAATATTACATGACTCCTTCGTCTTTAAATTTGAAGTCTGTAAATTCTAAGCGCGTTTTCTAGTGCAAAGTGTAAAGCTTTGGCACCTTGTCGTAAGTCATGTAAGGAATATATTGAAAAATTCTTTGCTTAGGAAGCAAAAGAGCCCGACAACGTAATAATAAAGCAGCAAGAAATTAGCAGAGAGTGGATTAAGTTGCACTACGGCGCTCAGTTTTCGAAAGCGGCATACGTTTAGCGTACAGCAGAGCACAATTGCGGTTAAAATAGGATTACACAAAAAATACGTCTAAATTCTTGCTGTGTACTATTTGTTGTTTATTATATTAATAAAAAGCTTGAGGCCGCGTAGCTTTTGTCGCTACCTCGATAGCAAGACTAACCACTGCTCGGAGGCAGTCAAAATCACGAAGGTCGGAATCCCGAACGATAAAACTTACAAGGCACCCTTTTCTCAAGCTCCTTTCGCCATAGGAATTGCAGTGGTTGTAAAAATTGCCTTTATCCGTATAGTTCTCTTTGATCAAAAAGAAAAACTACTACTACCTTGCCTCCTTGTCTCTTAATTAAGTAATACTATTTTCGGGACATTGATCGTTCAGGATTTCGACGTTCGGGGATATGAGCCCTTCGGGATTTCGACACACTACTGCTTGACCCAAAATAACAAAAGCCGCGCTCATTGAGGATCAGTACGGAGCCTGACTTCAGGGTCATAAGGACAACAGGCGCCAGGGGGAACAAGTGAGTGGATGCGTGTCCTACTGAACGGTTGTGTGTGATTAAGCTGAGTAAAAGCATACTGTTTAAAGGACTGAGTATCGATGTTCAGATGGCCAAATGCTTACGCCAAGTGGTCCTATTTTAGGGGTTTTCTACTGGCAACGCAGTTGCTCAGGCACACGTTTAAGATCGTTTATTTCGCACAGGTAAAATGCTAAGCAAAAGTTTCGCGAGGTTTTCAGGATTCACCTCTAAAGGTTACGAACTGCTAAGCGTTATTTTACTCTCCTGATAGTTACTAATCCCCAAGTAGCAGGGCTTATGTTCGTTCCGTTACAGGTATTTCCGACGCGAAATGGGTACAAGAGTCATCTGAGTTCCGAACTACGCCGGAATTTGAGCTTGGGAATTGAGGCTCGTTCAAGGATCCTTCGCATTCGGAAACCTATCCTTTTGGAAATTAAGCCCGTGCAAAGGTTCCGGCCGTTCAAGCACTTCTTCCTACTTGACAGTATGAGTATTCGGGATTTCGAGATTTAGTCTTATGGCCTAAACCCATTTTTAAGTTCTTAGAAATCATATGCAATCTTTTCCCCCTTATATACACTGCTTTCATGATCTGATTTTACAGCGTGAAATATCAAAGTTCGCGCTTCTTCGAGGTGCATTATGTTGCTTTGAAGAAGCTTGATTTTTATTGAAAGTATACTATAAATCAGTTTTCGCTCAGGTTGATGGACTTGCTAAGCAAGATTAACGAAAATCGACTCGTTTCAAAATAGTAACGCTGAAACTTCACCCTGTGAAAGAACGTAATATTCTGTAGCAGTAATGAAGGAATCGAAATTCCGAAATGGGTTCTGAGTGCAGTACATTTCGACGCGTACAGTTCGAAACACTGCCCGATTCGTACTTATCGAGTCCGGTATCTAATTTATGACTGTCGCCAATGGACAACCTAACCTTGTTTCATTCGAGGGTGCACTATTTTCGCTGCCCATGCTTCAGGGTACCCAGCGGAAACGAACTGCACAGAAAGGAAGCAGTGAGGAAACGTGAACCGCTACCGAAAGGAAGCATTGAAAACATGGCCAGCAAAACATAATGTACCCTGGCATGTACCAAAAGCAGATTGTTCACTGACGATGGTCACTCGATAAAATATACGGTTGCAGACAAATGGAAATGCACCTGGTGGAAACCTACCGCACGGAAAGTAAGCCCTGAGGAAACGTGCCCGCATGAGAACGAAAGCGCCTCGGGCAGGAAGCCTTGGAAACATGGACGGAGAAACATAGTTCACCTTGGAATGAACCAAAGGGAGACTGCCCAGTGGCGACAGTCGTAAGTCAGACGCGGGACTCGATTAGTATGAATCGGGTCGTGCGTCAAGCTGCATGCGTCGAAATGTACTGCTCCAAAACTCCTAAATGGCTTCCTCGTGATAATACACAGCTACCTGCTGCTTATGCCACTAATCGGAACTAATGTAAACTGTTCTTATTTTTCGATTATTACAGAATTACACGTTAAGGTTAGAGTTCATGGGAGTGTTGAGCAACAAGAAAAGTCAAAAGAGCGAAACTTATCACACAACGCTTCGCATTGCGTTCCTGCCTCGGCAATAATAAATGGCTGACAGTTCCCGCAGTTTTGTTGTTTCGGCTTGCACCAAAAGCCTTTACTAAGATGTCAATTAATCACGCGCATTTAGAAAGTTTGGAAACTAACTTACCTGTCTGAGTCGTAGGTTTTTGAGTGCGCCACACGCAGAAAGGGATGATGAGGCAACGTAGTTCCAACAAGCAAGCTGGGAAGCAGCAGGAATCCGCACAAAACCAGAAAATGGATCTCCACATTGGATCGTACCACAGAAGCATACGGTTGGCGTAATAGAAGGCGAAAATGTACAATGAAATCAATAGAAAATGGCAAAAGCAGTGCAACGCGAAGAGATCGAACCCAAATACAAAACATTGGATGACGACTATCGACTAAGGCTGCGAAAGCGCAACAGCATGAAGAATGCACCAACCGCGTACAACGCCTTACATAATGGCATTTTGCAAACGATAAATCTCACGCAACGTTTCACTGCCAACCGCAAGTGGAGAACATGGCAAATAACGAGCTGCATACAGGTTACCTACGCTTGGACAAAACGTAGAAGCAATTCAACAGAAGTAGAGAACAACAAGTCGAATAGAATAAGATAGCGGAACTGTAGAAAATCCGAAAACTCTGAAGAGCGTTCAGCGACCCGCGGAAAGCAGTAACACCTTTACTCTTTGTCGATGGTTACGAAACGCTGGACAACAAATAGATAACATTAATGTTAAACAATAAAAACAGTAAGCCAGTCGTACCTGTCATTTTCAAACAGCAATCACAAAGCTTGCACAGGTGCAAGGCAGAATACGTAGAAATCAGGGCGCGTTGTTATCCTTATATTCCACTAGGCAAACTTTCCATCGCTCTAACTGTTCGACTGACTGGAATGGAACCGGGCCTTTGAACAGGAGCTGAACCACAGCAAGTTCATCAAGGAAAAGGCGTTTTACCGAGTCAACGTGGCCCACCATTTCTGCGAAAGCATGCCGCTGCAACACTGCACGAAAGTTCTCCCGAGCTACGTTGCTATGGATGCATTTTAAGCACCGGTAACTTTGCAAAACATGCTGCAAGTCAAATCGATGATAGGGTCTCTTCCTCTATCTGCCCGCAAACATTACAGTACACCTAACAATAATCAGGTTTGTTCAAGTCGTAAACATACAGTATGATAAACAACAGCCTTATGAGCCTTATGTTTACGTTTAGGCTTAGGTAAGGGCAGAACAGGATGGCTGGCGAAGTCACAGTATAACGAGAGGACGCGTACCCGCATAATCGACGTTGTTTATCCTACTGTGTGTTTACGAATAGAGCAAACCTGATTATTGCCAGATTACTGTATTATTTGCGGGCAAATACAGGAAGAGACCCGATGATAGAATTTAAATGCTTTTCGTAAGCCTAAAACAACTCTGTCTCGCTTTTCCCCTTCATTCAATTACTAGATAACTGTCCTTTAAAAGCAGCAGCTTATAATAATACTTCCTCATGCGGGGAATGCTCGAAACTCAGCAACATGTTTGAGCGTCGAGATGACGTCATCAGTTGCACTTCTCGCACATGAGATCTCTGGTTTCGCCTTTCAGTTTACACTATCGAAATTCTTGCAGTTATCAGTATGACTGGAATGGAAAAGTAAAGTCAGATCACGCTGTATGAATTACATTATATTCCGCAAATGATGCTTCTCAACTTTACCTTTGCCACGACGTACGCCTTTGTAAACATATTGATTATAAAGTTGCGTTGCTTTGAAACGTGGAAAAGTTGGCTTTTTGATTCTAAGCGATCTTAAATTGCTCCCGTAATAATTCCATTTATATTTAACTTTTTACATTCGTAATTCAAGAAAAATCACGCTTTTTATAAACTCGTATGCTTGGCACTGTGCGTGGAGCCTTCCCGCTTGCATTATTTGACATTTATTATTTCTCTGCGCCCACTTGTATTCCTGTATGTTAAGTTGACGACCTTTCTTGCGTTTCATTCTCTGTTCACGTAAGTCTGTGTACGTCACGTTGTTTTGTTGCCTTCAGTAATGGCTAAACACTTGACGTAAGGCGGAAAAGGAGCCTTAGTGATATCGTGCTGGGTTTTCCGTCCTGTGTTTGCCTGTCAAGTAGTATTCAGTAACAACATGTTAGGGTGGTGCATTTATTTTGCTTCTTATAGTCCGTTGGTTATTACGAAGCGCTATGCTAGAGGAAGTGAGCCATGAATGGTGATGAAGTTTACGTAGATGCCGAGAAGCTGGTCGTTGCGCTGCCGAAAAACCATTTGAAACCTTTTGCGCTCATTCGATGGTATTTAAGTAATCTGCTGAAAACATTTCGATGGGCAAAACCAAATGGCACAGTAACGTTGTGTTTAACCTATTCCTGCTTGTGCGGTTGGCACTTTCCTTTTTTAGAGCGGCGAATTGTGTTGGGCAGCCCCTCCCGGTTCTGATGGTTATCGACTCACGCCAAGTACTGTTGTTCATGTTTTCTCCACGGAATGCAGCGTGGTCTTCGTGTTGGATTGCAGCATGTCTGCTACAGTTGCGGTAGGGGACAGTTTTTAGTAAACGTTTCAAATCTAACTTTCATTTTAAATTGTTCGAGCAGAGTGCGGACAAGAATTGCGTAATATTGGACCGAGTCTACGCTGCCTTCCATGACGCTTTGCTCAAATTAACAAAACCGGTTAGCAATTTTTTCCCTTCTGTATTCTATCCCTATTTGGCTAACCTGCTATAAATTATTGAGGTGACTTCACAAAGCGCAGTGAGCGAGCTGTGATCATATCATATTGTAGAACTGTTTATTGTATAAGTTGTTTATTTCGTTTTGCTGACTTGTTGTAGATGTTTGAGGTGTTCAAGACAGCACAAAATATAATGTTGACTACTTCTACATCATGAAAATAGTTTAACACACTTGTTTGATAGGAACGGAAGGGGAAGCACGCAGACGAGCTACCCTGACCAAACAGCATTGTATACGCATTTAGGGACATGCATTGTTAAATTTCAACTCGGAAGATGGAGAAGGCGAAGTCTTAAAACCTACGGTCTTAATTCATTCAATTTATAAACGGTGGGAAGGTCATCAAAGAGGGAACGATCCTTATTTGGCACAGTTACACAAATACGCATGTTGAAATTGTTTTTCGTATAATAAGTATTGCAGCAATATTCTTTAAGTCTGCAGTTCAAACATCACTGCAGCTTCGTGCAGTCATGTTTGACCTACTCCGTGTTAAGTCACAATGGGTGCCTCGTTGTGTGAGCTCATTTTTGAAGAAACCGTATCCCAGTGCTTCCCATGCTGCCTAACTTTATGAAAAATGCTTCTTTCATGTGTACCTCGTTGTTGTCGTCTACTGTTATCCCTTTGATAGCTTCCAGAAAAACTAAGTATTTTCCAGCGCATATGAAGTGACGTGCTGTGAATTTTGTTGTACTTTCAGCTTTTCTTTCAAAACCATTACATCCGCGTTAAAAGTTTCGAAATTCGCATTGTATTAATCTATATTCCAGATTCGTGCCTTCAAACACCGAGGCATTTGTTGTCCCCGGTTTCGCATCACAGTTGTTGCCTATTCTTCCCTGTATTGCATTCCTGGCGGTCAGGTAAAGGTAGTTTTCATGTAAATTTATTATTTCTTTTATTTCTCCAGGTATTGTTGCAAGACGTTTCCGTCGATTCGACCAACGTTGCTTACTTGTTAATCGACTTGAGTCGCCGTTTCAAGGCTTATCTGTCATGCTTGGCGGAAGTGGCAAAGTCGAAGCTTAAGTGTGATCCTCTGCAGGTTTGTTTCCTACGATTTCGTCGCTCACTAATCTGTTTAATTCCCTTTCATATGTGTATGCGTTCTTTGCTCAAAAAGTCTTTCCGAAGTGGGGGCGAGTATAAAATAGATTATATCTTTGCGCTTCTACTTCGGATGCATAATAACTGGTCTTAGTATTTCGCTGAGGGTCTCTGAAATTCACCGATAATTTGAGTTAAATTTGTCATTTTAATGTACAGGGAATTCTACTGATTCCAGCATGGCAAAGCAATGATCAGTAGATCAGTAAACCAGTATATCTCATTGAAGAGGTAGGATAATGCGGTCTTTACTAATTTATTCCCGCCCTCTACCGTTGACCTTTCGTGATGCTCATGCTTGATGACCTTTTGGCGCGCGTCCACCCGCCAATCATCAGTCCGCTATGACGCAGCCGAAACGGAAGCCTTATGTTTAGGTGTACGCTTAGGTAAAGGCCGCACGTGATTGCCAAAATGTTTTTCCTCGCCCATCCGGTTTTGCCCTTACTTATCCTTGAGAAAAAGCAAGTGTTACGTATGCGCCATGGAACTGCGTTCTAGCGGATCGATGATTGGCGGAGGAGCCAAAAAAGATTATGTCCAACACTAAGTATGCTGCGTCCACGTGCATTGTCAAAAATGGCACATCAACTTCTATCGGGGTAGTCTCGACGTTAACATTCGACCAAAATCCAAGCAATAAAATAAAGAATCAGCATTGATGGAATAGTTGATTGAATTCTTTGCACACTTTTTCCTGCATCTATTAACGTTGTCAGTACTTGTCGGAATAGAGAAGTTTCCGTGGTGCATTAGGGTTTAGTTAGCCGATTGCACAAGTTGCGCTACAAGTCGACTAAATAAGCTGGGGCGATTGGGTTTCAACGAGCAAATTGTTAAGGCTTTTTTCACTTAGGACCTTTCTGTAATGCTTCTATAAGTTTGCACGTATTCCGTCGGTCTTCTATCTTATGTGAGAATTCCAAGGTAACTTGCGCTGATGCAAATGAAACCAAGCGTCCGAAAGTTGAACCTGTCTTACTTGCCAAACGTTTCTCGAGCGTTCATTTTTTTCAGAAAGTAGTTTAACAGAGCGATATTCCGGTTTAGAACATCTCTACTGAGATGTATTACTATTCATTGGGGTTCACTTTTCAGAAAACGCAAACTTGATGCAATACACTGCATCATCGTGGAAGCTATTAGGTGGCTACGCGATTAAGTCTTATCTTTTACAGTAGGCTTGTTAGTTATTAATGCTTGTCAATTTTTTAAAATCTTGTGAGCGTTAGGGGAGTAATCGCGTTATTCTTGTTGGCTTGCGTTTTCTAGGAAGACTTGTCTGTTCGAAGCGTCTCTCCCAATTCTACTGGAAGTTTGCATACTCAGGATGTAGTGTCATTTGCCGACGAACTTTCCCTAATACCAGAGTTGCTCGGACGGTCATCGTATGAAGAAGACGAGCGGTCTACATCAACTTCTGAAGCTGCGGATGTACCTGAGCAACATAGAAGTCTTGTAACAAAGACTGAAGATTTTTGCCTTTTTGACATTGTGCAGTTAGCTCTGCTAACAGTTAGCGATTGCTCAGATGACGGGCCATACCGTGAGCCTGTGCAGATATCTTTGGAACCGCCAACGCTCTTTATATTATAGATCTTTTTGTCATTACTGATGGTGTGCTCGACCTGAGTTCCAACGACGATTTGCAGTGTTTGTTGACTCGCCTTCATCTGCTCAATGTGCCTTGCAGTTTTATTCAGGCATGTAACTACTAAAGATTAAGCATCCCTACACATGCTGCTTCAGATTACTGATGGTGGCTACGAATCGCATCAAGCCTTTGGTCGAACCCCGAGCTCTGAATTGTTGCAGTTCGTAGCAAAAGTCACTCAGGGAAGATACTTTTTGTACTCTTCCCAGATGGTACGTCTTCTTCCGTCCATTTGGTCATCTCCAGTTCGTGGAAGTTTCCTTTGCTTTTAGAAGGAATCGGACATTGACTATTTAAATGAATATCAGCAAGCTGCTTTCACCGTGTCCATTCCCGTTTCAACGGTCGCTAATAATGTCGCTACAAGAAAGCTGGGAACGCGTGGTCGATTTTCGCGTACTCGTCGACTGCAGTACAACCATACAGTCGAAGCTGGGATGCTTTCCGTACTGGACGCTCGTCTCCAGGAAGGCTATCACGTCAAAGGCGTCGACTTAAGTAAACTCGCACATCATTACCGCGTGCTGTTGATGTGTAATGTCCATTCAGGTTCAAGCACTATCCGCATTAACCTAATTCGCGCTTGGAAGTATGAGGTGGACTTCTTCTTTTCTATTACCGGCGCGTGGCCAGTTGACGAGAGGTAAGAAAAGCTGCACATGTTTTAATCAATTATTAAAATCACTTTGCCTTAGAAATGTCTCTGTCAAGTGGAAAATTGAGGCGCCAAGTTGTATGTTTCCTCCACTGATTCCTAAGTTTGCAACAAAGTGGCCCGTTTCAAATTCTGGCGATGGCGAATTTGCGACGTCCAATGCAAAGTGAGTGTTGGCAGGTTGCTGAATAATGTTTCTGAAAAAGCGGATAAGCTTTTAGGCATCTCGTTTCCAATCGACTGCCCGTTATGCTAACATTGCTTGATCGCGAAGCCATGTACATGACCATACCTGAACCATTAAAACTCGGACTGCAATTCAACGGCATACAGCTGCCACCGAATGCCGTAACGCCGGAACCGATGTGCTTTGTTGCTTTGCCTTTGTTTGTCCATTGGTAGTCGTTTTAACACTTCAGACACAAAATGAACTCTCGACCTGGCAGAAGCTTCAAAACTCCGGTCGTCTGCAATCTGTAGGCATTTGGTCAATCAGCTTATGTGCATTTTTATTTGGCCCTTTTTAGGGAGGCAATCCGGAGTATGGAGAAATTTCGAATTTACTGGACAAACTTGATTTCGCTAAGTCCAGTGTTAAGGTGCCTTTTTTGCTTTTGCCAAATCGCGTTGTTGCGTTATTGTTGATTTCATAGGCGGAAGGTGTTTCACGTTGATCGATTGAACTTTGTGCTGAATCATGAGAGCTCCGCTCTAAATTCCTCTCTTTACCCGTGCGACGACTCCGATTATTCAGTCGTCTGTTTCGATGAATCTAGAGCAGCGGTCGAAGATTTCTTCCTTCGATTTTCCAGCTTTTCGTTGACTAAGACGTCATGTTACGTTAAATTTCGGTATATTATTTTCTACAGTAGTCATTCTGATTTTCAGGAATAATGCTCTTTTTATAGAACTGGCGATAGCGAACCTGCCGATGCATTCTGCATTATACGCGTAATAATGGAAGAACCATTGGTTACGGTAGAACTAAACTTTTCATCTTCCTTTCATGAACTTGAAAGAAGGAAGGTAACTTCAACGTTGTATACTTTGTTTCACAGGTTAAATATGCCGGCTAATAACGGAAGTGTTCAGCTTCATTCTTTAAGTAATACGTTGTTATTCCTCTTGAACACGTGCAGTACTGATCGTGGCATCCTTAGTTGACTTTTCCTGAAAGCTGTTTTTTCAAGTGAAAATTTTTTCGTCCGTTGCAGCAATGTTGGCTTCATAAAACGCCATGTTGCTTATTTAGCTCGTGCAAGATTTGCGAATGAAGTTGTCGAATCTTCAACTTTTTCGGTGTTCCGTTTCAACTGCTTCCAGCGTCCATTCGAACGAAAATGTGGACACCTTAATGGCACAGAAGGCGATGTCCTCGGCGTTTGTGCCTGCGTGCTTTTTAATCGATGCTCCTTTGGATCGTTTAGCGATTCGGTAACAGCGACCAAAGCTTTTTCGTATTTTGATCATTTTTCCTTAGGCATACTTCACTGCCAGTCAATCCTGTCACTGCATTCCATCCGAACGAGTTGGACGAACAACCGCTGTGCTCAGGGCTTTGCCGGTTTATGAAATTCAGGTACGTATTAATACTTATGAAAGGGATATTGCATGTTCAATAATGGAATCTGAGCTTCTACATATATTCAGTATGCCAACTCAACGTGAAGATAAGTCCATTTTTTGGTAGACATTGAAACTTGGCTGCTTCATAATGGCTCCAACTAGTTCACGTTGAAGCTTTCACGAAGTTGACTCTTTGGAATAATAGCTCACGCCACCATTCGTTGACCACAGAATATGGCGCATTCCTTTTAAGCTGCATGATCAGTTCCTCGGTAAAGTTATAAGAACAAGAGGAATTTCTTGAAATGCGTCAACCTGAAGTTTTGCTGCTTATTTTTATTTTTCATGTTTCACTGTATCCTCCGAGAGTTGAGTAATTGAAGCCTGGTTTCAAATTTGCACACGAATCCCAAAGTCGCTTTATGTTCTGCGTTTTGGGGGCCACTTTTTAATTTTTAAACAGGTTATACAGAAAACATACTTTTCGCGTGTGCGCCTAAATCCTTAGTTAACTCGGAACTCTTCCATTGTGGTTTTTAGCGTCTTGCGTTTTCTTGGACTTCAGCATTGTAGCTTCAACTTTCAGACGCTATTGGTGGTCGCTTAAGTTGCCCGGCACCGTTTATCAAATGGAAATGGAAGTTGCTAATTTGATTCTACACGCTTTGCTTCAGTAAGTTGAACGCCTACGTGTGTTAATTGTGCAACGAGCCATAGCTCTGTTTCAGCAAACGGTTGAACTCTGGCTTTCGCGTTATCTATAGCAAAGGTGGATTTACCACATTGCTGAAAGAGCATAAAGAACAGGTAGATATTTTTTTGCGTTCCGCTGTCAATCCCAATAGAACCTTCCTGTGTTTATGTTACGGAAGTTACTGTTGTCTTCTGCACCTAATAGTTTTAGTCGATAAGAAACGTTAGCGGTCTTTTCAGTGGGGCGTTAAATTGTGGGTACAGTTGACCGCGTACCTCTTGTATTTTAGGATGACGGCGTGTATGGGCTGATACAATACGTCGTGTATCCAACAGTCCTTACTGACGCCCACTTTGACGATGCGATTTGCAAAAGCAGAATGAATTCCAGGTTTGCCTAACCCTTTCCTATGTTATATTTTACCCTGAAGATTTGCTGTAAGGAATTTACCAGTCTGCTAAGCAGTTTACCTTTAATCCGTCTCTACTGAAAACCAGCAGCGTTGCATTGTATTGGGTGTTCGCTTTTCAAATTTTGAAAGTTGCTCTTTCAGTACTGAGATCCATTGTTCGTTGACGGAAGACGCCTACGTCACGTTATCTGAAGTTCAAATATGTACAGAGGTATGGATCACGCCTGGTATCGACAACATGTCAACATCCTCAATTGAAGATCGCCCTTCGGAAAAATTGTTCGAATCGGTAAGTCTTTAAATGGTTATTCATCTGCGCTCGCGGTGTATCCCACTTGTTTTACTGATCATCCTTCGGTTTCGCTCCCTCCTGCCTAACTTAGTTGCAAGAGCAAAAATTGATCGTCTAATTGCTACGCTGCCCTAATCTGGCCCTTTCCCTGCAGTTTCGTTGCGCAAAAAGCGTGCATCTTGCCTCTTAGCCGCGTCATACTGTAAGTTTGCCGGTCCTCCTGTTCTACCCTTACCTAAGCCTAGGCCCAAAGGTAAGGCTTCTGCTTTGGCTTAGACTTAGGTAAGGGCAAAACAGGATGACCGGCATGCTTGCCAGAAAGGAACCTGCATTTCTCATTCGATCAGGCGGCTAAGAGACAAGAGCAAAAAGCTTCAGCTTTTTTGCTATGAGTAGGTTAGATTGATGGACTTTATCTTTTTAAAGGCGTTTAATTGATTTGGCGGATTACAAGTAGGCAGGTAGATTGTTTGATAGATAGATGTTAGAAAGTAGACAACAAGGCGGAATGATCGGTCGCGCGGAATTTTTAAATTGACTAACAACTGCTGTCAGGCTATTTTTACTTTGGACTAAAGGAAGTGATGTAAAGTTTGTTATTTTGAGACGATACTTTTATTGGAGTGTACAGTAGCTTCCTTCTACTCTCCTACGCTCTGAAAACTCGCGCTGATGAGGGGAACAGACGATTTCTTAGAGGCATTTACTGCACCAACGCGTTTGGTCTCTTTTTGTTCTGCAAAGCTAACTTCATAAGTGGTTGACTAGTTACGAACACGCAGAAAACTTGCGCGCGGCAGCCGGCAAATTTTTGGAAGTATTCCGTAACAGTAGCATTAGCAGATGTAAAAGGAACCCTTTTGCAATTGTTACTGCTTAGCGTTAGTAAGTGCTGATGTTTATGTTGGAGAATATCGCTCGTTTACTGTCAGATAGAGTACTTGCGTTTCAAAAAGGGAGTCGGTGTGTGTGGCTAGTAAAAGACGACGACGTGGCTGTCTCTTGAGTGTCAGGCGCTATAACAGTTTAATTAATTAGGGTTAGGGATTCTTGAAGGATAGGTTTCAATTTGGCTGTTACTCTCCAGCACTCGGTAAAAGCTCAGGATTCTTAAAACTTCCCCTTTGGACGCGCACGAACATAACAATAAAGATGCTAAACAATATGGCAAACTTTCGGGCTTCATAGTGACGACGTCAGGATTTTCTGGTCAATGTTGAACCACCGTGAACCGTTCGTCGTCGGTCGGAAAAGTTATCAGCCACATGTTCTAATTGTCTTGTATTCTTTGCAAACTCCAATTCAAGTGAAGATAGCAGACAGGCGGAGAGCGCCGCGGATATTCATTCTTTGTTATTCCAATAGATTTTAATGCATTTTGCAGCCTGTGCAGGCATTTAAAAAATTAGCCCACCAGGTTTGCGGCTTGTCCATCTGCCTTGTGCAGGGCAATGGACCATGGAAAGAATAATTATTTGTTATCGTTTTACCCGCGGTAATTGTATTCCTTTTTGTTGCACATTCATCAAGCCATTGAAGCGGCATGAAAACAAGTAGGGCAATACAATGGAGAAAGTGTTTAATTAAAGTAGTGCACCTTTCGAAATGCCTGTTTTTTCCGTTGCATGTGAAATGAACAGATGAGTCGATTCGTCTTGAAGCGTCGCTGTTTCGCTAAGCAACGTCCTGAGAAGGAAGGCATTGCCTTATGCGGTTTAATTCTGCCCAGCTGCTGCCCATTACGGAGGATCCGTCTTGAAACAATGCAGTGAAGTAAGGACCTTTTTTAGTGCATAAAAGGACCGGGAGCTAGAATTACGAGTGCTACTGAAACGACAGGTTTTGCTGGGCAGTCGAGCACGTTTCGCTGCTTTTTGGCAAGGCGCTTATGCCTGCAACCCAATTTACCCGGACTCTCATTTGATCATAATGTTTAGCTATTGTCGTTTATAGTTGCGCTTGTCCTGTTGAGCAGGCTTTGGGGCGCTAGTTTGGAAAACAGCATCTGTAGCGGTTGATACTTGGTCTCGAATTCGAAGTGACACGCTAAGCATCTGATTCGACGTATCCTCTTTTTGTCCGCTCTTAACTCCCAAAGAAGACGGGTGGTTTTAAGGGCTGCTGCACTATGCGTTCAAGTAAACTGGTGTGTGCGCGTCACTTTTTTTTAGCTCAGGGTGCCGCTAGCGCTTGGACAGCCGAATGATACGATCGTAAATTAGAAGCAATCTGAGATAACGGTCGTCTTAGTTTTTTTCGCTGCGCTTGTTCAAATTGTGATTCATTGATTGTCACAGGGAAGCTATTATACCTTTGGAAAAGTGCTGTTTTACTTCGAACCGCCTGATGCGCTTATAACATTTCTTGCGCTCTTATTTGCGGCTCACACAAAGTAAATGCGCTACGCGACCTTTCGCATTTGGCTGGCCAAAATTTTCTTGGTCGGATCTTACATGCGGCCGCTTACGTGAGACTGCTAAAGACCTTTAATCAACAAAATATAGGCCACTTCTTGAACGATGAACGGAAGTTGCAGTCTCTTCTGTTGATCCATCAGTGTCCATACTTTTCCCAACATGCGCGTGCGTCCGCCAGGCTGAACTTAACCTTCAATCGTAATGTCCAATAAATGGTTGGCAGTGGTGCAACAATGCTGTTGTAAAAACTGTCCTTAACCACGCGCGTCGTGTCTATAGCTAATATAGGCTTTGAGTTGTTCCTTGCTAAGCTTAATATAGACTACATTAACTTGTTTCGAAGTTTAGCCATCTGCGGAAACGCTGCTTACGGAAAGGTTGATTTTGTATTTAAACCTTGCAATAACAATTTTGTCTGCCTCGTTGGGACGTGTTTACCTTCCATAATGTTGACTTATATTTGTTAACTCCCTGTTCAAGCAGGCGACATTTCGCTGGCACAACGTACAGTTAGCTGGCTGAGAGTCGAAATGTTTCGACAAACGCCCGCCCTATTTTGATATGTGTCACTTTGCCAATAAGGTGGGTATAGACTGAGAGTATCCATGGCGAAGCCGAATGGAGGTTTAATAGCCATTCAATATGTCCACTTTTTCACTTCCGTTCCCATTGGGGGCAGACAACGACCCTGACGCTGCTTGTCGCGCACTCTCGAGCAGGGCATGGCTCCTGCTGAACGACCCTAGTAATTGCCACCGAACCATTGCTCGTTGGCGGTGTTTCAAAAGTCGAGTACAAAAAAACTGCCCTTAACGCTCCCTAGGATCCTACCAATCCAGTTTTAATTCAAATGAGCTTCGCATGGACGACTGGCGGATTTGCCTTGACCGAGCTGCCAGCGATTTCGGCTTTGCGTTGCATCGCTGCCAGCCATTGGACCGCCAATGAGAACGTTTCAGAAAACTTGGCGTCATTCCTCATCGGTCCGTCACTTCGAGACATCTATGCGCGTCCATTATTTCGGTTAGCTGTCCCATCGAGGCTTAGCGACCGTGATTCACTAGTGGAAAAGTATGTCCGCAAGTTCGGAACGATCGTATGCCAATCGCTCGAGGTGAAGCCGTCGTTCAACCCGTTTGTTGAGATGCGGTAGCACCGTGAATCGCCGTCACTTCTTTACTTTTCCAACTCCACCGAACATTCGTCTTGTACGCACGTCTCTTCGGTATATGTTTTAAAAAATTCGTTGCATCTACGTGCGCTTTGTCCGCTTCGGTCGGCTGAGCTGCCAGGATTCGATTGTTGCTGGTCATTCAACTTTATATGGACTCCAAACTTGGAAAGTGACTGAAAAACAGCGTTCCCGCTGTCATCTATGGGAATCAAACATGCATCGTTTGTATACTTCGTGCGCTCTGCTGTTCTTGTTTATCCCTGTCAAACAAATGCCTAGTCAACATGGTTATGCAAGCATCCAGCGCCTATATAATAGTATTGTTTCCAGTGTCGGAGAAGTGGCTTTTGTAATGTTTACGTTTTAGTCGGTATCTCATTTATGGCTTTGTACCGTTCGGATTTGCCCGTCCTGGGGATACGTTGCGGACCTACGCGACGGGTCCATAACTGATGTTGTTGGCTTGTGTGTGAGCGCTAGGCGATCAATGATTCGAACTTAAGTCTGTCGGCAAAGGGAGGTGTTTTTGGCCCTTTGTACCCATTTCAAGGGCGATGATCAGCTAACTTTTTTCCCTCTTTCTTCCGTTGCATCTGTTCACCATTTGTTCAAGAATGTTTGACGTTCTCCAAACCAGGTCTGTCAGGCTGTAAGCTCGTTCGGCGGTAGCGGCAAAACGAGTAGACTTGCTTTGTCTACTGAGCTCTTCATTTGTGCTCTCTTCTCAATTAGGCCATATCGACTATGTTCGACCTCATGCAGTGGACTTTTCTTCTCATCACGGGACTTCGAGTTGAAGTGACTATCGGGGTGGACTCCGATAATGGGTGAAATTTTTTTTAAAATAGAAGCGCTCATTTTTACGTGCTGGCATCTATTGCGGGTCAGTTGTCTGTGTAAGCTCAAGTGTGTGGCAGTGTGACGTTGGATCGTCGCCTTAGGTGTCCGCCTGACTACGTAGTCGCGTAATAAATGTACGCGGCTTTCTCGAAGATCTCATTGAACGCCCAGGTGCGACAACACGGTGGTCTGTGTTTCACTATTTATCTTTCCGTGACGCAAGAGTCGTTTTAATGCCGCCTTTGGCTTTCCTTTCGCTGCAAGGTGATCCCTGCAATTGGTGAAGACAGTGACGGGCGCTCAAAGTGAACCAGGCTTGCCCAGTCAGTCAGCAAATGTACAATTGACCGGTCGAACGTCGTCATATCTACGTTGCAATCTGCATGTTCTTTGCGATAAATATTCATTCTTGCCGTCTGTTGTTAGCGGCAGTATAAAGAGCTTGTAGCAGCCGATTTAGCTGGAGATTCTTTCGGCCGTTTGCGGCCGCAGTTGACGAAGCGTCCTACAGACCAAGGAAGCAGTATGGTTTCGATGGAGTTGACGGTGTGCTACCGTATGCGGTATTGCCAGGCTAGTGGTCCCCATGTGCGACCCACTTCACTGTGTTGTTTGCGTTGAGATAGTGACAGCCAAAAGCGAGGACCTAATCGGCAGTGATAGATCGCCGTTCTCTTATGTTGGCAACGCCGTCTCCCCGAGTGACTGTTTGCGATCCGGTTCTTGCATGGCGGTTCGGAACGCCGTGCGCGCAGTCTGTCTGTCCTTGCCACCGAGCCCGTGGGCCCACTTTGACGGGTGCTGTCAGGCGCGCATCCGCTGTGCAAACAGTGCCGCTGGCCACGTCACCAAGTCCCGCAGGTCGGCTGCGTTTGATTGGTTCTTATCGTTCTTGTCATCCACAGGTTGCCTTTATATAGCTTGACTCAGCTGGTTTGGCCATCTCGTATGTTCATTGTTGGTATCGATAAAACCGTTAGAAGAACGTCGTTTCATTGGCTAAGGGCTATCTGCTTTCTTAAGCCATTCCAATGCCGGCTGACACGAATCATTTGAACAGCCAGCGCGGCCTTCTAGTAACCGTTCATGTATTCAACCTGTGCCTGAAGTCGTTGTCATCATCGTGATCATCGTCGTTATGTTTCCGCCGGAATAACGCAGTTTGGTAACCTGTCGCTGCCGTTCCTTAGAGGCTCAGTGTCCATTGATCGCCGATTCAGTTCGATCTTCAGCTGTCCCTCCGATTGGCCACCGACAGGGCGAGTTGGAAGTAATGGTCTTCGCAGCGAACCGGTCCTTGCCAGATCTGCTACTTCCAGCTCGCTTTGTCGGTTTCATTCGTCCCAGTGACCAAGCAGCCGAAGAAGACAACGAAGGAGAAGAGCAACAAGTTGCGTGACCGGAGGGCGGTACGCCTAAATGGAGGTTGGAATTCCCGCTCTGTACGTGTGCAGTGAGATTCTTACACCTCCATTTAGTGGTGCCGTTGGCCTGCTTTGACATCGTCACTGCCAGCGTGCGCCTTCTTGTGTTGTATTGCAGTTCGCTTTTTTCTCTTCCTTAATATGTTTAACTCTTTGCGCGTCAATAAAAACTTTGCCAGTCGTCCGAGCGAAGGTCAGCGCGGCGTCTGGTCAATGGCACTTTCGGGCGGAGGATTCAACTGTATGCCCCATCTTAAAAATGGACCAGGAAGGAGGGTAAAGTTCGATTGTGTTGTCGGACCGAAGCTTGCTTAACTTGGCAATTTTGGTTACGTAAAGAGGTAGTAACAAAGTGAGAGTGACTGACTTGGAAACCTGATTCCGCTAGGGCGGGAATTCTTTCAAGTTTCACTGTGTTAGCTTGTTATTCTTACTTTTTGTTCGTGAAACGATCGATGCAACAGTGTGTGTTTTTCCTTGTGGACAGTTCTCTTTCCCGAGGCAAAGCTGGTTGTAGGGTTGGAACTTGTCTTCATGAGCAGCCTGCGGCAATCGTCGCGCGAAAAAAGTTATAATTCAAGGGTAGCGAGCCGTATGTTGGCCTACGGTTCTACAAACGGTCAGTGGACGTATTTAAGCGGATTTTAAGATTGTTTCTTATTTCTCTGCAGTAACCGAAGTAACCTAGTCGAATCTGTAATGCCAGTTACTCGGTCACAGCGTTACTGTGTCCAAGCTGCTTCGCTCTAATGAACAAGTATTGTCGCCTGTTCGAGTCATCCGTCCTTCCGTGTGGCATTTCGATGTTTTCCTACTGCAACTGTAGGTGCTCAATAATTCATTCCCCCGTGAAACCTACGATGGTACACTTTTGTCGCGGCTTAAAAGATGGTTGGAGTTTGTTTACATCATGTTGCACATGTCAGCTGCATCGGTATTTAAGAGCACGTATGCGCGCATGCGCGTATGTGTTGCTGCTTGGCAGAGTGGTAGTAACGAGGCGCTCTTTTGCACTGCACTGATTCAGATGCAAAGTAGTATTGAAAGCAACCTTGTTTGCTCAACGTTTCGCCCACTAGAACGCATTCGTTGAAGTGGAGACCTGTTGCAAATGGTGTTTTTTCGAAAAATGCTCGCTTATACTTTTCTAAAGCTTATCAGCGATTGCTAAGTGTCGTCTATTTTACGAAGAAGTCACCAATGGTGGGCGAAACTATCACTACTTCAAACTTTCGCCTTGGCGAAGGAACCGTCTGTCTTTTGTTGCCGATCAATCAAGTGGTTTCTTTTTCCTCCATCGTTGAACTTCGAACCCACTTCGACAATGCAAAGCTTGTTTGCCGAACACGCGGATTCTGAAGCTAACGATAAATCAGTGAAGATGGCCGAGTAACTCTGATCCCCCTTTACGTGCCTCCAGATGACCCTTTATAATAAATTAACTTAAAGTGACTTTTCCCTACATCCAAGAAGGCATTGCTACCTTACTTTGCATATTGTCCAGACGTAAATGTTTCCATACGGCATTCGCTTAACCTGCACATCGCCGGAACTTTCCGAACGTTTCATATTAATAATAATGAATACGGCGAAAGAATAGTTGTACCACTTCAGAGAGCTATTGTAAGCCATAGAAGTAGGTCTGAAAGATCGCGTCGATCTTTGTATCATTGCTGCCGTTGTTACAGCGCTATATGTTTCCAATGCTCGCTGTTGGCATTACTAATATTTGGCAAGCTTAAAATGTCAAGCGCCGTTGTCAAGGCACGGCGAAGGCTTATGGTTTTTCACTGGCCAAAGTACGACGTTTTAGAGCTTCTTTGTTCGCGTGTTCCTACATTCCATGGGCTGATGCGTAGCGCGCCGCATGTCCATGAATTTTTCTTGTATACGTAAGAAATTCAAAACTTGCGCCTTGTGTACCTTTCTTGCGTTCGAATTAAGCATGACGGTCGCCATTACAAATAGCCAACGTTAGCAAGCCGTCTGCGCGAAAACTTGTTTTCTCGACGTTTGTACGAAATTAACGATCACACGGCGAAGCGATTTAACATGGTGTTCAATTTCATGTTAACAGGCGAACGCGACCTTCGTCCAGGGTTTACATGTTCCGACCTAGTTGGCGCGCGCGACAACCTTCCCCTTGTAAGACGAAGAAGCGTACTGACACAAATAATGCGTCCGTCTCTGGCATTAAGAATTGTAAAGGTGACAAGCTTCGTCAGATAAACCTAATTGGCTGCTGCAGCCAACATGCGCATGCGTAGCGAAGTGTACTACCCTGCCCGTTCTGTGTACTATGCTTTGGCTTTCAGTCGGTGCAAAAATACTTTTGCTCCCCGTACGAGGTCAAAGTAAACGCAAAGGTGCAGTGCTTAGTGTTAGAGAGTACGGATATTTTGGCGGCCGCCGTTTCGACGCGGGTATCTGCGTGGTTTGCCGTCGGTTGAAAAGACCCCACTGCTTCAACCAAGAGTACCTTGTCATGTCAGAATTCTGAGGAAAAGCGTCAACCTTCAGCTTAAAGCCTAAGTCTTGCGGTCAAAGGGAGAAACAGGTGGCTATTATTTCACGGAAGGGTAAAACGGCAGTGCAAAAACGCGAAGCGATCCAGGTGACAAAGCGTAAGGCGGGTGAACCAGGGGCAGGCCACCCAATAGTGGCTGGCAATGTTCCGTGTCTCTGCTCCATGCTACTCAAACCCCCTTTTGAAGTAGGAATATTTTCAATTGCGAGCTGTGTTAATAAGTGTCAAGTGATCGTTAGTGGTCCCTTGGAACCCTGAAACTAATTTGACTTTCGTTGAATCAGCTCTCCGACAATGCCATTACTAGCGGTGTGATGTCGTCATGGCCGTATCTTCGAAATTGCAGCGTCATGAATTGTCCGCTTAAGTTCATGCAGAAACGATGTATCCAAGTTTCGCGTGAATGCCAAAGTGCGAATTAGCATGCAGGCGTTCTATGCTTCTCGTTTTTCGCTATTTTCTTTGCTGGCATATGCTTTCCTATTTTTGCTCATTGTTAGCATTAGCTTAAGTTCAAGAGCATCGCTTTTCTTAGGAAACCATTGCATGCCTAAGGAAAGAAGAATAATAATCTTGTAACAACCCCCCATTTACCTTTGTGTCGTGAAGAAAGTGTACGATTAAAGAATCAGTGAAGCCTCTAAAGTGTTCTTTCGACAAAAGCCAGTTTTTTACTTATTTGATCTTTGCAGAGGGCTACCGGCCAGAAGATCGTCGCAGTTTGCTTCCTCCTGAGATACGCAGTCAGATCCGCGTATCCGCGGTTTCTCTCCCCTTCGCCCACGCAATTTAATATTACGCAATTCGCAGCTTGCGTAAAAAGTAAAACCGGTTCTTGGCATTTCTGCGTGTGCAAATCGAACTAATCATTAAAAATAATATTATTGATGGATTATCGTAGGCTTCCACGCCTTTTTTATGACACCGCCTACACTCTTTGTTCAGACAAGCGAGGTTGCTAGCATCCTGCGATTCCTCATTGCTAGAGGGTAACATCTGCTGGCGCTGTATGCGTCTTTATCGATGATGCACAGAGCTACTGGTGCACAGTAAATATTCGGTAAATAGCTGCCTATTCGAAGAAAGCTCTGCGATAGCGTGCCAGCGTCTGTGTCTGGACTGATTCCCTGGCGGTTACGAGGCAACAAGCACAGCCCAAGTTGGCATGCCATGGCAGCCTGTGAATCAGACCTCCTGACTCGATGTCCGCGTTCACTGAACGACTTCCAAGGAGGAACACTGGTTCGCTGACCTGAGCTCTTGAGGAGCACCGATTCAGTGGTAGGCTGCCTGCGAAATGTTATTGTCAAGAAAAACAGACTTACTTTTGTACGAATCTGTCGCCCTCTGCTACTAGCTACCAACTGAAGACGGGATCAGATGTTTCCCGAATGCTTCGGGAATACAAATAAAGTTTCACGGGTCGCACTTCCGTAAACCATTAAGAAATTTCACAGACCCGTAAGAAAGAGCTTTACTTTCAATGCAGTCTAGTATGTGGGGTATTCATTATTAAAGTCACACTATGCACGCGTTCATAAGTGTTCGCTATTATGCGTGGTCACCCCTCGAACGTATACCCCGCGGATACGAAGGTTCTGCGGTATGTAGTATATAGCTTTGAGCCGGGTGGGGTTTGGTTTGCAAGTCTTAGCTCTTCGTTGAAACCCATTTGCTCATTATTGCAGCGTATTTATTTTGTCCGTTTGTGGAGCTTATCTTTTATCACCTATTGTTGTTCTAGAGAGGCGTCAATACTAACCAATAGTTTCGTGAATAATTATCACAAAAGATTTTAAAAGTTTAATCAACAGTGAAACCGCTTTTGTAAGCTGAAGTTTCACTCTGTTTTCCCCACTTTGCTTCCGTACAGTAGCTTTCTCTCAGGTGTTCACAAGTCGCTGAAATATGTGACGGTGCTATTTTTTCAGATATACGATGAAGATGTAGTGTTTTTGACTAGCCTGATAACTGTTGAGCAGCTGAAAGCTCTGTGCCACGAGACAGCAAGGCCGCATGTGTTAAACGAAAAGGAGGAATATTTCGTTTATCCTTCTTGCGCTGCTACCCTTCCACAATTGTAAGTTGTTATTCTTTTGTAGTAGTGTGCATGCTGCTCTCTTTGATCAACTGATTTTCCAGTGTATTGTCATCTGTCCTCGCTTAGATAGTAAGACTCAGTGGGAATATGAATTGCTGGCATATTGTATGAGTTTTAATAACGCAGTGCGACGACCGCCCCCTGTTGGCTTGTTCACTGAATGCAAGAGAGTCTGAGCTGTAGTAATAGAGTGCGTAATCCTTTATCCAAAACATTTTTAAGCATCCGCATGACGTCACAAGTGCTCTATACATGACTTCATGTGACGATTCTGTTGGAAAATAGCGTCGGACTAATTGCAACTGAAAATAACATATCTGTTAATAAGAGCGGCGCCCACGCAAGAGCCATGGACGCTGACAACGAGATATCGTTAATACCGAAATCTCAGCCATAATTTTGACTTTAATAATAAAAGAACTATATAATAAAAGAAAACGTCTGATATCGCTGTTGATGCGACAAAGGACTCTAAGCGAAGACTTTTAAAACAACTGTTGCCTACAGTGTATCCTCATCCCTACAGAACGCACTTACAACTAATAGTTTTGCTAACTGTTAACCAATGTAGAAAATTATCTTCATACTGCGTTTTGAAAGACGCATATGATTTATTAATTCAATTTCGTGTTCGCACTTGAATCCCAACTCGAACATATCACATTGCATTTTGGAATGTATACATGTACGTGTATATGTGCGGGTTTTAGAAAAGTTATGTTTTCGTTGTGCCTCACATAGCAAGACGGAGAGTTTTATAATGGCATTGAAATTTATAGCTACCTCTTTTAGCCGTTGTGACGAACAGGATGAGAAGGGCTACGGTCCATGTTCGGTTACCAAATGCGTTGTATTCAATCGCAATTGTTTTTCCTTGCATCATTTGCTTCGCTCTTGCCGCTTGGTCACTATGCTATTTTCAACGATTATCGTTGCCGGAGGTAAGTAGGACGTTGTCATCTTGATAGCTCACTAAGCCGTAGTTGCGCCAAGTGAATTCGTTACGTACGTTGTAGATGACGGAAACGAAAAGTATGCGGAAGCGAACTCACTTGTATTCCAAGTGTTTCATCATACCTTGGCCAAAAAACACACCAACTGGGTTCTCATAAAGCAGTCAAACAAGCTGTACCACTTGTGGAACCTAATCGTGCATCGCCTTCAAGAATGTGACCACCCACCAATAGGTTGGTTGAGTATAATGATGAAGCGGCTTAGCCGTTACCACGATGCACGCCCTATCTCGCCATTATACGAAGTGCGACTTCCAAAGCTTGTCTGCTTTATTCGTCAGATCGGTGCTCATCATCGCATGCTGCTGCTTTCTCCTGCAACTTTCCAAGACGTTCGTTTGTTGTACTGCGACAGTTCACGTAAGGAATCTATAAATTTTGCGGCCTTACCGGAAAATTCCGTTAATAATCATGGAGTTCTCTCCTTCCCATTGTTTGTCATCGACTGTTGCCGCGAAACTATTCTGTTTAACTTGGTCAACGGCATTTATCCTGGCGAATATTGTTTGGACGCAGTGGAGGACCTTCGCAGCACAATGTCTCCCGAAGAGTCGACGTTAACTCTTCTTCATAGACAAATTTCCCAGTTCTCTGCTGATACCGTATCTTCATTTGAACGTGGAATAGTGTTGTCCGTTGGTGAGGAACCGTGCTGTGATTGCATAGAAGATTTCAATTTCGTTCAGTACGGCAGGCAAATAGAGGATGCCTACGGTTATTCAATAGTTGCGGGCATATATGTGGTAAGCGGCGTACACCTTTGGGCATTAACTTACTGTTTCTTGTTGGAGGCGCTGAAAAATGAACTGCTGGTTCATTCTGTCGACTTGAGATTTGCTATAGATTGTCAGTGCGAGGAGAGTACGGTGGAAATTGATATAACTGAGTTTGTAAACACTCTCTGCAATCACGTCAAGACGTACAAGCAAACAAATCCCAGCGATGCCACGAGCGACGGAGCGAATACTTGGATCGGCATGCAAGGGTTTGTATCTTACGTGTGTCTGCGCATGTGAGAGAAAGTTTTTCGTATCCGCTAAAACGTAACAACTTATTGTAAGCTTGCAGCGCAAGTTTCAGAACTTCCTCAGAGAAGCGCAGCTATACAGTGGGTTTCGTCAAATGAACGTCAGTTTATCGGGATTCCATAGCAGAAATATAGCATCACGTGGGTCCATGAACGCTTTTATTGTAATTTACAGACACCTTCAGTTCTGAGCATGTTTGGTCCGTCTTCAATTTTGAAGGCTGATGCCTCGTTTGAGGTGTAATGTGCAGATGTACCGCGAAAATAGGATAAGTGCCACCTGAAAGCTTCATATTTTCGCCATGCAGTAAAGGTATTTATTAGTGTGTGAAGTTTCATCCTGTTACAGAAACGTATTCGATCAACTCGTTTGTTACCATATCAACGGAGCGAAAGTAGTGAAAGAAAATGCGTAAACATTTTCCCCTTTTATTTTGCGAACGGTGTAGCTTTCGAGGGAGTCGAAAGCTTCATTAGCAGCAGTGTGCATAAGATTTTTCTTACCAATTTGCTAGCAAATAGGATATCAGTGGGTTGTACGTGACAGAGCAGTAATCATTTTGCATACACTGCACTCACGTTATTCCACAACCACCTTGCACGCGCTATTTTCAGATATTATTGTTTACATAATGATTGCATTAGTACCGTTGAGAAACAAGTGGCATAGTACCTACTTAATTCTTGCGGCATTCTGGGCAACTTATACCCCGAAAGGGAATAAAAAGTTTTGGTTTATATGCAGTTGTCTTTTGCAAGACACGTTGAAAGTCTTTGTCGTTACAGTTCCACTGAAGATATACCTTTGCTGTTTCGTGGTCCTCCTTGCAATAGCGTTCGTCAGGCGTATACGAAACGCTTGTTTAATCGAGTTGTTCGTCAGCATTTTCGACCAGTCACAGATTATCCAGATTACTTTGTTTGCTTCCCTGATGAAGAATCTTTTGACTCGGTAAGCTTTGTTATATGAATACTACTGTGATGCATTTCGGAAAAGGTTAAAATCACATGTGTAGATATCCTTTGATCCTTGTTCTCTGCAAAACTAGTATAAGATTTTTTCGTATCCGGTAGCTCGGGGATTGATTTTTTACAGGTATATATAACATATATACGTAACTTTAAGTGCACTATTTTCGCATAATACTTTGTTAAGTTTTAATTGTTTAACTGTTCTTGTTTCCGTGATGGTTGAGATGTTAATATTTATGTTGCTTCCACAGTGTGCAAATTGCCATAATGGATTTTTCAGACACCATCGATGAATGTCGCTCAGCGGCAGGGAGCGACCAATCTTGCTCATCGAAGGAATGCAGATGTGCTGCTGTTCAGGCGTAGCAGGAATGCTAATCTTCAAGCAGTTGGTAATGTGATTATTTGAGCTATTCAGGAGGAATCGATTTGCATAATCAAGGTTTTCTTTAATTGCTGAGTTTTACTCTTGTTTTTGTAAATTTCAAGCTGCGCTGTGGCGGACAGCAAGTTGTCTGTTCGGATCTCGTCATGTGCAGAGGAGACTGACTGCCTAAACTTAGTTTTGTTATAAGAAGTGCGGTTGCGAAGAAATATGGAACTTTCGTCGTATCGCTTTTATTTGCATAGGAAGAAATGCTTCACGTATGCACTTTGTGCACATATATAGATATATAACACTGATTTAAATATACGTGCTTACAAATTTATAACTTCGCGTCTTCAGTAGGTCATATTCATGCCTATTACATTACTATACCCGCTTAAATCGCAGCCAACGTTTCAATTTATAAGCATGACAGCTTTCCAGTTCGTTCAATGATGCTATTACTTAATAGCAAGTTGAAAATTTCTGGATTTTTAAACTGGCCTCTCGTCTTCCGCAACTGTCCGTCTGAGATTCGTTTTTCTCAAATCCCAGCTTCTTTTAAGAATCCTAAACAATTTCAAATAGCGCGTTCACTATTCGATTTGCCCTTATATGGTAGAGTGACTCGTTTGCTACGTTTTTCAGAGAAGCGCTGTGTAAAGTATTAATAGACTTCCTATGTGTTATGTGCGCTCCGAGTTACTACACGCTGCCAGAATATATGCGCAAGACAACCGTTTACTGCCACCAGAAAGACGAAACTGATTTAATAACCGAGTTAGCGACAGCCACTGCTGCGAACTGTTCTCCAGTCAACCTGTCGTGATTGGTCGTGCAAGACTGGACAGTCAGCGCAGTGACTCACTTGGCTAGTAGCGCTCGATGACTACACAACACTATGTTAACGTGTTGGCAAACTAGCTTCACTTTTATGCATCCTGACGATTTCTGTTTTCACAGAATTAAGAATGAAAGTATTAATTGTCAGCCTTTTGTTTTTGCAGATTTTGCCACATTGTCTGCGGATGATGATGCCACCACGTCCGAACTGGTTTGTTTGTTTTCTGAGCTTACCATGTGCAAATGCTCAACTTACGCTGCTTTAGTTTCCCCCTTGCGACCTAGACGATAGTGGCATGGTTGAAACGCGTTTTGATAGTACTCTCACAGGCGATTCTCTCTCAATGTCCAGTTGTGAGACCTCTTTTGCTACCTTCGATAGCACCTATCCCGTTTTTCTGCAAATAACCTGTTCCGTCTTTATCGCCGGACGTCAGTACAATTTTTCCACATTCGAACTGCCGACATGCTTAAGTAGCATAGCACTGCTTGAAACTGAGAATTTAATTGGGTCCCCTTTTCTAGACGATTTGTTCCGGAAAGTAGGGGTCGTATCGTGGGCCGATCTCTCCTCAGTTCGGGTTATTTTGGAATTCAATGTTCTGGCACCGCCTTCCGACAACGGGGAGGACATAAATGTTGGCTGCTTCAGCGAAACAACAAGCTTGTGTTTTGAAGAACTCGAGAGCAATGCAAATGGCGTTCAGGTGGACTATGGAAGGTATGAGCACATGTCGCAATGGAATATCCGTTTCTATTTAATGATTGCACCCTACTGGTCACTTCTTCGGTTAACTTAATAATTAAGGGTTTTCGTCGGAGCTCATTATCAATTGGCCACCCTACCTCTGTCTTATAAGTCCAGTTTAGAGAAGTTGTACAGTCAGGTAACGTTGCGACTGTCATTTCGCGGTGTAAAATGCCACCCAGTTTAGGCCTTCATACTGGTAAGAAATGAGATAATCTTTGCATATAAACGACTACCTACCATTGACGTCGCCATAATTGAAATTGTTGTGAACCATATTCGAAGCATTTCGAAACATGTCATAGCGAACGAACTATCCGCCTTAACGGAGACGATACCACTGGTGTTCGTTCTCCATGAACGTGACAGTCTTGAGGACTTCCTAAAGCGTCTCAAGAAGGTTAGAATATCTCATTATTTGCTGAACCAGTTCTCTGACAACTATCTAATCGTCACGGTGGACTCCAAATTTATTGACGCTAGAAGGATTCGTCGCCTCTCTTCCATGTTGCATGACAGACCCAAATGTCATGAGTTGTGTAAGCTCAGACATTTGTAATATGTGAGAAAAATTTTCTACAGATTATGTGGTTGCAGCAGCGTTTGATGGTTCCTGGTCGGTCCGACATGGCGGTCTCAGAAGATCACACAGCTTTTCCGAAATCCCTTCCAAGTTGCTTGCTCAGCGAAATTGCTTGCTAGGATCTTTTGAAGAGCCTCCCGTGTTTGGTCATCACTCCAAGGAAAACTTGTTATCTGGCTCCACTTTTGCTACTTTATGGAGTAGTACATACGAAAAGGATCGTTTGGAGCTCGCAAGTGGAACGCTCTTCTCCGCCCGTGCTCCTCACGCCACTTCAGGTGCTTTTGTACGGTGAACATTTCTTTTACTGAAGTTGGTTTGTTCAGAAGAGTCGGTGGCCGCTTGTGCCGCCATGTCAAATGAAGACGCGAACTTGAGCGACCAAAATATTGAATTTGAAAGCGACTTTTGGCTCATTCTTTGCATCAAAGGAATGGTGCTGGAGATGTTCTTTCAAGAACGGTCGGTACGCCTGTATGGGGCAACCTGAATCGATGTTCATTCGGTTTTAGAAAACCTGGATTTCATGACTCCTTGGTGAATGACGTTTTGGAAGCAATCAAAGCGACCGTTAAAATGACAAACCAAGTAAGGCGCCAAAGGGAATAATATTTATTGATCACTTTTTGTGCTCATTATTCTAAATTGGAATGATCATGCTTGCTTACTTTAGAAAATGCTGCTTCAACACCTTTACCAAACGCGCTTCTGCCATCACTTGCTAGTTGAAGCCAGGGACGGAACTTTGTGGAATGAAGGAAGCTCAGACATTGTCGAGGGTGACCCTGGAATGATATATTCTATGTTAAATTGTTTCATAATGTAAATCTAAGATCTTGCTTGCTTGGATACTGAAGAAGAGGTGGGCTACCTGGCCGCGTCTTCGCAGTTTCGACCTGGTTACTTTGCATGTCCTTGCGTTGCCTACAGATGGTTTCGCATTCATCCCAGGTTAAAACAAGGCGCTGAACGGACCGGAACTTCTTTGGGTAAGCTTTCATCATCGATCCGTGTTGTCAAACGTTTTTGTTTAGTATTGGGTGCGGTGCGAACTATTTTAAATAAGTTTGCCGTGTTCAATCATCAAAGCGTTTTCGTGTACAAAGATTCAAATGACTGCATTTTTTACATGAGGTGATTAGCTTTCATACATCGCCTCTTTAAAAGGCAGCTTCTATAGATTACATGAAGAGATTGACAAATCGGTGATCAAACTTATTCAACGGTGCAAGTGCACCTCTGATAAAGACCAGAGCAGCATTGGGGTAAGCGAGGGGTTGTCTATGAATTCATAGTCACTCAACTTAGCCAATTGCCACCTTCCCAACTGGAGGTGTAAAACGAAGATCCTCCTGTGAATTGATGCCATTTGCTTATCCCCCTCTTCACTTGCATTTATGTGACACTCTTAGGGCGAACTGCGAAGGGTGCTATCCAATTTGGACAACGCATCTCAAGTGAACAACGAATTCGTTCTTCTTACAGTTCACGGAATCGATGAACCAGGTTACAAAGATTTCTGTCACTTTTATCCGTGTCCCCGAGCCTATCGTGTAGTGCTAGTTCTGATTTTCGAATTTTGTTTTTGTTCACTTGCAGCTATAGTAACAGATAGAGTTTGCAATATTGTCATTCCATTAAATGTTTTTTCTTTTAGGGCGTGAAATCTTTGAAGAGTTTTTTCCGGCACTACAAAGCCGCATCGACGAGAGTATCTTGGACGTTCTTTTGCTCGCTTTTTCCAGAAATCCAAATCTTCGCTTCACTCTTGAGGATATCCGCGTGCGTGTTAACTGGCACAGTTGAGACTTCATTTGATTTGCACTGGGTTGTTTGTTTAGTTTTTGCAACCAGTCGGCTCGACGCCTCACTACTTGCATTTTTCTCTGCCATCTGTTGCCATATTGCATCTATACCCGTTCAGCTATTACCTCAGTCAGCACCTTTCAGCCTTCATGGACGCGCCGAAGTACGTATCTCCCGACGCTAAGTTTACGGTAATTATTGTCTGAGTGCAATTGTCGCCCTTTCGTAAACTGCACTGCGTTGAAGACTGAATTGATAAAATCCGGAAATGCTCCCCTTGAAGCTGCACAAGACATTATTACGTACATTTACCGTCCCGGCGAGGACAGAAAGGGTAAACGCTTGTTTAATTTACATTATTTTCGTTTTGCTCTCGCTAGTTGCTTGAATAACTTGGTGCAAAGGTTTATTGCGGTTGTAGTTCACTTTTGGTAAGCATATTGCGCCAATTGTTTTGCGTTTGTAACTTGGCAGACCGTTTTGCTGTTCGTTGAAGCCAGTGCCTTCTTTCACAAGCCTGAGGCGTTCTAAAGTTAGTACAATGGTTCGCTGTCTGAGTATTTCGATGTGGTAGTGATAGTTTGCCAATGTAAGCTTGTTCCCTCAATGGACACTCGCCATTACGATAACATTGTCGTAATAGTTGTCATTGTAATTGTGTGTATAGATGAAAGATGCGTTTTTTGGTTCATACGTAGGAAATTTGTAACTCTCTGTTCGTTGTCATGTAATTATTTCTCCACGAAAGTGTTAATGCAGAAAATAGTGGATGTTTAGTAATGGTCTTCTGTCCTTGTTGACAACGGGCGCCCATTGATAAGGTAAAGAGTTTTATTGTCCGCAGCTTTCGGGACTTCTCGCATCCCGTCTTTATGAACAAAGCAGAAATGTGCGCTGATTTTCGCCAGTCGTTAAGAAAAGAGAAACAGTAGTAATAAGCTCTCCTCCCGAACGGTGCATCACTCTTAGGTTGGGATAACGATGCATTTTCATCATTTGGGTAATGTTGTGGAGCTCAATTGCTAAAATCATCTTATTTTTTCATATTCGCCCGGAGAAATCTGAAAAGGTGATTTTCCACATCTGTTATTGCAGAAAATGCAAAAGGTCAGATGGTCCTGAGAATTTTATAGCGCGATGTGAAATCAGCTACTGACCAGTTCTTACACCCTCTTCGTCGTACATACGTATGTACGACTAGCGGCATTTGAGGTAGAATAAGAAAATGCGAAAGTATTAGGTTTCTTATTGCAAAGTTTTCGAGACGGAGTGCTTTTCCCGCGTAGGCGTACGAAATAACCCCATCACAATTAGTTAAGCTTCTTATGGCTTGTACAATAAAAAATAAGTATAAAGCTAGTAGTTAGGCTCTGCGTACCGTTAGCGGAATGATGAGAAGGAGTGGCGTTTCAAATCTCAGAATGAACAGCTAAATTGTGAGGTAGTAGTACTGGTTCAGTACACGCGTATATTCACCGAAAGGCGCGAAATAGTCTATCGCGCAGCTGAATCATATACGAAATGCTCTGCCGTTATTAAGCATACCTCTGATATTTCAAGTGTAAAACAGTCTTAACGTTGCTATGCAGAAAATTCGTTTGTGGTAAGTGTGCCAAACAAGGCAGCATCTTACTGAGTTCAACACTGTGGCAAACGGAAACAACTGCTGTGAAAGGAGTGCGATCTCTTACTAGCTTCGGGAAGCCTATATAGCTCAGGAGACTTTATATTGGCAGAAAAGCGTAGGCTCCAACAAATCTTTGTTCCTCATCTTGAGTGTCCGCGACGAGAACGTTAAGAGTGCTAATGTGATTGTTTCTATGATCTACAGTGCCATCTTGTAGCACTGGTTTTTCCCATTTTGAAAATATGAAGCTTTGGGGCCTCACGTGCTCCATCGTCAACGTGCGATACACTGATAATGGATCGCATAGGACGTGAATGCTCTATATGTTCAAAATAAAATATTGGTCTACTTAACAGGGGAAAAGCTGTGTGTCGTGGTGAAACTTTATGGTCTGTTTCCTACCAATCCTGTTTTCAGCTTTACTGGCGTGAAAGGTCGCGTACAGGTTGTGCTTACGCAAGATGCATTTCGTTGTTCACGAAAGAAAGGAATAGTTTTATTGTTTTAAATCCAAAACAGTTTCAAAAAGAAAATGACACTATACAAACCCGTTACAAAACAATCAATGTCCGAATTCCATCTTAGGCTTGAACTGGTGTTTGTAAATCTGTGCTTGCAACTGGCCGTTGCCAGTGAACTGTCGTTTGCCCTATTGCGCTTCCCTGTCAGCTCTTAGATTAAATAACGTGACTATTTGAATCAATATTTTTTTCCTGGTGTTGGTCTCTCACTTCATGCTTAGCTTTGTGAATATTAAAGACGTTTTACTTCCTAAATGGTATCTAAATCTTCATTGTGAGTAATTTCGTGAATAATGTTTTCTGCATTCCCTCTTCAGATGCCTTTTGTTATTTGTAGGCCTGTCGGTCGTCTGTCAAGCATTTGTAAATCAGATTGGGACTCCCACTGCGATTGTTCATTACGATCCGATTGACCAGAAGGGAGGATATAACAGTTTTTTCAATTCAATGTATTCATTCGATCAGTTGATCTCCGCTCATCGTTGCCATTTGGAAGCTTTTGGCGCCAAAAATATAAAGAAGAGCAGAAAGCGCATGGTTATGGCTCAGTTTGTCGTTTGGCGGCGTGGCACGGTGGATATGGATACGTTGGAGAGCTTGATATTGACGGCCATAAGTCGCGCCTGCTTTGACATGGTCACCGAATACGGATTGCTGACGGCAGCCTTATTTCACACTGACCCGTCGAAAATGGAAATGATGTCCTTATCAGAGCCTGGATCGCCAACAGACAAACGTGAGTTGTGTTACGCGCACCGGTTGTGAGTTTATTTCAATAAGGATCCTCTGAGCTTGCAAACCGCTTTCTCTCCTTCGACTAAGGCTTTACTATCGCTTGTGAAAATATTTTTTATTTATGTATGGACGCTTATTAATGTTTTTTGACCACGGTCCTTCCCACTACAAAACAATGCAATACTGTTTAAAAGTCAGTGCTATCTAATTTTCAAAACTATTAACGTTAATCCTCATAACGTTTCCAATCTCTCGTGACAGTGGCATCAAGGCGTCATGCATCTCATATAGCGTGTGAATGTTTTTTATGCGGTTTGCATTAGCAGTCAGTTTACCTTGTTGACTTGCAAAGTGAAGACGCGTTCAGCAGTGACTGAACGTTTTGAAAAAACTGTGCTTTTCCGTTTCAGTTACAATTTTGACTGCAACTATCTTCTTTCTTAAGGGAAGCCTACGTTGCCTGCAGAGATCCGGGAGAGACATTCAAGTTTCGCCGCCCGCATGGCTCTGCGATCACCCTTTGAACGTTCAAGCATTTTCAGCTTCGAGAACTTTCAGGTTCTACGCAATTTGACAGTCTTCACCGTAGCATATAATGCTTGCTCGTCTTCATTAAGATGTTGATGAAGAAGTCGGATTCGCCTGAGGAGCTTCCCAAGAAGAAGGAAGTTTCGTTTGGTGAAATGCGAAACAAAAGCGAGTACCCGCAATGCCTTGGCTCAGTGTATGCTGACACCGCAGTCCAGTGGTTGGACTTCGGTTCATTTAAGAATTGCTCGAGCGTTAGACGGATTGTGTTCATGCTGCAATCAAATCTCAGCAGGGGAGCCTTGGTTGAGGAATGCCGCGAAATAATCCAGCGCATGGTTGGGCAGGATATCAAATGCTTTGCATTTGTTAAGCGTAACCATGACGCTTCGAGTGAAAAATATTCTTCATGGTACTATACGGAAAATTCGTCCGTGGTAAGTTTTCTGAGCCGCTTTGCATTTCATTGCTGCCCTTTTATGGGAAACAACTTTATTTCCTGTCCTTTTAGGATCTCTTAAAACGGGCTGACGGTGATCAGTGCGAGTTTTCAAAAGCTTCCTTTCTCATTGTTGGCCTTCCTTTGGTATTGTGGAAAGAAACAATGATGTTCGCCCGTGCCTCGTCATGCGAAGAAGTTCCTGGTAGTATCTCTGAATTGGTGCGTCGCGGTGGTAAGGTTTCACTGTGCACCCCATTTTTGCTTCGCTTTGCTTTTCCATAAAGAAGAGACCAAGCAAAAGTACCCTCCTTTTATTGCCGACAAAAGGTTGGACTGCAACTGGGGTTTCATTCCGCGGCAGCGACTCGTACTGTTTTCTTTGAACGCTTACGAAGTGGGTGATTCTTCTTGTTAGTATAAGTTATATGATCTGCTGTGCTTTTCAAGCTTCGGTTGTACGCTTACAACTGGGTATCTGATTTTAACGAAACCTTGGAGAAAATGATTAAAGCAAGCGTTCACCGATACAACAGTCGCATCCATCTTCTGCAACAGATTTGTCTCGAGAAGATGGGACTTCCTCGAAACGCTGTGAGATATGCTGTGCCCGAGCATTTGTCACTTCTGAGAATATTACAGATCGGAGACTATTGCACTGAATCTTGCTTACAAAACATCTGGCAAAATCCTGAACTTTACGTTTCAGCCAAGCGAAGTCTAGATAATTTGAACGCGTCCGGCTCGAACGATAGCCATCATCGGGTCGAAGGCTTATACCATGACGGTAAGAGTACTGATCACCTCAGTTTTGTGCGTTGCAAAGTTTAACGCGTAGATTCTGGGTGCCTCTGGAGCGAAGTGAAACCAATCGAAGCTTTTACCAGCGGCGACATTGCCCAAGCTTATATTGAACAAATGATTCATATTAAGAATATCAAGCTCGAAGAGGAATTGTTTGCTCGGGATTGCATGTCGTTGGCGAAGGAATGGTCTGACGGAAATGCCAAAACACCACATGTTTTCGAAGTAGGAGACATCTCCGGCTGCAACGTTAAAGCTCAGAGCTCAAAATTTCAGGAGTCCTTTCTACAACGACTGTGCAACAAGTCTCACCTTGTGCATATGGTGTTTACGCCTGTTATGTTTGATCCACGATGGAGGGAAAACCTTGCTTTCATTCGAACTCCCAGCTCTTCCAACATTCATGCCAACACTGCATTAGTGAGTTGTCTGTCATTTGCTTTTCTTTCATGCGTCGTCTTTGTAGACATCTTTGCATTCAACCCTTCGAACCCGTGTGACTACAGCCAGTGCGTTTTGCTTGTCGGAAACGTTCGATTCTACTGAAGCGCGCACTTTTGATCATTGGCATATCCATCTACAGCACACGATGCTTGAACAGTTCAATGAATACCTTTATTCCCTTAATTTGCAGCTAGCAAAGATCCGTGTGAAGAAAAATAGGTACTTGTCTTTTTCATTTCATTTTCTCTCTGATTAATGACACCGGTAAGGGGAGTTCAATTTCTAATTGTTAATACATTGCCAAACCTTTATTCCTCAAGAAACGTTTTTTCCTTCTTCAGTAGAGTGGGCGAAAATTTCGAAAATAACAAAGTAACCAGTAAAAACAAAGTGTCAAGCAAAGTGCGAGTTATATTTGTTGTGCACAGCAACTTAGCGTACAGTTTCTATCATGCAGAATATGTGCGATAGCTGCTCTCTCTCTCTCTCCTTCCTTCGCATTCAAACTTCATCGCTTGATGATGTGAACAAATTCAATCACTTTAGCTAAAATGAAATAATATTTATTATTTGCAAGAATCTGTTTTCGTTATTTATGCCCCATTCTATGGTAGGGTAGCACCTTCTCACTTCTGTGCGACCAATTAGAGGCGGCCTTGTTCGATTCTAAATGTTTCCATTTCAGCGATCCAAGCGGAACTAGGAAAGGCAGCAGTTCTCCTTCCGCTTGGTTCTTGCGTCGATGTACTGATGGTTTCATGGTTGTTCACTTTTACTTTTCACAACCATACTTTGGCGGCCATTTTTTTGCTTTTCCCGCTTCCCTGATTGACATGCCAATCTCAGACGGAGTAGTAAGCATTCTCTCCATTACGCTCTTTGCTGTGCACGGAAGTATTTTGCAGGGAAAACGTCTGAGCGAACTCTGTCGTTGTTTTATTATCGAATGTCATGTCCATTCGTTTGCCTACGATTTCCATTTACGTATTGTTTCATCCCACGTGTCGGGCGAGAAGAATGCAAATTTTTGTCCGGGCTACAATCTGCGATCCTTTCTGCGAGACTTTTCGTTATACTACGCATGTCGACCGCTTTTTGCGCGGACATATTTTTTTGAAGGTAGGAGCAGTTTTTAATGTTTCTCTAACTGTGACAGAAATGCGTACATTGCAGAAGAACTTTGCCTGTCCGAACTGCGCTCTCCACCGGACGAGTTGTACAGATACTTGTTGGACAAAGCAACGATATATGGTTTAAAAGCGGTCAAGATTCATTCGTCCGTTAGCAGAGGTTCTTCAACGGACGAAAACGCTGACCGTGTGTTGGCGTACCAGTCAGCTGTACCGATCCAACTGCCTGTGAATCAGGAGCAGTCTCAGCAAGACAGTCGCAAAAGTGAATATGATGCTCACCACCTTGTCTTACGTAAGGGAGACTCATTTTTGTCTCGCAGCGGTTCCGCTAAAACACCGATCAGGGATTGGCTGCGCGTTGAAATATACAGTATATTCATCGACAAGTCTAGCACGCATCCTCACGAGACCAAAACTGTTGAGGGCGGCAGGTAATATCGATTTGATTCTGTTATACGTTTTGTAACTTCCGTAGCGGTGTCTTCAGGTACGAAAGAGTTAGGAAATACTCTTTTTTCGAAAAAATCGAGGACGAACTCGGTTGGACTATACGCATGCGTAATCATACGGGGGAACCCTCAGAGGTCGTTCCAATGCGCAGAGCGTTGTCTCAAGAGGAGTTGGCAGTTGAAAAGAGCACCTTGAAAAAGTCGTTATCATTTGCGGTGTCTGCTTTGGAAAGCTGCGTTCGCAGACGAACCGTGTCAACTTCGATGGCCCATGAAGGGCAAGAGGGTAGCTGTCGAGCTCGTTCGGAATCCCATTCCCTAACTAAAGTTTCAATTTTGAACTCGAACAAAGTTCAACAGAGCGTATTCTCCTTTCTTCGCCACTTGACCTTTTTCTGCATCAGTTTGCGTTTTAGAGCAGCTACAGCATGTCTGCTTCACCTAAGAAGCAGCAAGAAGCTGGCGACGACACTTACGAGCACGTTTCTCTGCGGCCAGAGCAGGTCAACTATTTGACTTTCATTCCTGAAGCGTACACCGAAATGCAGAAACTCTTGCTCAACGAAGGGAATTCCTTCAAGGTGCTCAGCTGACCTTCGATTATGCCTTTTATTATGGGTGGCTGTATGTTTAGTCTTCTCTTCGTCTAACAATTCAGGAAGCTTCATCGCAGTGCTATCTGGACAGTCTTTGGCAGAAGTTGCTCTACGATATTCCCGTCAAAGGTCCATTAAGAAGAGATCAGGTAAAATAATTTAGAAATTAAAAAATTATTGACAATGAGACTGTTATGGCCATAAAGTTTCTTGTTGTAACACGGCTTGTTTCCCGTTAAAGCCGACTTGTTTGATTTAAAAACTCGAAGCTTTGGGGTCTTACGTGCGTGATCTGTCACGATGTGCAAGGTGATAACGAATATTTTAAAGAGATAAAAACTTACTGCTTTGCTAGTCTTAGTGAGCAGTTTCATGGGAATAGTTCAGTTTCCATAAACGTGGGACTTTTGCCCCCATTTATTCCAAAAAATTTGCATAATGCGGCAAATCAATTGTCCTATGGAATATTCCATGCCTTCACATCTTAGGTGTTTTTTGTGTTTCTCTTTTTTCTGTTCATGCGAATATTAATATTTCCCTGCGTGAGTCCACTTAGTGTTCAAGTTAGAATTTTAAAGACGTAAGATTTCCCGATCCCCCATTTTGTTAATTAGAGCGGGCGAAATACTGCTGACTTCCGTCCCTCTACAGCGGTTATGCGTGAAGGCGAACGTATAGGAAATATTTTATCTTCCTTAGAAGGAGGCCTTTTCCAGCAGTAATTTATGGCTATGAGAGTTGGACTACAAGGAAAGCAGAGTGTTGCTGAATGTATGCAGGTTGAACTATTGCATTTTTAGTCTAATTTCGCTTTTTCCTACTGAGGGTGAGATGTGTAAGATTTAAGAAGTTGCGCCACAGGGCGTTCACGCTTACGTTTGCAAAGTCACAAAGCAAATACTGTCAACGTAAGCATGCTACCCTACACGCTCTTGCAACATGCCTGCTCAGCGTGCAGTGAAATAGGCGATTGGTAGGCAGTCTCTTCACGAAGGCGAGTTTGCCCTCAGCAGTAGCAAAGCTTCTAATGTCGCGACGTTCACCATTTAGTTATGTATTGTGACTATTGTTAATACTATGTCATCATGAGAGACTCTCAAAAGTTTGTGCTGATTTTCTCGTGTTGTTCGCATTCTGAGCGTCTCATATTACGAAAGTGAAAGCATTGATCCATTCTAGGTGATGGCTATCACGTTTAGTGAGTTTGAAACGTTACTTCATTCTGCTCGCCTGGTTCCATTTCTGGCAATAGACCCTCGTATCTCTTTCATGTTGACCTTCAGCCCTTCGCGGTAAGATTCTCCTACAATTAACCTTTTCCCCTGAAATGACTATTGCTTTTCACAGAATTGTTCCATTGATGCGATGCGTCCAACAAAGGTTTGCTGACAATAGTCGTTACATATGCAGCGACGATTCCAGGAAGCAGTACTTGGTAAAGTCAACTGCTCTTTTAATGTATTTGAACCAATCACGCGTTTATGCTTTGTTCAGGTTGTTATCAATCAGGATAAACTGGACTGCTTTTTGGTGATAAGCGCTGACTTCGCAGATCGCACTTCTGGTGTCTCCATGTGTTACAAGAACGAACATGCAGACATCGCTGAACAGACGCCAAAGAGCAGAGATATGGTAAATGGTTTTCTTGAAGAATTCATCAACACAGCTGCATTTCACTTCTGGACGCAACTGTTACCGTACTGACCCTTTAATCAAGTAGAAGAAACCAATTTTGTCGAGACGGCACTGCTTTGCTGTTGTACAATTGTATTGATGAAATGTACAGTAAGTGTTCACCTTGCTCTTTCCACGCCGCACTGATGTTGTTGGTGGTTATGTGTAGCTGGCTGCCGTCAAGGAAAGCTTTATGCTGTTTGTATGCTCAGTGTGGTTGACGTTTACCAAAAGTATTATTTTTGCATATGAAGAGAAAGGCCTACAAGTCAGCTACACTTCCTTCCCCTTCCAACAGATGAATTGAAATAAAACCAGTTGACATTGTCTTATCTTTTTTTCAGAGCGGTTCAAAATTGAGATTTTACGAATTTTTTAAAAAGAAACTTTTTTTAGTAACAGCAACTCAAATGCATTAAAACTTATACTACCTAAGCTGTTTCTACACCGTCTTTTCTGACGGCCATCTAATGGGTAGTTTTGTTTCGCAACTATTCCCTATTTTTAAGCGGAGATTTCTGGATGCCGCTTCAGCTTTGTTTCTGGCGAATTTATTCACAAGCGACTAAATACATGGAATGTAAATGCGCAGGTATTCGCACTATTTGTTTAAAACGTTTTAGTTATATTTTTACGAGGATAATTCCTCTACGGCATGTTCTATGTTTATCGATGCCAGTCAGACGCTTTTAAATCACTCGGGAGCACCCACTTGATCAACTACTGTCTTGCTTAGTGTTTTCAGATAATTTTGACCCGAAAGCCTCATACAACAATTAAAACAGTCAGCGATGTTAAATGCGACCTGAATTAGACCTCCAAGGACCGAGAATTCACGTCGCTGAATTTTTAACTCTTTTGGAATCCGCAGAGGAAACCTTTTAATTAGCCTGTAAATGCGTACATTTCCACGATCTTATGGACCGACGCTAAGTTTCAGTAGCCCAGTTATAATGCTTGGGCACGTGTATACAGGGAACCTGGTAATACCTTACCACCGCATTAACCGTCGGAAAAATTATTCCGCTATCTTTTTTGCCGAGAGCATTGATGCAGTGTCATGCCTTACAACGTAATGGCATATTCGTCGTAAGCGTTTTTTTAATATCGCTTCCTTGCATGCTACAATGATACTTCAAGTTGATATTTTTCAAATTGGGGTAAGAAAAAATAAAAATTTTCCTAATATAGAAAGGATACTGTTTATTTGAAGGACAACGGAAAACGGTCTGTCTGGAGAATGCTTCACCGCAAAACTGTTGTGTTAGTCAAGTTAACGATAGGATCGATATATTCTCATCAGGAGCACGCTGCGTTAAGGGAAGCGAGCTGTGGAATTCTTTTATTGAACATGTTGATGAGAAGAAATCCTGTTATTCAGTTGAAGTTACAAAATCGACTCGTAGTCTTCGTAATTTTCTTTCTTTGGCGTGGTGTAGCTTACCGTGCCACCCTCTTTCGTATAAACGGCTTCTGTTAGCACGCGAATCATTTTAAAGGTAGGACGAAAATTTGGCTCCGCAGCCCAACAGTCCTCCATGAGTGCGTAAATTTCTTTTGGCGCACCAGCTGGTGGAGGCAACCTGTTTCCTGAAAAATAGACTTTTTTCGAAACGGAAACGAAGCTGCAGAATTATTAGTATGCACCTTCGGCTAAAAATCTCACTAGCTGTGCTGGAAAGCGGTCCTCATACCTTTGCTGCAGATCAGCATAAGGTACTGCCCCGTCAGTGAATAGTTCCCATAGGGTAACACCGAATGCCCATACGTCCGTTTTCTCCGTAAAAATTCCTACATGTTCATATAAGACTTTAATGCGTGACTTTGCTCTGCTCCCTACCGAGTGACATAGCATCCGGCGCTGTCCACTTAAGGGGCAGTTTGGTGTTCATCTTTTCCAACTTGTAAACTCTCCCGCAGCGAGCCATGCCGAAGTCAGATATCTTCAGAACATTTCTTTTTATTAAGCAGTTGCGACCTGCCAAATCCCTGAAAGAAAGTAATCACCTGCTAGGTTTCAGGTTAGCTTGCTTAGATACCTGTGTATTATGCATTCATCAGCCAAATATTCCATGCCGTAGATTATGTGAAGGCTTAGGCGAAGCTTTTCTAGCAGTTCTAGAGGAGTGGTACTTTGCCTTAGGTGTTCCAGAAGACCATCTGAAGTAGGAATAGCATTAATTAGCGTTTCCTGTAGTTTAACGGTGGAAGGTACACCGAGGAAATGGATTGCAAGACCAAACTGGGTGACAATGTTCCTTTTAATATGGCAAAATAATTATGTTTTAAGGGATCTCGTCCTGGCTGAAAATGAACGTAATTAGCAATAATGTTCTGCAACACTCACAGTCGCAAAGTTCCATCACCATCTTCGGTGGATCGGTGTCAATAACTAAGCCAATGACTCTGACTACATGCGGGTGGTGAAGTTGTCGTTGCCTTCTGCATTCTCTGAAGAACTCTTGCTTTTCCTCATCTTTGACGTGCGCACTCTTCAGTGACTTTATAGCCACCTCCTCTACCGATCTATCCTGTTTGGTGAGTACACCCTTCCAGACCCCACCAAAATTTCCCTAAATGTTAGGAAATTTTTTAGCCTGCGCTAAAGAGGGTTCTAATTTGTGTAAGGTGCGCACCTCTCCTAATTTGCATATTTCTCGAATTTGGTAATTTCGTACAATCCAATCTGCCCTTGGCACTGGTTTTTTTAGGATGATTCCGGATTCTTTTGTCAGTGGTTTCCCTTTCTTCACGTAGTAGCGCACCAGTTCGTCAACCGTTGGAAACGGCATGTCTTCAAGGATAACGCTTCCCTAAATGTAGTTTGATATTTGTTGTTTTAATTCCAAGAAACTTTCGATGCCAAGCAGGTTATACGGCGAAGGTGACCTATAGCCCGCATAAAATTGGGAATACGAAGGATAGACTGCTATTGGAATGTATTAACAAGATCATTTCCTATTGAGATGAAGAAGATTCAGTTTGTAAACGCTAAGAAGAGATTATGCCGTGTCGTTCTAACAAGTTGACCTTCGACTGTAAGCTATTACTTTAGACTATATGTTTGCACGTAAGTTGTGCATATGATATTACGATTGCGGATTATTGTTTATTATTCTTGAATGCCATCTGCTTTTAAAAGTCCATTGTTAACACGGAAGTTAATTGTCGCACTTGTGAATTCCTCCTTATCAAGACGTGGTGAATTTGGCCTGCATGTCGTGCCGAGATGCATATGGCTTTCGTTCGGTAACCTGAAGCACTTGTTTGGCGCACGAGGAACTCTCCATTATGAAGAAGCATCATTTCTACGTCCTGCCGGGGCAACATACCGTAAAAAAACTTCGTGCTCTTTATTGGATCATGTGCCTAAGAGAGATTGCATCGTGATAGTAAGAATGCCTTATCCGTAGTTTACCAGATTGTGCTTTAATCTCCTTCGCTTTGTCTTGGATCTATAGCTCCTGTTAGTGCGAGGGCACGACGACATTCCTAAAGGTGCCTACAATGAGTAAAGAAGCCTTTATGAATGCCACCTGACTGCAGTTACTTCATTCAAAGAAGGCTTTTGAATAAATACGTGTATTTCAACGTAAGTAAGTTTTGGTGTAACCATAAGCTTGCATGCTTAGTAGTTACACCATGCTTATGCTTAGCCCTACATCAGCTGTACTATTAACATGAGCGAATTTGAACCGATTTTAAAAAATCACTGCTCCTGTTGTCATCTAATTCAGAATTAATCTGTAATCTTCGGTTCCTTTGTTTAAGGAAGCTGTCACGTGTGCTTCCGGTTTTTAAAAACGCATGCGGAAAAGGTAAAACCTTTGATAAAGTATATCAAATATAGTTAACGAATAAAGCTGTACCTACGACTTTAGAATTTTCAACATTACTAAATAGGTATCTCACCGGACGGGGATTGTTTGGATTGGTTAAGTTTCGTGAACCTACTTTTCACCGTACTGCGCTGATGTACTTCTAATCCTGAAGTATGTTCATCCGTAAACTTTCTGCTACCAGTTTAGTTCCTAGTCGAACCACCAATGGAGTGGGCGTAACCACTTTGGCATTGATACGCGGACTGATAGTCTCTGCTCTGCTTCGCTTTTGCTTTAAAAATCAGCTCGCCGCTTAGTACTATTTTAAATTGCGTAAAAATGTGTAAGGAAAAGTTTTAAACTCAGTTGACGAATCGTACGACTTTTTGTGTTGTCTATATGCAAATTTTCAGAAGTGTTGATGTAATCGTTTGCGATTCTTATTTTTTCAACATTTGTCCATATGCACCAAAAAGTCGGCAAGCTTCCTTAGACGAATTAAAAACCAACGAACTCATTAATTTGAAAACATTTGTTGATATGTTGGCAATAACTACTTGCTTGAAATGAGCTTGAACAAAGGCATTGATGATTAGCGTTTGCTAAATCAATTTGCACTTTTCCTCTGAAACTGAACTTCAGAAGTAACGGAACTTTGGAATCTTTATCTGTAAACTAAAATCTTGTTGGAAATGCTGCGACCCTGTCCTGTAAAAGATTGGGAGTTTCACGGTGAACTGTGAATTTAAGTAGGCAGCACTTGGAGACCCTACGAACACAGGAATTCTTGTTTCACTATATGTGCTTGGCCAACGTGACTTCCATTTCTTGTGATGCACGAACTGCTTAATCAAAATATTGGAAGTCCGCAATTAGCATCAGAGACGAAGAACTTACTAGTAAACTTCCGTCGCAATTGACTGTTCAAATTTTGCGTACGTGGAGAACTCCATTCATATCTTTCGTTAGTGATTCGTACTATGACAAGAGAGTGGAATTCCGTTTCCGGTTTGTTATTTGCCGCACTTGGTTGTGCATATGTCGCAACTAAAGCTTCCAGGGAATTTTCAGTCACCTTTTTTGAAGCTTTTCAGCGAGTGATCGTTTTTCGTGGTTTACTGCCTGTTTATTAGTTGAACGCTTAAGATGACGTGACGTGATGCTCCCTGGTTGTAAAAGGTTTCCGTAGCAAACCATGCGGGGCTCCCGCTGACTAAGGACTTCCAGTGCTTCGGCTAAACATGAATGGGGTCATTCACACAATTACTTGAACGGCTTCTCTACTTTAAACGAAAATGGCTAGAAGCAATAAAAGGGACCATCTTTATATTAACAAAAAAATATATCCCGTAACAAGAGTACGCAGTTTTACGAAGCAGCCTTGAAAAATATAGAAAAGATGCCGCAATAGATGCTCACAGTTTAATCTGCCCATTCGCTTATGAATTACCATTCAAGCAGTGGCCCATAATGTCAGCTGTTTTCTTTTCCCGTTAAGCTTGTACAAAAGCAGCTGTTCTATTGTAATGAATGCAAATGTTGTGGTTATACCTTTTAACAAAGTAATAACGGAGCTGTGTTCACGAATGCCGCTTAATCCTCCGTGCTAAGTTGTTGCGCTCTTCTGGTATAACCATATTGCGCGTCGGCAAAAGCGGCATACTTTACTCCTCTGCTAAGACGTTCAGCCATTACAGTCTGCTATGAAAATTTCGCCGTCAAATCTTACTCCGTTGGCCTTATGAAATAATTTATTTAAGGAAAACTGAATTTAGAAAAAGAACTCGTGTTCAGGAAATTGTCAATCGATTAAAATGCAAGCAACCGTTTTCAAAATGGAGTGGCGATATTATTAATAACATTAGCACGAATCAAACACCGCCTCGCCATAATTTCGCAGCTATTGCCTATGATCGGAAGTTATCCTATTTGCTTGCCAAGATAATTGTTCTTGTAGCTGAAGTTTGAGTCAACTTGTTTTTATTAGGATGCTGTACACGCTCTTTCCAACAGAATGCTGCCTTCATTTAGGCAGGATATCATACTTTCATACATTTGACGCTGAGGACGGGATTGTACCGAAAGCAAAGAGATATTTGCGTGGAACTCATTAAACGGTTTTATTCCTATAGTAGATCATGAAAGAACGTGTGTCTGCCCAGAATTATGCAATTTCTCTGCCTAGCTGCGCATGACGTTGATTGGAGAAGAATGAGTGTGGGCAGGCAATATTCATCGTTGCCGCCATGGTAACCTTGAGTGAGCATCAATAAAACGATACAATAAACGGTCATTATTCACTTAATGCACGGTTAAACTTCGTAGTGAATTGTTGGTCACGGTATTTGCAATTTACGCTTGAGCGGTTTGACTAATCGCGAGCACTGTACGTTTTGCGCCGCCATAATTGAAACTATACTATTGCTTGTGATCATCACAACTTCAATACTGCCTTTCGTGCTTAAGCAAAGAGAAACACAAAGCCGGAGCAATCTGAGCGCTTCCATACAAAGCAGGTAATGTACTCATACCCGCTTAATCATCTCGCTTTCCAACAAGTTGTGGTGTAGAGCTCACGCTTCAGTACATTGTAAAACATAAACGCATACTAATGTATGAATACGTTAACAGAAGCAACTGAGTGTGCGTATTATTCACAATATAAGTCATTTGATCAAGTGATACAATCCGAACTGATGGCAGAAAGTTGAATAACATAATCAGTTAATCCAAAAGAATGAACTGGCTAACCCCACATATTTGCCTACGAGCATTCTTTGGTGTACAAAGATGACGTGGGAGACCACTATTGGTAGCCAAAATTTCAGCTGGCTCCAAATTTGTGATATTACGTACTGCGACGAGCAGTTGCTTATGCACATCTGATTATTAGTGTGCATTCGGCAAGCGAGTTCTTCATTATGTTGCATTTTCTTTCAAAAGATTGGCATCAAAGGTAATATTCTAAAGGTAGCCTACGCTGCCCATTTAAATATTGGAAAGCCAACTGTTGAAATCTGCAGCTTCTGTCAAGCTAGTTGCACATCCAGGTTAGAACGAACTAATCAATAACTTCCTTTTTCCAAGTCATCCATCAAATATTTTCATAAAATCGTACATTTGATAGGCGTAGCGTTCCGCAGCGTCGCCCTGAAACATTTTGATCGTTCATCTGCTACTATTAATGAATAATCTCTAAGTTCTATGAATATATTACCAGTGCCATGTCTTCTGTTTAATTTTTTGTCTGACCACAGTGAACGTTGAGGAAAACGCATATTGTATTCCGTTTGCTCTTCTGCTAAGATATTCAGAAACTGCATTATTTTGTAGGGATATCGCCGTTAAGTTTTATTTCCTTTACATTAACAAACAATTTGATTAATTCAAGGAAAACTGAACTGCGTAGTTGCAAAGACGACAAAAAGAGTTCCTGCTGTTTAGGATACTAATAATCGGTTAGAGTTCAAACAAACATGTCAGTTTCAAAAGAGAAGTAGAGATCTTGTTACTAGTTTCATTAGTATGCGCCAAGCGCTGCTTTACTATAACACTGTGCGACTATTGCCTATGATCACAATTTACCCTGATTGATAGCTCCGTTCATGAGAGCCTTATTTATGCAATCGTGTCACAATCCGTATTTCCAGAAAGAGTAATGCAGTTTTTATGTTTCGACATTGAAGTTAGCAGGGTTTAAAACTGACACAGGTAGCCTCAGTTTATTCAAAGATCCTATACCAGTGGTCTGCTTATTTCATTACAGACGCAATAAGTCTTTGGATTAAAAGTCTACAATAATATCACTTTCTCCAGATTATTTTGGAAATCAGGCGATCTTTGCAAAGCAAAGTGTGCCATTGCGCACCTGAAGGTCTTAGAAAAATATAAGCTGACGACTCATGCAATACCTCCATTATTAAGGATGAATTAATGAAGACTGTTTAGCTGCAGCGCTGATTGAGGTAAGCTAACTCTGACTTCATTTAATGGCGCCTGAAGGAAGTGACGTGAAACTAAGACTGTTTTGTCTTGGAGAGCGCTTGGGGCAAAAGGCTTCATTTGCTAATCAAGAAATTCACAATTACTTCAAAATGACATTCGTTCTGTCGCCTGCAGTGAGTCAAACTCCATTAGACCATATTGATGAAATGAAGTAAGAAGCGCACTGGAACACATTGGACGTGTTTTTCATAGTATTGATATAATATTAATACTTTTCTGAACTTGGCACAGCCATATTAACGCATGCGCTATGAAGTTAAATTTTTTTATAAAAGGGTTAAGAGAACAATAGCATTATTACAAGTAATAAAGTCATGATATGAACTTGAAACGAATTTTATTCTAATAATACGTTCTATAATTCTGCGCTAAAGAAATGGCGGGAGCACTCCCGGAAGTTACGGACAATGAAAACTTCACAATGGGCTTCAGTAGTTTATGGGCACACACGGAATGCATGGTGGATCTTGTAACGTTTTTGCCTGTGATCTGACCACCCGTAGCAGTGTTCCCCGTTATTTCACAGCGTTGTGGTGATCAATGGTCTGATTACCGATGTTCTGTGGGAGCTTTATTGTACCGTCTAGTCCTGATCTGTCACGTAACTTACTACGTAAGCCCTTTGTGTGTGTTCACATTCCAGGCAAAATGTTAAAAGACTCGAATCCATTTTCGAGGATGACTACTAGACGCATATTAATACTTTACGCTAACATTATTAGTACAGTAGCCATATCACAAATGTATTTTTCAAAATTCCCTATGCACTAAAACTTGACATGGCAGGAGTACGTAGAACCATTGCTTTTAAGAGTTGGAAGTTCCCGCAAGTCGAATAATCATCTTCTCAAGCGAACATGTAAGCGAGCAGAGGTAGGTGTGCCTTACGGATCTTGACTACAACGATTTAGGACGATTCGCCGGCATATGCTGCCTGCAGTTTTCGTGAGAAATACCCTCATAGTGACCTCAATGGAGCCTTTCTGTTCTGTCGTCGCCAGATATAAGCTTGCGTATTACGCTTACCAAATACTTCCCCAAACAGTTGCTTCAAAAGTTCTACAAGCAGCGAGCCCTTCAAAACTTGAAGGGACCAAACTCTATAACCTGATTAGGAAGGAAATGAGTTTCCAGATATTCTCTTGCAGTTTACCTGCGCCATTGGATGACACCAGCAAAATGTTGATAGATCTATGTGAATGGCTATGCAGAATAGAAGAGGCAGCTTTTAAGCTCGTTGTAAAAGTTAAAATCAACATGTTGTCTTGATGGCCCAATTATGAGCACAGAGCAGTTCTTGAAAGAAAGTAATTTTACAATTTCTGCTTACCTATCAATGAGTGCTTCAGGTGTCAATTTCTTATCTAATGGACTATTCTAATAGTTATGCTTGAGCTTTACTAAACATAGCACAAGTCACAATCACGGAATAAATTAAAAGAACATACTTGCGGCTTGTATGCATGAGTTATTGGTAGCAAAACTCAGTGATGCTTAAAGCCCTACTACATGGAACGTCACTACAATAAAGACGCAGCATATACATCGGTCTTCTGTAGCATCAAATACTAAATAGCAAACGGCCAGTCTGCACACAGATGGTTATTTGTTTGACTGCAAATTATTAATATCAAAGGCTGTAAATTGGAAAACATATAGGCTAGCCACTTCCTTTTTCACAACCGTACGGTTTTAAATATGGGTGAATACTTGGATATGCATATAGACATCATCGAAAGCAGTAGTTTAGAAAACTTGTGAGTTAGACACCTTCGTTTCACAGGTGCCCGGCTTTAAGCTTAAAAGACTGATTGACTGAATATCTATGCAAATTTGTTTTGTCACGGCTATTCGTTAAACACTCCAACTTTGTCTTAATTACTTAGTCAGGTGTCCTTTAAAGGAAATATCCAGTTCGCGCATGTGGAATCGATGAGATGAGAGTCGTTATTAAGCAAACTTCACGGTGCTTTTGGAACCGACCTTGTTCACCGTCTGCGTGTCAGAAAACGGCTTGCGAACATCTCGCAGCGGTTTAAGTACGAGATAGCTTTGCATGGTAAACAGTTGCAAAGCATTGCCACCAGTTTCTGAGGTGGAAACGCAGGTGCAGTTTGCTCTCCAAAAGCACCGTAAAAGAAGCAAAGTGATAAAAGCCATTAACTCATATTCAGCATTCGGAGGCCATTTTAAGAAGATTACAAGTCGAGGTGAGCTCGCCTAGACATGCGCCAGCGTGACATGAGAGGCGGAAAAGTCATCTTTCCTGCGTCTAGTATTAATACCTCGGCTTAGACTGATAGCATTGCATGTGCAAAGAAAAGCTGCTGTATTGACTTTTCTCGTGTTGATATATGTACACGCCTTTCCCGCTCTTTTGGACACAGATCTATGCTGAAAAGCAATTAGTTTCTTTGAAAGCTCTGCTTACTCAGTTTAATGCTAACAAATAGTCTCTCTGCTATGGCTTTGACAAACTTTCTAAATAACATGATCGATATAGCATATATGACATTATCAACCGTACGACCAGTCTTCCCTATGCTCATTTTATTCTTAAAGCGGTTTGTTTTCAAATCACCCTATTGGATTTGCTTTTTGGATCATTTCTATTCCAAGCCAGTAGTTCTTCCTGTTGCGAAAGCTTCCTTTCTCTTTGTTCATAAACCAAATGTCTACCAATGGAACCGCAGGGAGTCCTCAGAGTCTCAATCATGTATTATTAATAATAACACTGTAGCTTCATTTTGAAGGTCCTTCCGTGGCTTTTCCTGTTTTTCTTGGTGTACTGAGTATCTGCAGTTAAGCAAAGCAACTGCTCCGTTGGTAGAGCCTTTACGAAACGCGTAGCCTTCAAGGTGATAACATTGTCTTGTATTTACGAACAGAACTGTGGTCTGTGATCAGAGGTGATTCATTTTGATTCATTGCACTGCTGTTATTTATTTGTAAAGCATCTGAATGCGTCTTTCTTGCACACAGTATGGAAAAGTTATTATTCCTCTGCTTGTAAAGGTTATTTAATGGTAACATACGACTCTGACAGGTCCTTGAAATTATGCTATCAGTACGTTTTGCGGAATCTGCGTCTAAGTAGGCAGAAATTACGTGCTGCAATTGTCTGACGCCCTTTAAAATGCTGCGTGTGCAATTGCCAATTATGTTCGTACGGCAGCTAGTGAAATGCAAGCACCGTCATTGAGTTTTATCAAAGATTAATACGTTTTCGTGTGATTATTGACTGCTGGCGTGGAGCAAATGAAAAAGACGAAGAGCTAAGATTCTTTTTGTTTCTTTCCTGATTTTCAGGTTTTTCGCCTTTTGATCCTCAGCATTCTAATCTTCAGTTTACTGATCCTCTGAATTTTTCGATTATACGTTATTTCTTTTTTCTTCTCAGCCTGTAGTTTCTATAATCTCCGCGTCATTGTTGATTGGTTGACTTTTTGTCTTCCTTCGCCTCTTGATAATGACACGAATTTTACACCTGAAATGGTAAAAAGGCATCAACGTAGTGCAGGGCGGTTACCTGCATGATCCCTCTGTTAAGAGGCAGAACCCCCATACTTAATGAGGTGTGTGCACACTTCACCAAGCTTGATGCCATTGCCGCGGTTGTGCCTTATACAAACAGCTTCCTTGGTTCTACGTAAAAGAAATAGCTCTCCCTGCGCAATGCCCTAAGGTGCAGGGCCTTGAGCAGTATGAGACTTGTACAGCAACTGCCAGGACATGTATGGCAATTTCCATCACGACGACAGGGTCAAATAACTGCGGACGGCCTCCACAGGTTGTGATAGCTCCTTTTGCTGCTTAGCGTTTATGTATCGTGTTAGACAATGTGTGTGCTCTGTGAATCGATGAAATAAAGCGTTGCCTGAAGATGGTCATGGTTTTGCCCGTTTAATGCAATGACAAGTATAAAAAGATCAAAACTTTCAGATTCAGCAGGTCCCTCTTCAACGAGAAAACGTTAATGGTTGTAGAATCATTTAAACAGCCTACCGAGTCTGCCCGCAACCAGCCTTTTATGGCTGAATACGGAATCCGTTGGTCATCAAAGCTTTGAATCTTTCAGACTTATTATCTCATGAAAGACACGAAACTTGATCTTCCTCATGAAAACGTATACGTCTGTTACCAAAACCCAATCTTCAAAGTGCTGCCTGTTTCTCCAATGTACGAGGCAGACCAGACATGTATAATTCCTGCGCACTCGTCAGCCAGGATCTTCATAGCTCAGGTGCCCTTCTAGCTCAAACGATGAAGTTCAGCGCCGTAACGGGTCATTGGACTCAGGATGGACAGTTCTCGATCTTTCTTGCATCAGCGCCCCTGTACCGTTTATTTCAGGGTCCAATGGCCTTTTGGAGTTAACTAACGCTGAATTGATCATGGAAAACGTGTGTGCTCCAGGACGACCCTCACCACCCCGTTGGCTTCCGTCACCTCCCTAAAATTTCCCGGCGCTCTCTTGAGAATCGTTGACTTGACGGATCAATACTACTTTGAACTTCCGCGTCCAGACAGCACAAAAAGTGTTATAACAACCTACTGATGCTGTCCGCAATTACGTGGCCCTGTCTTCGCGATGGAGGTGGTTGTGCTGTCCTCTGACAGCTGGTGAATGCACCGTAGTGTTCGAGGTCCCTACTCCCTGGGCTTCTATGTAAGGATAGCCACTTTCTCTTGTGTAGAATTAAAGAGGCTCCTTATGTACGGCGCGGTCGTACCATCAACGTGACAGTAGCATCGAGATTAGCGAAATAATGACACACCTCGCTAATCGTCGGCAGTTTTGCCATCTTAACAGAGGCTTCATACATGTAACCGCCTTCCACTGGGCGGATGGGCCTTCTGCTGCTTCAGGCATAAAGTATTAATACATACCGCTACCAAGTGACGACGGAAAATAGCAAAGACAACTAACCAAAATTTACGGTGCTTGAAAAATCTGCGGATCAAGAAGAAGAAGAAGAAAGAAGCAGCACATAACTTAAAAAACGCAGACAGTCAAGAAACTGAGTACCAAAACGACAAAATATAAAGTAAAGACAAAATTCTCTTTCTTCCCCATTTTTGGCCCGAAGTCAGTTGGCAGTTTATTTCCTTAAATTGCAAAACCGATTCTCAAATTCGCGATATTCCCTTCAGCGCAAGCTGATGACTGGATTAGCAGTGTCCCAAAAGCTTCGTTATTTTCAAATAATAAAAACGGCTTCATCCGTAAAATATAAACTATTCGATCTCGTTCAGTCGTTAACATCCCATTCTATAAGCTCGTGACAAAGAGAAGTGTCGAACAAATGATTATGACAAATGTCATATCACTGATTCAAAAGTTAGTAGAAGTTACCAAAGCTAATTAACTAATGTTTAAAGTGAGTGCTATTTTCTTGTCTTTAGTTGCGTGCAAATTGCCCATTTCATTTTACGTGGTTCTGCCGCAACTGATGAAGCCATTATTGATTTATAAGCTCCACTAAAGCGTTCACGTCTGCTACCGCTTTGTCATTTTTCCTTCAATTATTAAATTTGACGGAATGCTGATTAAACTCACAGCTGGTGGACATACATTAATAGATATTTTGAATAATTGACTGTTGGGCTTTTGGGCTCGGTTGCCTTCAACGTAAGCTATTGTAAAATCCCATTTCAACCACCAAGGCATTAGTAGAAACACGCGAAGCTGAACGTGTGAACTGAGTAGTTAGAAGGTTCTAAAAGCAGCATATAGTTCATCGCACTATAACCGCACTAAATCGAGCGCGTATCTAACGCGTGGCTCACAAATGAATGGCAGGTATGAATATTTCAGTGTATATCAAATCAAGCCTTCCCGAGGACAGTGTGACTAAACTTTGTCTGTCCTTGCAGCATTACAGTTGGTCCACTAAAATGGTTATTACTCGTGTCGACCAATGAACGACGACTTTATTATTTAAAGCGAAGTATTTTTTTAAACAAAGAATCCTCAGGCGTCAAAAAACTATTGTTCATCGCTTTTCACCGCGATATGATTGCGTACTGGCTTATCTCCGTTGCAGATCTTTAAAATATTCTTTCCCTAGAAGTCAAATAAACTTTACGTTATTTTTGAATTGCACACACATGCATTCTCATATGTCATGAAAGCATCCCAACTTATTATTAATAGTAACTCCTAACCCTTTTCTTCGTGCTCCTCCGCCCGGCGACTTTGCCATGGCCATTAGCCCCCCTGATAACCTGTGCCTACAAGATGCGTCACAAGCCTGTCCCCACAGCTCTTTAGAAACTTCCAGCGGTACAAGGAAGCGTAACTGCGCCCACAAGAGTCCATACATTAGCTTAGAAAAACTAGCTGAGCAGACTGGATGTATGGCCTCTGTCAGAACCGATGTCACCGCTTAGCTCTAACTGAATACGCGAAGACAAATTCTCTTTCCTTTTGAACCTGTCAGTTTCTGTTTCCAATAAGCAATGCCCCGTAATTAAGGCGCAAGTGACTAATGGACGCTTATCAGTAACAGCCGAGGCGGGTGATGGAAAAACCTTTTGCAGATCACTGGGAGAATATAACTAATGCTGGTAGCGCTTGCTGAATATTGTATGTTTTGTAACGACCCTTGTGACGGTTTTAGGCCTTTGTTGAACAGTCCAAAGCCACCAGAAGACTGTGTGTATTAGTTCTGGTACCAATGCACACATCCTCATATTCTTTACGGCAGGGCACTTTATCGTGCGTATGATGTTTCGAAAAGCTACCAATACAATTACATCGCGTGGTGCCTCAGTTTCCTGTGCAAAGAACGGAAAATTGCCGTGCCACACAACGAAGTTAGTGCACGAGTGAACTTTTGTAAGGGGTACATACGTTTCCACGTCAGGTATTACGGCGAAACCGTTTTAATGTAGCAGAAAATCAAAGTGAAATAATGGGTCTTTCTCGTTGTCCACTCTTTAGCGTATGAATTGATGAAGTGGAAGCGCTTCAGTTCCTCCGAATTGTTTTTTCTAAGCGAATCTGAGGCGGTTATGCCATTCTTGCAGCTTATCAAATTTTATAAGTACAATAGGAGCTCCCATAGCAGAACCCCTTTTGGCAGGAGTAATTCCAATACGGATTTTTCCGATATCAAAGGTGCTGTATGGAGAACGCAAGTTCCTTTCTGGCAAGCACGCGGCCATCCTGTTCTACCCTTACTGGCGAGCCAGCCGGCCATCCTGTTCTGCCGTTAGCTAATTCTAAGCCAAAATATATGCCTTATGTCCAGGCTTAGGCTTAGATAAGGACAGAACAGGATGGTTCGGCGAACTACAGTATGAAGGTGAGGCGTTTAGGTCACAAGATCCGAGAGAAGACGGACCTCTTAACCTCTCACGCTAAATCTGTCACTTTTTTAAAACTAGGATAAATATCTCATCAGCAGCCTTCTGTTACATTAATTTCCCGTTTCGTGCTTAAGTTGAACTGACAGGTGCTATCTGACTTTCTTGTAAAAAAGTTCCTTATTAACTTGAAGCAGCTGCTAGTCTCGTGATAGCTATTAATACGTAAGACAGTACAGCTGAAACCACTTTGATTCAGAATTGCTTGAACAGGTTTACGAAACACACCATGAACGGTAAGCGCGGTAAAATGGTACGGCGCGGCAAGTTTCTCCTATTCCACACTGGTGGCGTAGGGCACCTAAGCATAAATTAAATATGGAAAACTGTAACGCATTTGCAACACAACAGTGCTAAGCTATTTCTCCGTAACATACATTTCTCCTAAGTAACAGCGAAGCAGCCAGCAGCCGTCAGTCACTGACGTCACTGAGGATTGCATTGCTGGGTGATACAGGTAGGCCGCGGCTATGACGTGCCGCTTGACGTGGTGTTTACGGGAAGATAACAGAGCAGTCCCAAAACGTGATTAAGCATTTTAGTGTATGCTGACTGATAGGATAAATGAGCATTGGAAAAGAATCTGTCACTGCTTAAAAGTTGAGCATTTGCTAACGTGATTGCAATTCCATGTTTTCACGAAAAAGACAAGGCTGCATTCGATAAACATCTGTAACGAAGTGAATGAAAACAAAGATTTCATAACTATATGTTCTGAGCCATGATTCACTGCAAGTTAATCGCAGAAGGGAATAAGTTCTCTATTCAACGCTCACAAGCAACGTCTTCGTTCTGTGGTAGGTAGATTCTGCACATTGTCGTCTGTTATGGGTTCTGCGAGTCCCATTTCCAAGCAAGAGTAAAAGCAAAGCATTAATCAAACGGATAAGGACTAAGTTGGCAATAAATTACAAAAACTGCATTAACGTTTCTAAAACAAAGCTACGACAGCAAAACTGACGGTTGCATACGTTGTATTAAGAAAAGTACTTGATTATAAGAATTCTGTACTACGAATACTGGAAGAACGCTTGGAGTGATCTGTACCATAAAGATGTCTCATTCAATTGCTGACCAGTTTCCAAAATCATAAACGTGAACTTCTGAATGAAAAGCAGTCCTACTTGAACGTATTAATAGTAATCAAAAAAGCGTGACTACCACTAATACGTGGATGACAATAGAATTGAATTTACGAATTTGACGCGTTCACTTAGACACTGGATTAAGCTTTTCCGAAATTATTTCATACAGATCAATGTTGCGGACTGAGATTGACGTAATGCAGAGGATACCAAGTTGATTAGATGTCCAGTCAATTGCTCTTAGCCTAAGCATTGATAAATTCTTCTATAGCCCATTTGGACTATCTGGCTAACGCTCTGCCTTTTAGGTTCACTTGCACGTAGGAAAATTTATCAAATGCTGAAAGCAGGAAACATTACTGCGGATGAAAAGACTGGCATTGTTGTTGTTGTTTAACTTTTCATGCATTGCTCATTGATATTCCGCAAGTCAAAAAATGAATGAAGGTAGCCTTGCAGCAAGCCCGCCTGAGAAACCAACGAATGACGTTATTGCAGTCGTACGGAGCATACAAGTGCTTTTGCTCATTTTTGCTTTCTCAGCTATCTCGACCAGTCTTTCAGTTTTATTGGTGACCCTTAAATCTAAAACATTAAGAAATCGCTACTTCGTCACCATGATAGCGATGTCCATAAATGACTTGCTTACTGGAATGAGTTACTTCATTCTCGAACTGTGCAGCTTGCTGAATGGGGATGAAAATCAAAAGCCCGATTACACCTGCTGCTCAAAGAGCGCATTGCTCAGCTTTTGCAATAACAATGCTCTCATGTCTGCGGTGGCTTTAAGTGTCGATCGAACAGTTGCAGTTTGCCAGCCCCTTTTTTATCGCAATGTTAGCATATATAAATTTCACGTCCCCCTTATGTTCCTTTCGACTAGCTACTCAGTCGCTTTGTCAATGGTTATTGGCGTTCAGGGCTATGAAAAACCAATTCCTTTCAACAGATGTGGTCCGGAACTTTGTTGGAACTCATGGTTCGCCGTACATCTATTGCAGCATCTAAATATGGTTCTGGCGTTTAGCATTTTCTTTCTTAACTTGAGCGTCATAATGTATTCAAGGTACACTGCAAAGAAATATCAACGTCGCAATTTGATTCAGCTATTTCACATCAAGTATGATGAGCAAACAAGAGTTATGAAAACGCTCACCTGGGTTACCCTCATTGTTGTTACGCTGCAAATCGTTGGCCGTATTATGCGATTATTGTCTTTGCAAGCGAACACTGAAATCTCGTATACCATTTTCTACAACTCTTTCCACGTATCGACAACCTTAAACGCTGCTCTTAACTTTTTTGTCGTTGCTCTCACGTCTGTTTCGTTCAGAGCTGCGCTGAAAGAAATTTTCATACAATCCAGCGTTGTTAGCCCCTTTTGAAGGACCAGTGAGCCCATTTGCGCGATACGTTGGCAGTAAGTCTACTTACTGCACATTTCAAATTATATATATTGAATTACAATAAATTTTTCCTAAGAATATATGTTCAGCAGTACACTTTCACCCCAATTACCCTTAAGTGTCAACACTGAAACCGTCATAGGAATCGCAGGCAGAGCTTCTTGGCTAAGTTACCCAATAAAGATTTTAGACTTCTACATTACATGCAGCTTCATCGAACTAGTTGTTACGGACGAGTCAAGTTCCGAAAGCTATGTTTTCGTACGTTTTGGATTAAAACCGTAAGTGCAAAGAGTATTTGCTGCAGAATGCCTAAAATCTCGATTATCTCAACTCTCTCGCTACATGAATTGTCCCCGTGCAAGCATAGCTCCGATAATCGAAATCTTACTGTACTTTGGAAATGAACCTGACTACTGGAAAGCGTAGGTCTCAATAAGCGCATTAGGAAAATGTCGTCTCCTACGCTACACGCGCAGTTTCGGAATCCTAACAGCTCACGGGAAGCTGAGGAAACTAACAAAACCAAATTTGAAGACACACCACGCGGATTCTGCCTATGGCATAAGAAAATATGAATTTGCAGACAGCAGCTACACGAAATGAAAAATTCCTTACTGTTATGTTGCTCAGATAAACGGAAAGTCGCCCTATTCTGCTTATCGACGTAACAGGAATCAAACCTTCAAGGTCTGAGACCTTGAAGGTTTGATCCCTGTTACGTCCCTAAACTTGAAGCTTAGAAAGTTCGAGCAAAGAATTATACCACTAATTTCTTATTGTGTCTAAGCAGCGACTAGCTAAGAAGTAAGTAAGCCATTTTCTGTACGATCCGCAAACCCAAGAAGAAACAAAGCAGAACGTAGGAGCACACAGATCCCCAGAACCAATCAGGCTACGTGTGAAACCAAAGACCAGTCAGAGAATACCGCAAGGCCACGCTTGCTGCCACATGCAGTTATGGATTCCTCTTGCTGAGCTACCAACCTTACAGTCCAGATGTGGCACCTAGCGACCATTTTCTCTTTTCAAAGGATAATCAGGTCTGAGGATGAAAACATACTGTAGCTAGCGATTGAGAGTTGCTAATATTTTCAATCGCGAGACGGAAAATTGTTTTTGAATGGCTTGAAACTTTAAATCTTGATCTGAGGATAAAATATTAACACATTATACGCGATCATCATAAAATACCATCGCACCAAGTCCTTTGGAAGCAAAAGCAGACGACTTTGGATACCACTGTAGCTGACGAAATTCACTTACGGGCTATAAGAATACCAGGTGAGTTTTATTTGAAAAATTAAACCAGTGTGGACACACAGTACAACTACTAAACCCTGAATGCAGTTAGCGGCTTCATGAGTAAGTGGTGGAATATTTAAAAATTTATATTTGGGCACTTATAGTGGGTAGAGATCTGACTTACAAGCTACAGTTTAAAATTCCTGACGCTACAAAATCTGTTCAACATAATCATATTCCCCTTCGGGTTCGGTAGGATGCAAGAAGTTTTCTCCTTCGGCTGTTTCCATTTTTTCTTCTACCACTGTTGGTGGAACTTGGGCGGTCATAGTTGGAGGAACTTCAGCCTCTGTAGTTTTCGGAACGTCAGCCTTTACATCCGGTGGAATTTCTGCTTCCACAGTTGGTCTGTTCAGATTGTCTTCTATGGCTTCGGCTACAGAGGGCTTCTCCTCCTTGTCAGTTTGGAATTTCAAATGACACTCATACATATCCAGCAACTGCGGTATCAAATTCTTTCTCGCCGTATTGTATGGAACATATTCCTGCTTGCCATCCGCAAAAACTACCCAAGCCCAAGATTTTTCATCTTCGCCTTTAACCAAATCAACCACTTGGGTTACTTCCTTTCTACCGTAACCCTTGGAACCAGCGCCTGCAATTCGAAATCAACAAATGTACAACAAGCATAGTCAATCACTCGCAAGTCAGATTACCTCCGTAACCAACATACTCTCCATCAGTATAACCATATGACGAGCGGCCATAGCGACCTGACCGAATGAAAGCTGAAAGCCTAAATCAAATGTATTCAATTCTACAAACCTCGACCCCTCCCGGCACGCCTTCCACGTCGACGTCGAGTGATTCCGCTTCTCATGCCTAAAGAAAGCAAACGTGTTGTACATGCACAGTTGCGATAAGACGTACAATAAGGCATGTAAAACAAATGAAAGTATTTCCTACTGCATTCAATATTTACCATCTCTGAAGCTGAAAGATAAAAACGCTAAAGGGAGCGTTTGATAAACGTCAAGCTTATCTTAAGGAAAGAAACCAAAGTAAAAAAGAATAACGTAAAAAATGAAATGTCGTCAAACTTACAATAATCTTCGTCATCAGACATGTTGCGACTTCTGTAGGACAGCCGAGGATAACGACCTACGGATGAAACTAAGTAAAGAGATAGCCATAGTTGAAGCAGATAAGGATAAAGGTCACCTCGACCGCGTCTTCCACGAACGCGTCCGCGACCCCGACCACGGCGACGTGGACTTGAGTCCCAACGATAATCTATAGAAGTGTATATGAAAGCGTTCAAGCAAGGAAGGACAAGCATTACCCTCCCAACCAATGTCAAAGTCCTCAGCGTCGCTTTCGTCCTGNTCGTCCATGTATTCCTCTTCATCCGAGTTCTTCTTTTTACTCCCCTGATCGACATTTTCTACAAACGTACAGTTATAATAGATTAAAATCAAAATTTAGGATCGTGCCTGGGAGTGACGAGGAAGAGACGTCACCATAAGTACTGGGAAAAACGCTAATACGTTCAAATTTTGGCGTACTCTTCGGAGGTCTTCCTAGCAGTAGTGAACAATGGAAACAATTTACGCCTAACCAAAAGTGGTAACAAATACCTCTACGACGCGGAAGCACGTCAGACGAGCGATGCAGGTCGGCGCAATGCTGAGACAGACGTTCAAATTCGTCGATCAGCTGCTCGCAGCCGATCAGATTGACTTCCGGCTCCCAAGTGGCCTCGTCCATCGTGTAATTTTTCCACTTTACCAAGTACTCTAAGCCGGTTCGTCCACTTTCATTTTTGTACAAACGCTTAGCCATCACGGCTTCCACTTCAAATTCAACCAGCTGTTCTCCAGGCCCCGTACGTTGTGCACTCGGGGGAGGCAGAAGGGGAGGAGGAGCAGGAGCAGGAGCAGGAGCGGGAAGAGGAGGAGTAGGCTCCTCTTGTTTAGGCGCTTCTTCCATCTCAGTTGCTAAAACAGGTGGACAGCTTGATCCAAAGCAATTCAACACGAAAAACAGGACGAAATAACTTCCAGCGCGCCCACTCAATAACCTGCAAACGAGATACAACTACGTCAAAAGGTACCACAAATTATCAGCTAGTATAAATTTAAAAAGCAAGCAGAAACAAAGCTCCGATTCATAAGAATAAAAGTGGAACTGCCCTGGAAAAGCTGCAACTAAGCAATTCTTCGAGCCAACAATGGGAATTACTGTAGCTGATTATCATGTTTCTATTACAGTGTATGCAACAACAGAAGTTAATGTATTTCGTCCGATTCGTGAATTTCCAAACGAAAAGGAGTGGTATTATTTAAGCTGAATTATAAACACTATGATAGCGTTTACGACCACTTTATTTTGTCGTGATAACAGCAAATAAGTATATGACAGAAAGTGAACGCACTAACCGCAGATACTCACTCCCTGGAGTTGTGCGTACATGTTCTTCTGTTCACCGACAGTTGAAGAGTTGACTTTGCCAAACTACATCAAAACATGTGCTACGATAATGTTGCTAAGAAATTAGGCAGGGAAATGTAGACTGCTAATGCGGCTTTTATTGACGGCATGAAGCTCCGGCAAAATAGGAGTTAAAAATCGCTATTTAATCTAAACTATTTCGGACTAAAATCATTGGTTGTAAGCGAATGTTTTGCCGTGTTGCTACAGCGGAGAATTGAAATATTCTATAACCACGGAAAGGGCATTCATTTCTTCGAACTGCTTTAATTGTTCGCGTTAGGCTATTTCGACATTCGTATAGGCACAACAAGGTCTAATCTGAAAGTTCCGATGTTTAACCAAGGTTGGGCGTTGAATGTGAAGGAAGGCTTCCGATATTCAACCATTTTTGTTTGAAAACGAATTTACAAAAGCCAAACATGGATGACGTCGAAAATATCTACGACGCTAATCGTGATTACTGTTGCGCTAGCAAGTACGCCATGCGTTGCCGTTGTGGACTTTATTCTTTTGGTTGATTCTGGTGTATTGCCTTTCCAAATGGTACGGTACGTTAACCTAATTTTACTGAAAGAGAGGACGTAACGTTTTTCCTTTTTGACGACGAATAGCTGCTGAATCCTGAGCTTTTGGGGCGATTGATGCCCCGTCTTCGGCGGAGAAAAGATTGACAAAGGTCAAAGTGACGACAGTCCTTGGCGTCAAAGCGCTTACTGCGAATAGCTTGTGTGATGTAATCCAGTTTACAGAATCCTTTTCTCCCTAATTCCTTGGGTAAAGAAAGTACAAGGCGAAGAATAGGCACTGAAATCAAGGAAGGGACTGTTCCAAAAGCTCTGTCACATCAACAAAAGTTTAAATCAAGAGTCAATTGCTTCTCCATAATAATATTATGCAAATTGACGCAGCCGTCATGAAAAGCTACAACTTCAAAGTAAAGAAGTTTTCATAACTCCGTGCTGCTTCACATATGGATTCTGTTTGCCCCACAGGTATCCACCAGCGGTTTAATCGAAGAATACCGCTCAATTCTTCATGCTGGGTAAAACAGCGTAACGTACTAACAACGTATGGAAGTACAACGTAAAACGATGCTGTTTCGTCGTTAATGTTTGGCAGAAGGTTTTCTTCGCTTGAGCAGAACGCAGCTGACTGAAAGGCATTGTTCATATTAGTATTACAATTATTAATAATAATATATGATCATATATTATTATTATTATTTTGGATACTGGCTGCCTGTTTTTAAGGGGTCGGGAAGCTTTCATGGCGAATAACACAAGCTAGTTGGAATATATTTCTTGTGTGAATTTGATCACATTGTTTTCGCCGCACACGAGCACCATCGTCATCACTACATTGGTTGCAGAGAGCTGAACACGTTTGTTCCCAAAGCTACGTAGTCCAATTTAATTCATTACTAGTGGCGCAGTGCCCTCCTCTTTTTTACATAATGATACTAACTATTGCTATTCTGTTTGAGCAGAAGAAGTGCGGCTGCTTTTCTGCTCTTGAAAAATCTTAATACATGCAGTCCTTTCTTATTATACATTCGAAAAGTGAACCCACGAAAATGGGTGTACTTTTTGTATACGAGTGATTCTAGTTCGTCCCGATTCATGGTTCTGTCTTGCGGCATTGTTTTGACAGGCTATTGAAGTCGATGCGTCGAAAACTGCTCATTTCGAATAAATTACGTAGCTCTCGTGACTGACGTCGTTCCGTTGTCAGTATTTCAGAAACGAACACGAAAAATCGACGAACCAATGGCCTTTGTGACAGCGCTAATGGCGAACAAGGTTGATTCCGAAAGCCACGTGAATGAACTTCACTTGCGGAAATGGGCAACGACATGACGCAACCGTGAAATTCAAATCCTGTTACTGATGAAATTAGATCTTCGTCTTGATGTAATGACAAATTCCATATTCTAACGTGGGCGCAGTCGTTTGTAATAAGAATGAAATTACACGTATGATATAAGTCATCCGAAATGCATTGTACAGCAAGTCAACTTTCCACGGAATCTAGTTAGAGCTCGATTTTTCAGTCATAGTATAGCATGAGCGTTATATTGCTCAATTTAACGCACGTTATTTATCCAATTGCACAGGTGCTTTAACGGCAGTTCTTTTATTCACTGTGCAAGCATGATTTACTCTTCGAGGTTGACGGATGCTAAATAATTGTAAGCTTTTTCGTTCCTCAGCCTCACTGACATTTAGTGCATCTTTCAGACATGAAACGCAATGTATTCGGTGTTGCGATACTTCAACGCAATCTTTGTCGCCTCTCGTCGGTGTTTGGCGTTAACTGTGGCCGTCCTTTTTTTTAACGAATACTTGATTTACTACGTCGTTATTCGACAATGCTCGTGGCCCGAAGCACCGAAAGATGGCAACAAATTGAATTCACTTATAGTTGCGGATCCCCATTTGTTGGGAGTTTGGCGTGGTCACTGGTTTGACAAATTGCGCAGGTTGGGAGCACAAGCGTTTTCAACTGACAAATATACCTTAGCCTATTTCACTTTTTGCCATCCTTGGATTGCAGTTAGACTTACCTGGTTTACAATTACACGTAGCATTCACGTTTTAATTGATTGTACGTAGGCATTATTTGACCAGAGGGCAGGTTTGGAGCTTTCCTAAGCCGTTGTAACAACTAACTTTAGATAAAAGGTTTCTGTTCACTTCACGCCTATATACGTGCTGTCAAGTCTGCCGTTTCTAGAAATAGAAACTGCATGCTGAAAAAAGTTGCTTTCAGCGAGTGTTCTCATAGCACTTACGGAAACAAGTTAGAATAACAAAGTTTTGTGCTTCTGCACTGACTTAAGTTTCACTCCGTCCTAATTTTCGTAATATTGTATTGGGATGGGCAGAAGCAGGCGTTTTGTACGCTGTCCAGTGATACAGTCTGTCACGTGATGTGCAGGAACACATTTTTCGAATCCTCTCTTTTGACCTATTATTCCTTGTTGGTTTCTAAATTTTTTCAGCAACAATTAATAAAAGTTCGAGGCTAGTCTAAGACGCTGCAAGTTCGCTAAGCTTATGTCTTGCTTTATAAGTAGGTTCATTTAAAATTTTTAGCACGCAGTAATGCTGATGTTTTGTTTCTGCATTGTTCAGCCTGTAGGTGATTTACTTTGTTTACATTTTGTTCTTTGTTTTCTCGAATGCGTTTTTTCGTTGTAGCATGTTCAAAGTGTATATGCCTAATTTCCTTCAACGACGGTATTGTGGTGAACTGACGCATGGTATTCAGGCCGGTGAAGCATTTCACTTGCTCTTGAGGAATTGTTTCGTTGTGAACAGCTTCTGGAAAACGAACTGATTGCTTCTGCTTCTCTATATTAAGGCAGTTATGAATATGGCCCCCCTATGGAGGCGATGGGTGATGAGGCAAAGAGGGCAGCAAAGTAGTTGGATGCCCATGCTACTAAAGTGGTACGGAAAGGGTGTGCGGATGACAACTGTCTGCAGACTAGATCACGGGTTGATTAAGTATAATGCCAAAAAAGGCTTTGCTAAGGTGTCTTCTACTTGACTATGCTTCTCCAGTCCGCTTGCACTAAACCCTGCACAGTTTTGCTTTAACCAACCTAATAATATTAAAATAGTAGCCGTCCTTGATGATTGATCTGTAAAAGGTTTCGATGTGTTGGAATGTGTAATTCTCCTTTCAGAGAATGGCAGATGGGCGTCGCTTTTGACACCGCGTTGAAGTTGCACAACCCTGAAGTGGTGTTTGTGCTCGGTATGTAAATTTCTGTCAATTGCCTGACGGAAACAACGTTGTGTGTTTTCCAAATTTGCATGTAAAACAATTTTCGGATCTTTCCTGTTTGCTGCCCACCATTCATACTGTAACTTCGCCAAAACTGCGAAAAATGCACGTTCCTGAGTTCCAGCTTTAGCCTCGCTTCCTATTTGACGGCGGTTCCTGAGGCTTAGGCTTAGGCGAAGTTACAGTATGACTGGTGGGCAACAAACAGGAAAGATCGCAGTTTTCTGTTTTACAGATGAAGCCGTTTATTTATCAAAATTTACGAAGCTCTCCCCATACTCCTAACCCCGTCTTCTGCATGTGTGAGACGTATTCACACATGCTGAGGACGAGAGCAGGAGGATCCCGAGATGTTCGTAGATTTTGATGAGTAAAAACCGGCTTCAGCTGTAAAATAACCATTATGAGATCCCTTTCCATCGTTAGCAAGCATACTGTTTTTAAAATAAACGAATTCACAGTTTCCTTTCAGGCGATCTCTTCGACGAGGGAATGTGGTCAGACAAAGCATTGTTTGATCGATATACTGCCAGGTTCATGCAACTTTTCCATTCAAATGGGATACCTGTTTTTGCCGTCGTTGGCAATCACGACACTGGTTTTCATTACAAGTAATCCTAACAGGCATCGTTGTTAGGCATAGCGCATTTGAGTTTAGTCTCCACCCAGTTCGGCTCAAGTGGTTCTCGGATGCTTTTGGCATGGATTCCGTACATCTGCAGGTTTTGAAAGGTCTTCCTTTCGTTTTGGTCAACAGCATGGCTATGGAAAACGACGGATGCACGCTGTGTAATTATGCCATTTACAAACTACTCAACGTCAATCGTACGTTGCACTGCGTCAAGGTGCGAACTGACATTAAGTAGTGTTATTTTTAGTTTTTGCTTTTCAGGAACGAAGACACGGTGAGTCATGTGGCGCTTCCAATCTTACGACGTATGTTCAGCCTGTATTACTGCAGGTATGTTGACATTCCATGTTCATCTAACGCGGGGTTAGACGGCTTACCTTAGCACTTTCCTTTGTATCGCAAATCAGATGCCCTTTGCCAAGAGTCAGACGCGGCTCCGTATTACCAAAGGCATAAGAAGATGCGTCAGTCCTGGGAATGCCTTTCTAAGGCCTCATCCTTGCTAGTAATACTTTTGTTCTCTGTCACATGGTCGTCGCAACAAATTACCTCATTCAGCTACTCGAGCAGCTGCAGCCTCGAGCTGTGTTCTCTGGCCACACTCATCACGGTTGCGTAACAATGCACAGTTCACTTCGGATTCCCGAGTGGTCCGTCAGTTCTTTTTCTTGGAGAAACACAAATAATCCGTCCGTCTTGTTGGTAAGATCTTATCTGGAAATGTTCTTGTATTAGGTTGGCGCAATAGTTCGTCTGGTTAACTTTGGGCCCCAAAAATCTTGAGCATTGTCCAAGAGCTCAACTATCCGCAGTGTATTCGTAATTCTACCGAACGTCTGCCTCTTCGTATGTAAATTTTCCGATGCGTCTATTGGCGGACGTTTATTAGTTCAGTTTAGTCTTAGGCTTCAGTGCTAAACGATTTTTTTGGTCGTGTAAATAAATTCACTTGCTGACAAGAAAGTCGTATTTAAATATATTGTAGCGACAGCGATTATTAGCCAGCGAAAACTAAGACAGACAATTTTTAAAAAGCTCTAACTATTTGAGCGCCAGCTGAACGCCCTGGTTAGCGCTGAAGAAATGGCGATCCACCAGGGTACGGTTTCCCTATAGTCGCAACGCCTTTTGCGCATTTTTGGTTTTGTATCTTCAACTAAGGACTTATTTCCCATAGGTAGCTTATGTTCACGTCTTCTAACGGGGACTAAACTGATTCCAATGTTTTGACTCGAACAATATCGTTTCGCTACTGTCATATGTCGTAGGTTAGCGCTAAGGTTAATCATTGACACATAGTAAGCAATTGGTTCTCTTTATGGAAATTATCCAGCGAAGTGCCTCACGTTTGTACAGAATGTTAAGGTAATTACTTTCCAGCTTCATGCGGTGACGTTTCAGGTTACCTTCACTCGAAGAGGAGTCTTCGTAACCAAATGTTTATTGCCGAGGGAATCGACTGTCATTGCACTTTACGTCATCACCATCTTGTACTCATGTATATCGATGAAGCAACATGTTTTCCGTTGGCTTCGCGCATTGAAGGTTCATGCTATTCAAATACTCCGTTTATTTTTTCGTATCGGTATGACTGTTTTGATTTCATACCGTATGCCAATGCTGACAGAATACTTTGCAGCTCTACGTATACGTTAGCACTGTAAGGTATATGGATCTCATCCTTTGGACTCGCAGGTCAATGTCCATACGAGGACGTCGCTGAGTGGCATTAGAGAAGAGACGATTTAGCTGATATTTAAACTGCCATGAGTACGTACTGGCGTATTTCTAGTCTAGGCGTACATAGATTTCTGTTAGTCTTTACCGCTGAGGACGGGTCAAGGATGGACCCGAATGCCCCGGAGAATTGGTTATAAACGGGTCCGGCCGTAAAATGAACTCCACCGTGAAAATTTACGAACCCGTTACAAAATGCTATGTATTCAAAGTTTAGACGTACCGGTCTAAACGCTCGGCTACCTCTTGCCTTTTTTGTCAGGGTAAACGTTGCTTACCATTTTACTTGTTTAGAATCACCTGTGTGAATAAAGTGTAGCAGTGTTCTGTCAGGCATGCTGTGCTTGAATCAAGTATATGAGGAGTATCATTTAAATTTGTTCCTTAGCAAGAATGGAAAGAAAAGGTGCGGTGGGAACTGTGCTGATGATAAGCAATGGGCCAATACAGGTTAATGGACCAAAAGCACCGTTATCCCTCAGTATGAGCCTCTGCAGTGGTCAACCATGCTCAGATCGTTATTGTGACTTCTTCTCGACCCATCCTCAGCGGAAGAACTGGATAGTTTCCTGTTCTTCCGCTGAGGACGGGTCGAGAAGGGAGCTGAAAGCTTCACTATCCCTTCAAACTTCCTGAACGGGTCTGTACGTAAAGAAGAATCTACATTCAGTCACCAGGAAGCTTTTACCTGGCGTAGCTTTCAGAGCAAACCGTGCTCTATCATCAGTGTGTGTCAGCAACACGGCCGTCAAAGTATGGGTTTCTCAGCGGAAGATACTACCCTGTTCTTCCGCTGAGAGAAGAGATCCAAAAGCTTCGGTATCCTTTTATACTTCCTGAAGGGGTCAGTTCGTAAATAAAATCTGCATGACGATACCTTACAAACCCCGTCACGAAATGCTACGTGTTTACGGGATGTTGAAACAGTTTTAACTTTGCGATCGGACATTTCACAATAACTGCATTACACTGTTTCTCTCCTCTAAGAGCTGACAGCTGAACACCCAAACTCTCCATTGTCTTAGTCGTGCATTCAGCCGACTTGAATTCTCGTATGTTTTACGTTTCATACTCCTTTGTATTAATTATTAGGGGTTTACTGAATAGTGCTTATGTGAATGGAGTCGACTCAAAGAAAGACGGTTGAATGCATGTCTCTAGTTAGTGCAGCAAGGCAACAAGGTTCTCATCGTTAAGCTACTATGACTGCCGTAATTGCACTCCCTCGAGCAAGGAAGTGCAGTCAAAACATCGTTTAGTGGTAAAAGACAGGTTTGTTACGATAACATTGTTCTGAAGGACTGACTCCGTCAACAAAAGTTTATTGCACACGTCAATAATATCACTCAGTTGCCAATATTATCAGGTACTATCATATGACGTCATAAGTAGAACAAGTACCGTGTAAGTGCGTCATTGGATATAGGGCTTTTTGTATTGGGAAAGTAAGGTTTCGTATCTTTAGGCCGCTGCGCACTTAGTGCCCAACTGTACAGCGTGCGGTCCTTCTGCGGGAGTCTTTCCTTCCATTTCATGGAGAAGACAGAGTGGTGCCAGCATTTTCGTTAAAATCTCGTTTCTCATTTTTTTCCAATATAGGAAGGTAAACCGTTTATCTGAAGGCAAGGAAAATGCGAAGGTTTCAGGAAACATCTGGTATCAGCGCCAGCATAAAACCCTGCGGCTACAACACAGCAACGGTCAGTGTACCAGGCTGCTCTAAATGATTAGCATTATCCGTTAGCCATGGCTTCTTCCTGTCCACTTAGCCCTTTGTGCATGAGCGCTGCAAATATGATTTGAAATGAAATATGGTGGAAGTTTGTCGGCCATATCATTTGGAAACAGCACAGCACCCAACCCCGTACTTTCTTGCAGCTACATATCGTTCGTGGCAATGGTGGCTGGGCAACACTCTGAACAACTTAGATATCGTATACCACTTCCAACGCTTTCCCTTTAATACTTTATTATCTTCTCAACTGTCGATGTCACAATGCATATCTTTTGGGATGCGCACCTTGGTAGCATGCGTTGTAAATTGAGAAATTATGCATCCATTTCATCTTTCTTTCCAGGAGCCGACAGGTCTCAATGCACGATGGAATTCGCTATTCTTTTCTCCTCTTCGATAGAGCATTGCGACAGGTTCGGGCATAGGACAGCAGCATGTTACTTTTTAAGTAGTGGGAACCTGCCAATATTTGAACACAATATCGTCTGTGCTAGAAACGTGAACCGGCGTTGGAGGCGGTTAATGAGCACCATGTAATCAAGCAAACTACTGCCCTGCACTGCCATTATCAAACCGCGAAATTATCCACAAACTTCGTGCATTACTGACAGCGCATCTAAGCTGTCAAAGGACCGTTCCAACTGATCACATATAGTGGAAAGGTGAAGAAGCGATCCGTCGATTCAACCGCTCGTCGGAAGCTTCACCCCGACTACCAATATTAAACACCAAACAGTCGCAGCGTTTATTAATTTTAAAGTGTGCGAAGGTTCTCTGTCTACTGTAGGAAAGTAGTTTAAACAAGTCTGCGTTCACCTGTTGCTCTCGTTCCATTGTTTGTTTGTTCCTGTTTTAAGTTTGTTACTTAATTTCTTCCATAATGTTTACAGGTGTATATGTAACTATTAACGACTGAATCGATCACGAGCTTCGTTTGGTCAAATCTGAGAATGGAACAAAACCAAGATGTAACGTCTCAGACGAATCCGCGTAGGCGCTCATTTCTGAGAAGCTATTGCGAAAACAGCGGTCGGGAAATCAAAGCAGAGCGTAGCTTGTCTGCACCTTCGCTGCCACTAACACGTTCAAACATGCTTAACGTTTTCTAAACTTGAAACCGCGCGATAAACAAATTGTCAGAGCTTTCTGGCATTTGATAATTTCGTATGTGACTTTATTATTACTGATTCATGTAGTTACGACGTTTCAGAATTTGTGAAAACAAACACCTTTTGCAAAAAAAGATTCACTGTAAGTCTATTCCACAGAACGTTGGGTTCTAAGTGATTGCTGTCTTACTGAACAACCGCAACAGGCAGCAACACCGTTTCCAAAAGTAACGAAACTTCGCCAAACCATTAAAACTTCATTTTAGGCAGTATCCAATCAAAATTAATGGTTTAACTTAAAAGCGATTTGACCAATCGGCTTACCAGACTCGCAACACGCGCAGCTTACACTTTGGCTTAGCTTTTGCTTAGCCTGAAATAGAGGAATCGCCTTTTACCACCGACATTGATAAACCGAAAACTCTGTCATTTTTAAGCAATTATACACAGCATTACCGCAAATAGGTTATGAAACTCTAATAGGCTGTTACGAAAAGATAACGTTTTCAAAATATGGAAGAAGAAAGCAAGGTGGCATTGGTGCAAGGCAGTGTTCTTTCTCTCGTTTTAATCACTGGCGAAGACTCACGGTGCCCTGATTGAAACGAGAATAAGTTAGCTGAGCTATCCGACCGACTCATCAATAACACAGTGTCGTTCGACAAAACTTAAATGCTATAGCATCATAGAATGACTATGTTACAACATTGCATGCCATAAACGAAGAGTTGATTCAACGTTTTGGTCGGGCTGCCTGTTCGTATCCGCTGCCTAAGCTTTGACTAAAGTCGTCCAAACTTCGCACCAAGTCGTCAACACTTCTGCGCGCTTGCGCGTACTCGCTATTCAACTTGATAGACAGATCTTCATACTCCTTCTTTATGTTACGAATAACCCATTCCATTGCTTGACAACCCTGCAAAAAAGAGATGTCAAAAACGAGACGTTAGTCCAACGCGACCGTACCTTTTGGGCATTGAAACTAAACATCGACAGGAGCATATTCTCCATATAGTTGATCAACGGAACGCCATAAACGCTAACATTAGCCGTCTGAGTCATCAGAGTTCTAAAAAATAAGCAATGCCTAGATGCAGCAGGATTATGAAAGGCAAATCCTTACTTTGAACTATCCTTCGGATGTGGCTGGTAATTCAGCGTTTCCTCAACGCACACAAAATTGCGACAATTAAGCTGAAAACATAAATTATCAACTAATTGATAGGCTCAAATGGAATGACGCACATTCCGGGACTGAAGCACCATTCGACGATTGCTGGCGTCGACTTCAGAATACTCTTGCGCATAACTCGGATTCTTCAAGCCAATAAGCTGAATAACGAAACCGGTAAGCCGAAGAGAAACGTTTCCAAAGACCAAAAATGGGCAATTACCGATGTTGCCCAATTGGGAATGCGCCATTCCGTTCGAATTAGACGCGTTGTTCTCAACACCTTGTCATCGCCAATGCTGCGATCCATAATGTCTATACCGGTCACCTCGGGTTTCAACGGATTTGGGTACTTTCGCCAAGCAGCGCGGGCAACAGTCTCCCAGTCATGGCTATACATGAATGAACATTGAACAGAAAAAAAGGAACACATCAACTTCAACTAACACACAGCACATAGTTAAATAAGCGACAGCTTTGTTAGAAATAGAACATTGAATGCAGGATGCTTTGTAACGGGAACTGGTTTCGTTAATGAAAGTCTTTCACGGACTTTCCCGTTTATTATCGTACTGAGAATATGTAAATAAGCCAAACAACTACTCTACCAACGGATGGACGAGCGAGAAGGCAAGTCACTGTACGTCGAAGCTTTCGGAACTCTTTAGTTCCGTTGTCAGCGAGGTGGAGGACGGAGCTAGAGCGTTCCGAAAGCTTCAAAATACAGTTAGCTACGTTCTGTGTTTTTCTTAATAATCGCCCATCCATCCGCTGGTAGAGCAGTCGTTTAGTTTATTTACTGCGAGGTCGTCAAATGGGAACTGCCGTGAAAGACCCTTGTCAAAGAAACAAAGCACTTATATAAGTTAGTACTCAATATCTATAATATACAATTCATGATTGACAAATAGGATAGGGCAGAAAAGCTTACTCAAAAGTATGTTCTGAGGACCACACCTTCATTGCGAGCCGGCACACACTGACTGTAAAAATGCTACAGTATAAGAAAGCAGGTTGTTAAAGATGTGCAGGAACAATAGCGTTAGTGATGATACGGAAAAGCTAAAGATGGGAAAGTAATTGAGTATAATCTGCGCCATTAAATTTACTATAATCCTGTAATTATATACCATTAAGTATTAGTAGCACTTTTGCAGGGACAAAGATGTTACAGTGAAAAAAAATGTCTTGACGAATTCAGGCTCCAGTTTTTGTAACTCGTTCTGCAGCAAGGCAAGCATCTCTAGACTCCAGCGCTGCGCTTTGTGGACAATTTTGTCGACTTGCTACTACTGCATTTGTTAAAGCGTAACTTAGTCGTTACGTGTACTAATCGCACTGTCCCTTTTATCTATGGATTATATGTATCGTATTCGGTTTACCGATTGGGATTTCTAACCATTATGCAGAGGACAGATTTAACCGACCTGAAAAATAAAGGATGGAATGGGACTAGTGCTTTTTGAATACCGTAGCTTTTAAAAAGACTATTCCTCTTTATGAATGTATAATTAGACAGTTCGTAGTTCCTCCAAACGGGGCAATAGTACCACATGTAGACTTTTATTAGTGCGGTTTGGTCCCATTATTTGAAGCAACAAAAAAATTTTCTCCGGAGCTTTTGGATTTAGTCGCAACCTGTCTTCAGCGGTTAGCCAAGGAGCTGCGCCAAACCCAAAAGCTCCGGAGAAAAATGTTTTTGTTGCTTCAAATAGTGGGACCAAACCGTACTAATAAAAGTACTCTATTAGGGACGCTGCTCTAGCGATGCAGCGAAATGCGCAAAGAGCAAAAGTGATCGTAACTGCGATGGAATCTCTGCTGATGTTCTTTCCTGGGTGCATCAGCTTAGAACTTTGTATACGTAACACTAAAACGAATGTTTCTGTGACTTCGTAGTTTGAGGCCCGTTAAGACTACCCTGCGCGCTTCACCGCATTGGCAGTACCTTTAGCAGCAAAGTTGCTTTTGTTTACTACAGTAAAATGCAAAGAATAAAGAATGATATTTTACGGATTAATTGATGCCTTGCTTTTTGCAAATTTCAGTAAATTTGTAAAACGTACAGTACCACTTTAAGATCTGCTGGTTACGATTGCAAAGTGGTTACTGTAAGCTTTGATAAATTTTTCTGGGCATGTTTTAATTGAATGAAATTCACCGCCTGCAGTCGAAATTGCGGTCAAGCATAAGTATAGCAACTTAGCAGAGTCAAGCGCACACTCAAAACGTGCTGCGAAAAGATGAAGAGCGAAATTGCACGAGCGAATTTAAAACAATGATACACAAAACTCACTTCGAATTGTCTTCGAAAAACTCGCAATTTTGGTACATTACTTTTTAGCGCTTTGTAACTAAGAAACATTTAACCATGGAGACGACAGTTGGGCGAAGTTATCATTGCCAGTTCATTAATTAGGAAAAGGCGTGCATGCTTCCCCTGTGGTTGTA